>JBBCBC010000018.1:8103120-8325528 GCA_037126765.1 Stenogyne calaminthoides
CATTTCTTTTTAAACAAGTAATATTTTTTCTTATTTTAAACAAGTAATACTTTTTCTATTTAAACAAGTAATATTTTTTCTATTTTTAAACAAGTAATACTTTTCTATTTAAACAAGTTATAATTTCTTTCATCTTAAACAAGTTATATTTTTCTTTTAAATAAGTAACACTTTTCTTTTTTAAAACAAGTAATATTTTTCACTCAAACAAGTAATATTTTTCAATTTAAACAAGTAATATTTTTCTATTTAAACAAGTTATATTTTCCATCTAAACAAGTTATACTTTTCTTTTAAACTAGTAATACTTTTCTATTTAAACAAGTAATAATTTTCTATTTAAACAAGTAATATTTTCTATTTAAACAAGTAATACTTTTCATTTAAACAAGTAATACTTTTCTATTTAAATAAGTTATACTTTTCATCTAAACAAGTTATACTTTTCTTTTAAACAAGTAATACTTTTCTAAAAAACTAATAATATTTTTCTATTTAAACAAGTAATACTTTTTTCTATTTAAACAAGTAATATTTTTATATTTAAACAAGTAATACTTTTCATTTAAATAAGTAATACTTTTCTATTTAAACAAGTTATACTTTTCATCTAAACAATTTATACTTTTCTTTTAATCAAGTAATATATTTTTTTCTATTTATACAAGAATATTTTTCATTTAAACAAGTTAGATTTTTTCTATTTAAACAAGTATTTAAGCTAACTACAAGTCTACAAAGAAAAGAACGAAAGCTTGCTTTCTCAAAACCAACTACAACAAAGAATGGAAGTTAATGCACGGAGAACGAGGTATTGCTAATGCTATGTAGGGAAATGAATCGAGGTATAACGGTGATGGAAATGAAGATTTTAATAATAACGATGAATAATAATGTTTTTTTTAACTAATATATTTTGGTATTTTTTCTAAACAATTTAGATTTTTTTTTATATACAAGTGTGTTCCTATATACATTCAGATCAATAGTTTCACAATGAGTCTATGAAAATCCATGTAAATCAATAAAAAAGGATTTCACAATCCCACAAATCTATGAAAATCCATGTAAATCAAAAAAAAATCAAAGATAACTCTTCGCTGAGTCTATGAATTTTCTAAATCCACTGATTTTTAAAGTTAAAAAAATCAAATAATCTCAATCAATACACCACTTAAATATTCGAGATATATCTAATAAAGTTCGACGCTTTAAATATTTTGAAATACAAGGTATGTGGGTAGCGATAGACCTTTAATGTTGAATTTATTATGCATGGTAGGGAGGTAAATGGAGATTGCTTGGAGTAATATGTTTGGAAAATCACACCTTTTCATTCTAACATTAAATTTATTTTCATTCTAACTTTAAACTTGTTAGGATTACTAACATATTTCCTTATAAAATAGAGAAAACCCCCATTTTTGCGTGAGTGAGATAAATTTTCAACTAATTAAAAAAAAAAAAAAAAAAGATAAATTTTCCACTTTTTTTTCACATAGATTTGGGCTTACGTTGGGCCAGTTCTCATCAGTTCCAATTGGGCCAGTCCTGGTTCGAAATGGGTCTAATAACCTTATACTGTGATGGGCTTGTTTAATCTTGACTGCCGCTGAAATGGGCTTTGTAAAGGTAAAGAGCAGTTTATAAGTATGGGCTACAATGTAATATTAAATAGAGCCCCCAAATTTCCAGGAGGAGGATTCTGTGTAAAAAACTAAAAAAGTTACAACAGGAAGAAATGAAAGATACCCCAAATACCAAAATATCACCTAGGGAGAGGGATAAGATATCATATGAGACATGGATAATTTTAAATTGATATATCCTCTGTTTATATTTGATAAGATAAAAAATGAAATTGGGATGTGTAGCGTCTCATTTTATAAATAATAATAAAGATAAAACTTGTGCATAATAATGATAGAGTTAATGATAAAATGAATATCATGAAAATATTATTTAGTCCTGTAATTTTAGACAATTTTATTTTAGTTCTATAACTTTTTATTTTTTAATTTTAATCTTGAATGTGCCAATTTAACTTTTTTTTTTGTTACATGACAAATAAATTATGTAGGTTATCTAAAATTTTAAAATTATCAATTATTAAGTTGTCACATGAGGTGCACATGTTTCGATTTAAATTTTAAATTTTTTATAAAAAATAATTGAAATTAACATATTCGTAATTAAAATAAAAAATAAAAATTAAGAGACTAAATAAAAACGTACAAAGTTAAATGAATAGAAATAATATTTTCTCACCGAGTGTTACTTTTTGTCATACACATAAAATTGTGATTTAAAGAAGAGAAAGTTCAAGTGTGAAAAATATCAAGACATTAGTGTTATGCAATACAACATAAATAAGGTAAATTGTCTAAAATTCAATGGGTCGGTCGGGTCGTATGGTCCGGTTGGCTCGGGTGGGTGGGTCCGGTCGGGCTGGTGGGGGGTTCAGTTATGGGCAAATATGTATTTATAGAAGGATATCTTTATCAAATACGTACAGAATTTAGTGGTTAAGCTTGTTGCTAATGAATTTGGTCAAATTTTTTGCCATTAATACATTCATGTATGTTTTCTACATTGTTATATTGAATTTTATTTATTTTTTGTCAAATTTTTGTGTGTTACTACATCTATGTATGTTGTTGTTACATTGTTATATTAAATTTTATTTATTTTTTGTCAAATTTTTGTGTTACTACATCTATGTATAAGTGTTACTACATTGTTATATTGAAAAACTTCATATTATTTAACACTTAATAAAAACATATCGTGAACACATAAATATTCATAAAGTAAATATGGGTCACATGGTGTTGGAAAATGAATTTAATAAAGAGGATTTTCATTAGATCTCAAAACCCCGAGTATGACATGTTCAGGATAAATCTTGATAGATGAGTCGATTGAGTTTTAGAGTACCAGATAATATCTCGCACTGTATAGTCAGATAGAACAAAGTTAGATTTCAAGATCGATGATGAAATTGAGAATCAAGACTCAAGATGATCGAGAAAACCCGGGCGCTCAGAGAAACTGGAGTAGAGAAACCTCAAGCTCAGAGAATATCAAGGCACAGAATTATCAGATCAGAATACATCAATGCTCAAGATATCCCTAATGTTCCGCTAATCAAGCCGAGGAATATACCATTGAATCCAAACCGGTGGACCAACGAAAGAGGAAGACAAACGAAAAGTCAGCAGTATCTTACAGAGAATAAAGATGGATCGAATGTGATTTTGAACATTCAAATCCACACTATAAATACAAGATCTTCCATCAAATTAAGTGTGGAGATTATGCACAAATGCTACAGAGCCAAGAGCGTTATAGTAAACATTCCCACCCTAGAACACAAGTCAGATATACACATATATTCAAAGAGTGTTCTAACCCAACCTAAACAACCCCGATGTATCGATAAGCTTAGAGATTTTCCCAACCTCCAAAGATTGAGGCTAAAACAAAATGTAAAGGAAAATCTCACCATAGTTGAGACAACACCAAACCCAAACCCCATTCTCGTAAAGAGATAACCATGATGGATGAAAGGTAGTTGTTAAAAGCAACCGGATGAGGTGATAAGTCCCATTGAGTGTGAACTCGTTAAACATCTAAGAGGCGAGCCCGAGAGGGGTGTCCAGAGGGTTTTGAGTTAGTAAACTACAGAGGTAGAATAAAGCTCAAAGTAGAAAGATTAGTAAACCATGAGGTAGTGTAAAACCCAGAAGTGTTTGGAAGGAATTTCCTAAATGGGGAGAGTGGATGTAGGAGTCAATCTCCAACCACTATACATTGTTGTGTTCTTTATCGCTTTTACGTTTTATCTTGTCGTGACGACTCAATTATAAGCAAGACACAAAGACATGAGCTTAAAAGAGAAAAACCGGAATCACCATTCCTTCACCGCTTTTATATGCACCAGAATGAAATGTTTTGCTTCCGACGCCAAAAAACGGGTTTTCCCACCGGACCAACAAGGGTATCGAAAGGTGTGCTCAAAAGATTACTTTTTCAATGTGATCACCGAGCGCATCTATTTTTAAACTCGTCTTTCGATCCGATACCAACAAGTGGTATCAGAGCCGGGAGTTCAAAAGGTTCACTAATTTCTGTAGAGTGACCACCGATGAGATTTTTTAAAGAAAAACTCGCTTTTTATAAATGCATATATTATGATGTTTTGGCATCTTTAACAATTGAGAAATTGTTGGGATAATTTTTTGTTTTATGCCAAAAACATTATCAACTCCGGTTATTCAAGAAAATTTACAGATAACAAGTTGAGAACGAAAGAACAAATTTAGGGAAACTCATGGAATCAAGTAGATGATCGAGATCGACGAGGTCAGACAAGACCCGACGAGATCGATGAGTTAGATGAGTTCGAGTCAATCGATGAGCCGCGGCAAAATCGGTGAAGAAAAGCTAAAGCCGCGAAATCGAGAAGAAAAGGTTGCAGATCGTAAGACGAAAGCAAAAGAGATCGACGAGATCGACGTGACAAGATCGATTTGATAACCGATACGCTAACCGATATGGTGTACTTACCAGATGCTATCCCCGATATATTGATCTAAAGATGATCGACGATAAAGAAGAAATCGATAGCCTGTGTAATAAAGAATCAAGACTTAGTAAGATCCGAGACTCGAGAAGTAAACCGATCCGAGATTCAAGAAAGAAAACCGATATGAGACTCAAGAAGTAAGAAAGACCGAGGTCAGGATGTCTCAAGTCGAAGAAATCGAACTCACCAAGATGAGTGTCAAGATACCGACGTATAAGGTCCAGAAGAAGAGGGAATGAGGAGCCCGAGTCAAGATCAAGAAGATCAAGACCAAGATCAAGACTTGTAATTTTTATGTTTTTGTCTTTATTTTTCCCCGATAAGTTCATTTAAACTGTAATAGTCTATCATACATCAAATGAAACTTTATCTTTTATGCTCAAAGATAATACCTCATTATCTTACTTTTTACATGTCTTTATATTTGATATGCCCCCGATTATTGCTATTTGGTGATGAAATTGTTGGGAAATTCATCACGAATTGATTGTTAAGAGATATACCATTCTCGTAATAGAAAAAACCCAAACCCAGTATAGGTTAAGAGTGTTGTAACAAGATGGTTTTGGCATCATCAAAAAGGGGGAAATTGTTGGGAAATGAATTTAATAAAGAGGATTTTGATTAGATCCCAAAACCCCGAGTATGACATGTTCATGATAAATCTTGATAGATGAGTCTGGATTCGCTTTTTAGAGTAGTTCAGATAATATCCGCACCGCGGTATAGTCGGCAGACATAGAACAAGTTAGATTCTCAAGACTAAAATGAAACCGAGAATCAAGACTCGCGATGAGACCGAGAAAACCCTGGGAAGGCTCGTGAGAAACCCAAGGCTCGAGAATATCAAGGCACAAGATTATCAGAGACTCAAGAATATAATGAATGCTCAAGATATCCCTAATGTTCCAAGCAATCAAGCCGAGAATATACCGTTGGAATCCACCGACGTGGACCAACGAGACGAAGGCAACCACCGAAAAGTCCGCAGATCCATAGAGAATAGTATGGGTTTGAATGTGATTCTCCAATCCAGAATATCAAATCCACACTATAAATACAAGATCTTCCATCAAATTAAGTGTGGAGATTATGCACAAAATGCTACTGAGCCAAGAGCGTTATAGTCAAGCATTCCCACCCTAGAACACAAGTCCAGTAGATATACACATATATTCAAAGAGTGTTCTAGAACCCAACCTAAACAACCCACGATGTATCATAAGCTTAGAGAGATTTTTCCAACCTTAAGATTGCGCTTAAACAAATGTAAGGGAAAATCTCACCATAGTTGGAGACAACACCATTCCTTCACCCCTGTTTTATATGCAATCAAGAATGAAATGTTTTGCTTCCCAGACGCCAAAAAATGGGTTTTCCCACCGGACCAACAAGTGGTATCGAAAGTGCTCAAAAGATTACTTTTTTCACTGTGATCACCGAAAGGTGATCTATTTTTAAACTCAGTTCTCGATCCGATACCAAACAAGTGGTATCAGAAAGGAGTTCAAAAGGTTCACTAATTTCGTGAGTGACCACCGATGATCTTTTAAAAGAAAACTCGCTTTTTATAAATGGTTGTTATTATGACAGCCAGTATCTTAACAATTGGAGAAATTGTTGGGATAATTTTGTTTTATGCCAAAACATTATCAACCTGTGTTATTCAGAAAATTCTGAGATAACAAGTTGATGAGAACGAAAAGAACAAATTTAGGGGGAACTCATGGAATCGTAAGTAGATGATCGAGATCGACGAGGTTTAGACAAGACCGATCGAGATCGATGAGTTAGATGATTCGAGTCAACTTGATGAGTCAGGCAAAATCGAAGTGAAGAAAAGCTAAAAAGCCAAAGAAATCGAAGAAAAGGTTCGGATCGGAGATGAGCAAAAGAGATCGACGAGATTCAGACGTGATCAAGATCGGTTGATAACCCGATATGCTAACTTTGATATGGTGTACTTACCGGATCTATCTTGATATATTGATCTAAAGATGTGAGATCGGATTAAAGAAGAAATGCTTTGTGTAAAAATGAATCCAAGACTTAGTAAGATCTCGAGACTGATAAACTGATCCGAGATTCAAGAAGAAACCTGATCTCGAGGACTCATTAAGTAAGAAAGACACGAGGGTCGGGGATGTCTCGGTCGAAGAAACTTCGGTCGGCGTAGATGTCGATATGCGTCGACGGACAAAGGTCCGGAAGAAAGAGGAACAGGAGCCCGAAATAAGATTAAGAAGATCAAGACTAAGATCAAGACTTGTAATTCTTTTTTTGTTTTTGTTTTTCCGATAAGTTCATTTAAATCAATTCTATCATACATCAATGAAACTTTATCTTTATGCTCAAAGATAATACCTCATTATCTTTTTACATGTCTTTATATTTGATATACGATTATTGTTATTTGGTGATGAAATTGTTGGGAAATTCATTCTTTGAATTGATTGTTAAGAGATATACCATTCTTGTAATAGAAAAAACTAAAACCCGAGTATAGGTTAAGAGTGTTGTAACAAGATGGTTTACATCATCAAAAGGGGGAAATTGTTGGGAAATGAATTTAATAAAGAGGATTTTGATTAGATCCCAAAACCCCTGAGTATGACATGTTCATGATAAATCTTGATAGATGAGTCGGGATTCAGCTTTTAGAGTGTTCAGATAATACTTGTATAGTCGGCAGCAGATATAGAACAAGTTAGATTCAAGACTCAAGATGAAACGAGAATCAAGACTCAAGATGAGATCGAGAAAACCTGAAGGCTCAGAGAAACCTCAAGGCTCAGAGAATATCAAGGCACAAGAATTATCAGAGACTCAAGAATATCTCAATGCTCAAGATATCCGAATGTTCCGCTAATCAAGCCGAGGAATATACCGCTGGAATCCAAAATGACGTGGACCAACGAGATGAAGACAACCACCGGAAAAGTCAAGAGAACTTACAGAGAATAAGATGGGTTTGAATGTGATTCTTCCAACAGTAACATTCAAATCCACACTATAAATACAAGATCTTCCATCAAATTAAGTGTGGAGATTATGCACAAAATGCTACAGAGCCAAGAGCTGTTATAGTAAGCATTCCCACCCTGTAACACAAGTAGATATACACATATATTCAAAGAGTGTTCTGTAACCCAACCTAAGCAACCCACGATGTATCATAATTTAGAGAGATTTTTCCAACCCAAAAGATTGGGCTAAAACAAATGTAAGGGAAAAAATCTCATAGCTTGGAGACAACACCAAACCCAAACCCCATTCTCGAAGAGATAATAGTGGTGGATGAGGTGGTTGTTAAAAAGCAATCCCAGGAGGGGTGATAAGTCCCGATCGAGTGTGAACTCGTTAAACATCTAAGAGGCGAGCCCGAGTATGATAAGTCCGAGGCTTTGAGTTAGTAAATCATGTGAGGTAGTCAAAAGCTCAAAGTAGAAAGGCAGTTAGTAACCATGTATGAAATAAAAACCTTGTAAGGTTTGAAGGAATTTCTAGAAATGCGAGAGGATGTAGAGCCGAGTCTCCGAACCACTATACATTGTCTTTTTACTCGCGACGCTCTTATCTTTGTCAGACGACTCGATTATAAGGCAAGACACAACACATGAGCTTTAAAAGAGAAAAAACTGGAATCACCTATTCTTCAACCCTCGCTTTTATATGCAACCGAATGAATATTTTGCTTCCAAGACGCTAGGAAATGGGTTTTCCTAATGATTCTAAATACATGGTAACACATTATTATTCATATTTTACAGAATATACTTAAAGATTCACATAATATTATTTATTTATATATGAACAAGAAAGTTACATATTACTAAAAAACACGGTTAATACATGAACTAAAAGTGTTACCATATAAAAGAAAAAACGTGTTACCATAAATAAAAACCAAGATAAGCAATAAAAGAAATTCCGGTCCAAAATTACAGTTTAAAGAACAACTTGATGCGTTCATTACACGTAACAAAATGAGTGTTACCATATGAGCAAAAAAAGTGTTTACTACATGAAAAAAAAAAAAAGAAAAAATCTTAAAAAAATTGCATTCACAGATACAGTTGTAAATAGAAATAAAGTCACGGAAGGATCGAAAAATTGTTTCACAAAACCATAGGAAATCACCAGAATTTGCAAGGATGAGAAAATTGGAAGAAACAAAAAGAATATGGAAGAGAGAGAGAGAAGAACAAGAAGAAGAGGTTAAGAAAAAACTCAGATACACACCACCATCAAAATCAATGATGATCTCGTCTGTTTGCTGTTGCAACGCGAGAAGAGGAGAGGAAAGAAGAAATCTGTCTGCGGATCAGACGAAAGTGAAGATGAGGGAGGAAGCCCATTAACCCGCCAAGTAACATTTCTAACCCTACTTTCTATTATTTGACCCGCAAAAAAAAAAAAAATCCAATCAAGATGATATCATTCAGATGCATTATTTATACAAGTTTTTGTGTTTAAAGAATTGAAATTAAGTTGTTGGGTATATTGTACTTTTTTATCCAAAAAATAAAATAAAAAGAGAGAAATAATAATTTTACACTGCCTACCCATACTACAAAAATATATGAGGGTCTCTCTCGGCACTGTCAGCACCAATTTAAATTACAGATTCTTACACCCTAACCCCAAAATAGTAAACCATAAATTACATATGAAACTATTTGGAAGCCGGGGTGAACTACTTAACTACTTAAATTGAATGAATCCAGGAACCACTTTGCCAGAGTTTCGGTCCAAGGGGTATTTTTTATAAAAAAAAAAACTCTAAAATCAAATTAAAGGAAACAAAATCGAAAAAAAAATAAAAAGTTATAACCCGGGAATTTAAATAAATTGGGTAGGGTGTGTATTTGAAACGTTGCCCAAAAATATTTGCTACTTAATTACCATGATAAAGTTAAAGTAGCTAACTAGCTTGACTGCAGCAGTAGAAATAATATGAAAAAAAAAAAAAGTCATAAATAACAAAAATCTCTTTAATTGCTACTCACTTTATTACAATCTTCAATACCTTTTATCAGCTTCTTCTTGTTTGTTTAATTGTCTTGTTGAATCCAATTTTATTTTCTGTAATTCAAAACATAAACAATATATCATGATGATGATGATGTCAACGGAGCCCTAAATTGCTAGTGGACAAAAAAAAATTCCCCCAAATTTACACACACTACACACACTGCCACTATTACTAAACACCATCATCACACTGTATGGCAGCTACCACTACTAACCCATCTCAAAATCAAAACGACGTCGCTGCCGTGAAACCACCGCAACCACCACCGTCATAGATTCTTCATCTTCCTCATGTGTAAATAGAAATCACTACCAAAACCGCAAAATTGACGCTCATTGTGAACTCGCCGGACTGCATTGCCTCCAAACCACCACCTCCGGCGCCGATTGAATTTCCAGATCTCAAAATCAGTCCGTCGCCTTCGGCTATGGGATCGTACGCCGCCGCCGCTCAAAACGGATTTCCCTCGCCTCTAAGCAAATTCAATTCCGCACTCACCGCCGGTCTCCTCAACTCCAATGTCGCCGCCTCCGCTGCCGTTACACGATAAAACCCGGTCCAGTCCGACGCTATTCGAAATGATGTCCAATGAAACCTGAAATTCCCCAGAGCCACAGCCGTCGTTGAAAATGGAGTCGCTGCTGCTCAAATCCAGCAAAATCCGAAGCAATCTGTCAATCCGCCGTTACAGGATAAGCAGGGGTCAATGCAGCAGCGATTGTGGATCTTCTGGCTCAGAGGAGCCCCGGGAACCAGTTCAACGATGCTGATTCGAGCGATGTGAAGTTGACCTTGAGTTCGAGAGATGGTGTTAGTGTTTCGATTAGCGTTCATAGGCAGATTCTCGTGGCTCACAGTAGATTTTTTGCGTCGAAGTTGAATGAGAAGTGGGCTAATCAGCAGCGGAATTCGGGGCCGTACAATGTGGAGATTGCTGATTGTGATGATATTGAGGTGTATATTGAAAACCCTCAGGTTGATGTATTGTAAAGACTTGAGGAAGAAGCTGATGAAGGAAGATGTTCCTGAGTGCTGGGTATACTTTAAGGTAATCCTAGATGCACATAACTGAAGTTAATTTCTATGCAATTATTGCTTATTTATGTACTTAAAACATTCATATATGTGATGTGGCCAGATTGAATAGAGTGGAAGTAGAAAATGCATATGGTGTTTTGAATCAAAGTGGCAAATGACTCACGATAAAGATTAGTTGATGAGATTAATTGGATGGAATTAGTTAATTAGGGATGATGGGACTAGCTTGCAAGATTATGAGCTGGATCACTGTAACATTTCAATTTTAAGCATTAAAGGCAATACGGTTTGTCAATATATAATTAAGTATTACTGTATTAGTTATGCATCTAATTTGAAGCAGTCATGCTTTTTTCTCCATAGTTTAAACTTCAGATGGGGCTATGCAATATTTAACAGCTATTGATAAAGTAGTTCTGCTAAACGTGAAAATGTCAGAGAGCTCCTGTATATCCTCATTGTAACTATTTCTTATGTCCTATTCAGCATCACTCCTTTTTGAAATCATCTGCTTTCCAGATAATTCTCTTTATCATCAGCATCTTTCATCGATGAATGTTGATCCTTTTCTTTCTTTTCTTTTTCTCTCTGTCTCCATCTATTCTCTGTCTCTCTGGGGTATGCATTGACCCCATGTGCATTTTTTGTTCAGAATTTGTCTACAAGCTCAATGAAGGAGCATTTTCACATTCATTCTTTTTTGGATTGACGACAAAACTATTATCCACAAGCATAAGGACCTTGTGCCTGATTTGATTTTTTTCAGATTATTTCTTGAAAATCACTTGAATGTCTCTATTCTTCTTTAGGTTCATAAATTTGGTTGTAGAAGACATTTGGTTTTTTTTTTTCTTCATTAGGGCTTTTTCTCAATTACCTCTCCTCCTTCCCCCACCCCCACCCCCTTCCCCACAAATTGCGTAGCTATTTGTTAGAAAGTGGAGACTGACAAACTCAAGAGGAAGGGAGATATGTGGAAATATATATTTTAGCTTTTTTTAATTTATGGAACTTGTGTTCTCTCTCTTTTCTTAGTTATACAGTTAGGAGTCTCAGAGTTCAAGGGGTGAATAATTAAATAGGTGGCCAAATTTGCCAAAATGACCTGAGCTCTATGAATCTTTATGTAATATATTTTTTGCTCAGATTCTATTGATAATAATACTTGTTCACTAAATTTCATAAGTGGAATCAGATAATGAGCTGGCTTTGTTAAAATAGATTCTGATATGCCAAGCATAATTTAGTACTGCATTAACAGCGGCATATGGTTAGCACAAGATACCTATGCTTCAACTTAGAGGGTATTTGGCTGCTTTATTAAAAGATTTTATAAGCTGTTACTTCTTATAAGATGTTACAATTGCTCGGGGTACTTTTTGAGGAAGAAATGCACCTCTGATCTGGATTGAGAGAAGGAATACAAGCAAGACTTCTTCAGAAGATGTGAAATTGTTTTTTCTGAACTAAAATTGATCTTCGATTTAGTCCATTTTTTCTTGTAAGATTATCATATGTCATTACTAATTTAAATTGATTTGACTGTCCACAGTTGAACTCCTCTGTGCCATCATGATAACTGTATGGATGTTGATAGGCATATATGTTATGTTGTAGTGGTATGTAAAAGCTTAAATTTCCACAACTATTGATGGAAAAGATTTATAATCTGCTGAGGGTCTTCCTGTTCTACATTGTTTGCTTTTATTTCATGACTTTTCTCTTCTTGCAAATTTCAAAGCATTGAAGACATAGGGTTTTTTATTTTCTCATTGTTATGAGATGAATGATTGTTTTTAGGAATTTTGTCTAAAAATAGTAACTATCAATTTGGACTTACAAAAAATTTTAAGACCATGTTTGATATGTTATACTCCTCCGCCTCTACTCATTTTGCACCTCCTTGGGCACACATTTTAAGAAAAGTTGTTTTTTTGTGTGTTTTGTTGACTTTTCAAAGGGATGGAGGGTGGAGATTGTGAATGGAGATTGTGAGATTCTTTTCCTTATTTGGGGTGTGCAAAATGGTGGGGGACGGAATCAAAATAGAAAGTTTGCAAAATGGTGGAGGGCGGAGGGAGTTCTTTTTATAGCCTTATTTATTAATGTGCATAATTATTTTTCTTATTTTACTTATTTTCTAATTTTTTTTCACTCGCATGAAATTAATATATCTTTCCTTTTTCTTGAATTCATGTGATTTATAAAAATTATTGTTGGATAACTAGGAAATTATAAGATGTCAACATGGTCTTAAAATGTGAGTCCTAATTTGATAGTTTCTGTCTTTAAGGTCTAGTATTGATGGTTTCTTATATTTCATATCCCTAATCAATAGGAAAAATCTTCGGACCCTTAATTGATAATTTTACTTTTTTTTTTTCAAGCCCCGGATTGATAAAAGTCCTTGTTTTATTACCTAACAGTTATATCCAGAGGTATATGAACAGAATCTGGATCGGTTTCTTGTATTGTAGGTCTCAGCAGCCATTGGATTTGATGCTGGTGTGCTATCGTGCTTAGAGTACTTAGAAGTTGCTCCTGGGCTGAAGACGAAGAAGAGAAGGTAGCTTCCCTTTTATCAGAGCTTCGTCTTGAAGGGGTTTGAAGTTTTAAAGAGGGTTTCTCGATGCTACAGCAGGGCTGGAGGGTAAGAATGACAATGAAGAAGTCCTACTCAAGCTTATTGCAGGTAGGGATGTAAATGAATCAAAGCTTAATCTTATTACACCCCAAAATACGAAAGCACCATCTCGGAGGGTAAGATGGTGCTCAGATTTGAATTTAATACTTTTTGAATAAAAAATAATTTTTTTATTCGAATTAATCTTAATATTAGAATATGAATATCAAATCAACCAAATGTATTTGATTCTTTTGCATCCCTAATTGTAAGGTAGTTCTGAAGGAAAAGATGAGAAGGCTAGGAGAGAGATGAAAAAGCTTAGTGACCAAAATGCTGAGAGAGAATTCATCACATAATGAATTAAGGAAGGAGTCCTTTATACTTTTGCATGTGATGGGTGCTTGAAATTACTTTTTTTGCTATTTTCTAAAGGCAGCACAAGGAGACATACAGGATGCTGGCCAGATAGCCAAACAGGCAGATAATTTGCATTGGTTACTGGATATAATGATTGATCGACAGATAGCTGAGGATTTTTTTGAAGACATGGGCCTCACAGTTTTGAATTATCAGAGGCACATTCTAAAAGTGGCCCCTATATATAGACAATGGGTAAAGCAGAGTTACGCCTTATGTTGTTTGTGGGAATTGAAAGAAACAGTTACTTGCCTCTAAAGAGGCCAGGTGTATGCTTCTGCAGACATGGCTGGTGCCTTTTTATGAGGATTTCCGGTGGATGAGGAGGGCAAGAGGCTTGATCGTCATCTAACAGAGGATGGTCTTAGTAGTACTATATCAACGTTGTTCCATGGCGTCAGTTGCAGGAAATATTTGTCTCGGGTGGTTTAATAGGTTTCTTAATGGAGGTGATGATTGTCCCATTATCCAGAGGGGGGTTTGAAGTTTGGTGGAGGAGGGCGTTTCGAGACAGAACGGTAAGCTTGAGAGGCCTTGTCAAACGCGAAATAGTATCGAGGATACAATAGAGAAATCGTGAATTTGAGAGTTTATTAATTTACATTCTGTAATTTAGGGTGATCCAATATGAATCATTCTTCTTTCTACTTTATCAATTCTAGTCCCTAATTTTAGTCTTAGGATGTCCAATTTCATTCCTAGATTGTCCAATATCAGTCCTGACAGAAGTGATTTTCAGCTTCCATTCTGAATTTTCCCATGAGAAAGGAAAAGGACTGAAGTTGGACACCCTAGGACTAAAATTTGATGAAGTAGAAAGCAAAAAGATTTATATTGGGATCCCTAAATAATTTAGGGACGTAAATTGTTATTAACTTCGAATTTACGTGGAATTGGGGCATATTGCTTCCCCACTTATGATTTCCATTTGTCTTCCTTTCCAAACTGGCTGAGATATGCGATATTGGCACATTTGAGTTCTCAAAGACAGGTAACAAGGTTGTCTTTAATCTAATCTAAAAAGAAAATACAAGGAAAAAAAAGGTGTTCGTTGATTCTCATGATTCTGTTTACACATGGAGTTCATTATTTCCCAGAATACTGCCCTTCATTTATTAAGCTCTGAAGTACAAGTTTGTTGGGTCCATGGTAACAAAGTGACATAACTATAAAGAACAATGATAGTTATATCATTGTGCATTAGATTTACACGGTCGATTGATTTTATAAAATATTGTTTGATTGTTTCCGTATCTTGCAAGTTTGAATCCCAGATTTCTGTTGGTTGTAATGCTAATTCATTTTGCAGAGCTTATTATAATTCCCCTTGGTTTTACATACATTTTCTGCAATATTTTTTTCACAAGACATCAATGTAAACTACCTGTTGATGTTTGTGCGGTTGCATTAGGATCTATTCTCTTGTTAACGAAGGCTGTGTAGTATGATGAGTCCTACATACAATCGATCTGTTGTTTTCCGTTTCATTACACCTTCCAACTGCTTCAAGTTCATTTTGAAGCTTACGTTGATCAAGAATGACAGATCTTCCTCCATCAGGAAGAACTAAACTAAACCAAACTAAGAAGATGGACCGCAGAAGGACCAATGTTTCTGGATGGTTCCGCTTCGCGATTCTTCTTCGGTCAACTCATTCTCAACCTGTACATTCTGATCATTCATCTCTTTATGTAAAGTGGTGTGTAGTTTAATCTCCTCTAGCTAGAAGTTTTTCTTGATCATCATCAAAGTGGGGTAAAGTGGGATGCCCTGTTATCTCACAGTCATAGTTCAGCTCACCTGGCCTGGCATACTTTTTTGCCTTCATTTCCAAAAAACCAAACTTGCATCATCTAACATGTAAGAAACTAATTCTTTATTTACAAGTGTTTTATGCAAAGAGTCGACTCCATAAGAAACCTACCGCTTCTGCCCATATCCGATTTTTGACATGGAGCCTCGATGGTGGAAATTTCTTATGTCTTATGGTAACATCAACATAAACTACTTGTACCATGCTTTAGTGTACAAGTATTTTATGTTTCCATCGCTCCATATCATTTTCACTCTCTATTTATATATATTGTGAAGAAACATAAATGTACCATTCTTGGTCGTCAAAGGCCTCTTGTCTGCTAACCCAAACTCCTTAAGCTCTTCCCTTGTATGGGCATTAACAAGGAGTACCTTCATAAACACCATCAATATATTCGGCCCAAGAAGGTAATAAAGGAAATAGAGAGCGAAATGGATCGACACTTCCACTAAGAGCTTTTTCCATTACAACCATCTTTCCATTACCAAGATTATGAAGCCCTTCAATTGCTCAACGGTCCATTTATACCATCTCATCAAGAAAACGCCGTGGTGTTAGGTCAGTATGAGACCATCACCAAGTTCATGTTCTGCTCGCCATGTGTGGTCAAATCTTCCAATGTTGATGTCACTTAGAGTCTCTAAACCTAATCGATCCAAATAACTTGTATAACTATTCCTCTAGAATTATGCAAATACTTATATGCATTAGTTGGTTGGGTATTAGTTGTTTTCATAGAATAGTAGAATAGGAGTATTATTTATACACATACTGGGGTTTTGACAAAGAATCGATATAATTCGTAATTTCTGCATCATAAACATCTCGCTTGTTGATTCCCGTTTGGAAACACTAAAAAATCTCCCATAAAGCTTTCTTGCAGACTTTCTTAATCTTTCATTTGTTCTTCGTCCCCGAAATTTCCTTCAACCAATGAAAAAAACATTGAGAAATGCAATCTAATTTCAAAGAAAACAAGATCAATTTCTTATTTCACATTACCAAAAATCTTGTTCTCTCAACTGGGCTCTTTCTAAACCCCAAGCCAATTCTTGATCTTTTCAAATGGCTTAGCTAAATTTCTCGAGAGTCTCAAGTGATCTCTTTATAAGGTGACACATAGAAATACCTTTCCAATCATCAAATCCATCTTTCAATCAACCCTAATCTCCTTCCCATTTTCTCTCGCTTCGCTAATCCTCGCCCGGTCAAAGATCACTTTGGGGTCCGCCACGCGAAATGTAAACTCGACTGCTTCGTTCCTTGGCTCGCCTGCGGTCGAACGAGATGATTCTACTGGGGGCCAGGGCCTTGTTTGGCTCGAACAAATCACTTTTTCGAAAACTAGCTAAACCATTGTCAATAGGCGAGTTATGGCTAGTTTATTCATAAAAGATTTAGTGGAATGAGAATTCTTCGAAGCTCAAGGCGGAAATCGGAGAAAGATGAAGCACATGGAACAAGGAAATTAGTGACCATCTTTCTTCGATAACTCGGTTTCTTGTTTATTGCTTGTTTGTTTGTTTTCTTTTTATTGGGTTTTGAACTCCAAGAGGTTTAAGATAGGAATATTTGGAAAAAAGTCTTGCTAGATGTATATGCCAATCTTGAAGGGTTTGAATTTTGTTTTTTTACAAATTGGCATTTTGTGAGTTTATAAAAAGAAAAAAAGAACCAAATTGATGCATGTTGTATGTAATTTGGAAACATTACGATTAAGTTGAAGAATCGCCAATGGAGGATAATTTTTCCAAAGATCACGGTGGTATGTATTAAAGCAGGATACTAATTTTTTTTTTTTATTTCTTTTTTTTTTTAAACCAACGGGATACTAAAACTATTTGTCGGTTATCACGATTTTTTTCTCCTTTTTTTTTTTTTGAAACCCTCTCTTCATTTTTTGGCCTTTATTTTTATATTTTTAGTTAATACTCACTCCGCCTCAAACTTAATCGGAATTTTTTTCCCTTTTAGGCGTCTCTATACTTAATCAACATTATCTTAAATAAATAATCTACTTTATCACTTTATCACATAAAAATACTAATAAAACAACTATTTCTACCCCAACTATTCATCACTTTATCGCTTTTATCACATAAAAATATTAATAAACAACTCTTTTCTACCCCAACACTTTATCATTTTTTCTTAAAACCCGAGCACACAAGAACTATAAGGTTGTTAAAGTCGCTTTTATTTGGGAAATATGATGATTTAATTTGGTGACAACTTCACAAACAAAACATGCACGTAAAATAAACCAGAAATAAGATGAATTTGTTGACCCGGGCCGTCGAAGAAAATGACTACTCCTGGGGGCATACCAAGCCAGGATGTAGTATTACGAAGTTTTACACGCATAATATTTGATACATCTCATGAAGATGAATCGTTATGGATGAAGATGACGAGAGAGTTAGTATGAGTCTTTAGGGTTTTTGTATGCATGGATGATCTCGAATTTTTGTGAACCTCACACCCCGGGAATTTTTTTAACCTTTATCTTGTTGTTTTTCTTCTATTTATAGTACTTCTCGGCTACAAGCATGAGCTGGTTTTGGCAAGCATGAGCTAGAGATTTCAGGGGTCATGCAAGAACTCTTGTGATGGCCACCTTTCCAACTTCGTCTCAAGATTAATCTTTGCTTTTGCTTGTCTATATGACACTTCTTTTTGGTCGCCCAAATCAATCTTTTACTCGCTGACCGCTTATTTCGGGCCCCATAAATCCATATCCATTTTATATCGGAATATTGTTCTTGCCGAGCATGTTCTCGAAGTTCTTCGGGTTGTTCGAGCTCTTGGGTTATCTAAGCCTTGGGGATGTCTGTGCCTCGTGATATCTCGATCACCGAGCATCCGGATACCGAGCCTTGGGGATATCCGAACCCCGGGATGATCATCGAGCATCTGACCTCAGATATCCGGAAGTCTTCGGGGATATCGAATCGGCAATTGACCACTTCGGGATGTCTCGAGTCTTGAGATATCTCGAGTATCGAGCATCTTGACGACCTTCGGGGATGTCCGAGTCTTCGATATCGAGTATCGAGCATACCGACCCTTCCGTGATATCCGAAAGCATTCAGTTTTCGAGTCCTCGAAGACTTGTCAAACCCTCGTTTGTCCGGAGTCCTCGACTTGACTCAAACTTATTTGATTCATTCTTCCCCTGACTGATCGATTTGGTGACTTTGTCATGTTCTTTTTGATCATTTTGCTTGGTACCGCGGTTGAACAACCTTAGTTGGTAAATGGTGTTTGAGAACAAAACTTACTTCATAGGCTAGTATGTTCGCTGGTTGACAATTGGCTACCGGGTAGAACAAACTTGTTTGGTCCCATGGCTTGCAGCACACTTGTCCATAGGCATGATTATTTTAATAAATATTACATCGTGTCTCTCTTACGTGTTCGATTAATACTGAATAATTATATCGAACACAACAAATAACCCTAACCGGTCGCTTTGTATTCAAGAAGGTCCCAATCGTTATAATCGATTGGCCATAGTAGATGTTATTTCAGATTCCGTGCCAAATTTTCAAAATTGAATCCTAGATCTATAAATACCTCATTTCGCCTTTTAATCCCTTTCTTTATTTTCTTTTTTCTTTTTGCCGCTTTTTCCATCTCTTTCGCGGTTCAAAAAATTCGCGAGGGCTTCATTATGCCGCCATGATTTTACCGGTAACCATCAGATACTTTCTCTCATTGCGATTATGGCTTTTGCTCAAATTCTTTCCTTGTTTGAATCGACCACCCGTAGTTCCCTCTCCCCCTTTGTTGGTAGAATCTCAGAACGACGCTTAACGCGTCGGAGATTTAATCGTCTCGAAGTTCGTGGTCTCGTTAAGAAATTCGGCAAATTGCTTACAGTTTTTCCTTCGATTCCGAAGCCCTAAACGACTAGATAGGGACCTAGCCCGGGGAGTGATTTTTTTGGATGATTCAGATGAGGATTCTTTGCCCCAACCTCAAATTAGGTCTAGGCGTAGATAGTGTTGATGTGAATAGGATGATGATAACATGAGTGGGAAAAATTTTGATGGTCGGAATGTAATTGAATCTAACATAGGATAGGCGCGAACAAAAATTTCGAACTTGATATCCCTATTGGTGTCCTCATAGTCCAACATATAACGAGTATAATGCTCGTTATAGTTTTGATTGGCCCGAGCAACCTCATAGGACTAGGGTTGAAAATGAAGTATCCAAATATAAGCAAGATCATGAGTGTAATAGATGCTGATATGCTCGCTCAATTGTATAGAAACTACGAAACCCCCAAAGATGTCTTTTTTCGGGGCACCGTCCCGATGAGCAAAAGCAAACTAGCCCCGAGGGTCAGGTTGAATTTGGACACAACGGAAGTTTAATTTTAGGTTTCAATCCATCCCGGCTTATCACCCGCTTGCTCGTTGAATGGAACATCACCATCACGCAAATTGCCGGTAATGGGTGGCATATGATTATGAGCTTCCCCGACTTTGTTCTAAGAAATGAAGCCTAGATATTATCCTCAAAGAAATTTAACTTGCTCGACACAGCATTTGACCGTCAAGGGCTTAACATGGATGGCTATTTATGCAAGCAAATGCCAAATGCAAAATCATCGAGGATGTCTTAACAAAAATCTGTGATTGGAAGGAGAAATTTTGGGTCGCTGGGGGGCGATTGAAGAGTCCATTTCCGAAGTCGAACCATGCTCGCTTTGGACATCCCCACTCGATTTTTGGGGTTTATCTCAAAGAAGTATTTTTTGTGTCTTTTGTTCTTCAATTTGAACCGATTTTAACTTACTCTTTTATTTTAGGAATTCGCCACGACGGACAAAGAGACCAACGACGGCTATTTTAGCAAAGATTTGGTAAATTGATCTCGAGTCTCGCTCGAAACGATCTGGTGGAAGACCCCAATACCACCAAACAGAGGAAGAAAGGGAGACTTATTCAGTGCCCCCTCACCATCTCTTTGATGGTAATCCCGGGCCGGTAAGGATTGTTTTTTTGCATTTGATATGTTTAAGACATTTTGCTCATTTTCCCTTTGTATAACGAATTGTTCGGGTTTATACTTTCCCTCGCTATTACTATCATAGAAAGTACATCCAACATAATCGAGACGGCTCAAGAAAAGACCAAGAGCTCAAGAATCCAAGCCGAGAGGGAGGCTCACGAGCAAAACAGGAGAGGCGAGTAGGGAATGAAGCCGAAAGCATCCGCGTCCGCCCTGGGGAATCGAAATGAATCAGTGCGATCATTTGCTCGCCGAAAGTAGGGACGCTAAACAGGTCATGGTCCAAGAGATCGAGGGACGGAACGACGAGCAGGGGCTGTTTAACAAGCTTGACGAAAGGCCCAAGTTTTGAACAGTTTCGGGACGAAAGACCGATGGCTATTAGTAACCTGCACTTCATCGGGCTGTAATATCAGAACCGCCGGGTCCGGCCCGGGCAGAATTGTTGAAATGGAGGTTGCACATCTTTCCACTCCCTCCCCGCTTTGGGCCCCGATCATGGACCCCTTTGAACCCTGAGCTCCGGTCCCCCGAGGATAAATCATTCTTGGGATGGGATCCGGCTCGTGCGAACAGGTACATTTTGTTCGCTTTATTTCCTTTTTGATTGATTTTGTTCGCCTAGTTATGTTTGTTTGCTCGGGTGTATGTGTAGGTTGAGCAGGTTGGCACCCTTGATGCCCAATTTGAAAAACTACTACTGCTCACCAAGTGTTCGTAAGGTTCCCGGCATTCCCGAGCATGTCCAAAAGGCGTGTCAGACCCCCGTTCGAGCATGGACTACTGAGCTGGAAGAGGCTACTACGGGTCCCACACCTTTGGAAAACATGCGACTTGGCCTGGTACTCCAGGGCCAATCTATGGTCGTCCTTGAGAAAGCTTATGCTGAGTCCGCCAATCTTCATGCCAACTACTTGGCTCTGATCAGGAGTTTTGAAGAGAAGGTGGGCGAAAGAAATGAGCTCAGATGAACCGAGGTCGCCAAGGACAGATTTTCTAAGACAAGCAGATGCTCGCCAGGCTCAGGAGGATGCTCGCCATGCTCAAGAGAATGCTCGCCAGGCTCAGGAAGTTGCTCGCCAGGCAAGGGAGGAGCTAAACCATTCTCAGGAGGAGGTGGTCAGCATACGGAGAGCTCAGGATGAGATGAATGTCGAGCTTCGTAGACTCCGAGCTGACGTCGAGGCCATGGAAAGCGAGAAGAATCCTGCCGCCAACAACTCATGATTATCAAGAGACCAACACTCGCTCGGGGTCTCTAAAATTCAAGGCTGCACAATGAAGAATATGTTGATTCTATGTCCAACTTCTCCTACATATGTGTCTTTGCTGATGCCATCCGGTCTGCTCGCCATATGCTCACTGGCGAACAAATTGCCCCACTCATATCCAGTTTCCAGCAGTACCTGATCGACAACCCACCAGATCGCAACCTTCCAATGTCTGACTTGAATGATTTGTGTGACTTCTCCACTCTTCCTGAAGGGATCGAGGTTGATGATCCTATCCCTGGATGATAAGACGGGCTTAGATGTGAATATTATTGATGTTGATGGTCAAACCTCCGAATCGAGTCCGGTCCGTCAATCGTGCAGGTCGAACAAAGGGGACCTCCTGTTGACCGAGCAAAGTGTACCTCCTGGTGAGCATACTGGACTTGACCATGCTGGAGGAGCCGTTGCTAAGGGGGCTGAGTATGATTTGTTCGACATTTCACTTCCGTCCACCCCAACTATGAATTTGTCCCTTAGTATAATTCTTGTTTTGCCGAACAGATGTTGTGTAATTTTTGTCTTCTTCATTTTTTTGCTCAAACAATTTCTTCTATACTTGTGTAAATTTTTGCTTCTTTCTATTTTGTTCGAACAACTTGGAACTGAATGGTTGAATTTGCATATCAAATAGTTTCCTCTAACCTGATCGTTGAGGATGAATGTTGTTGTTGATGAATGATTGATACTTGTGTTGCTTGATGTTTGCTTTGTTGCTTTCTAGTTTAGGCCTCTTTTCTTCCGGGAATGAGTTCGAACATTGGGTTTGTCTATGCCCGCCCTGACTTCTTTTCGCTTTTTGATTGTCTTATCGACGTTGTAATCGGTTGATCGCCTTATTTAGGCGCGACCAGACGGGTTAACTTTATGAACCCCCTTCTTGGTTCTCGATCATCTTATTTAGGTGCGATCACTTTGCATTAGGGCCGTCTTTATTTAGTCATGACCTCGTACTCATCACCCGCTTTTGTTATTTATATATGTAGAAGACGAAGTCATCTTTTATGAATCACGCATCCATTACTTGCTTTTTTTGTCGGGGAATCAGAGTACGAAACTCGTCAGGTGAACATAGACTTGGGCTCGCTCGTCTTTTGTTCGGTCAGTCCGGCTTTTAGGTGCGACCTCAAATAGACTTCAACTAGAAAATCTTTTAGCAAAAAAAAAATATTTTTTTGCAACAAATTGTATTCTATTACAACCTTTACATTTGAAGAAGACTATCTATTACACAACTATAGACATCGACTATGGTTTTGAATTTAAACATTGTCTTGAGTAGATATTTAAATCGGCATCACCTTGTCCGCGGAATTGATGTTGACAAACATGTGGCACATCATCCATGTTTACCCTTTTTTTAAATAACATGCTTTCAGCAAAGAAGATAAGCATTTGTCCCTCCTGGACAAATTGTGATTATGCGAGCAGCTGCGGACATGAGCATGTGGCGAGCAAGTCTGCTCGCCTATATTAGGTGCGAGCAAAATCTTCAGCTCGCACCATTCTGTCCCCTTCAGTAGATGCCTGAGCATCAGCATCCACATATTGCTTCGAGCGGACACCATGACATCCCTCCCCTTCGGAGGAGATTTTGGGGATGCATAGGGGACTAGTGATTTACTATCGCATAAGCAGTGAGTAACGCGAGGGCAACCATGACTCTGCCGAGCATCTTGAGTCCGCAACGAGCTTCAACCTGTGCTCGGAGTGTCATATGGGGTATAAAACTCGTACTAGGACAGATGCTCGATTCAGCAGAATGATAGCTGAATCGAGTGCTGGATTCTTCGTCTGGAGGCATACTGAACCAACTTTCTTTCGATCACTGTAGTATTTTTTTCTTTTTCATCTGTTTTTTTTTTCTGCCTTCTTCAGCTATCAATATGCCTCTATTTATTTATAGTACTATCCATAGCTAGTTGATGGCCTTCTTGCTTTAATTCCTTTTTTGACATATATGTCCTTTGAATCTCCTTTGACATCTGTTCGGATTTTTTTGCCAGCTCTTATTCAAGGATTGACACGTCCATTTTTTTTGGTTGCCACCACATTCAACTTGTTTTGACACGTATCTTCTATCTTTAGTGTCTAGAAGATTTGTGTCGAACACAATGTGTTCTTCCTTCATGATTGTCCTGCTCGTCTTAGCTGAATGACTAAATATGTTCGGCCATTTGTGTTCGTTTCAGCTACGTGACCGATTATGTTCGGCCAGTTGTGCTCGCTTCAGCTGTGTGGCTTATTTTGTTCGGCCAGTTATGCTCGTCATTACTGATAATATTTTTTCAAATTTGACGCATTCCACGAGTAGGACAATGGGACTCCATTCAGGTCTTCCAAATCATATGCCCCATTTAAAAGACGTTCTGTAACTCTGAATGGACCTTCCCATGCTCGGCCGAACACACCACCTGATACCCCCGTTGCTCGTCTTAAACCAGTTAGCCCACATTGAACCTGCGTGTTCGGACTTTGGAGTTATAGAACTTTTCTGATCTCTTTTTGTACATGGCATTTTTGAAATCAGCATCCGTCCTTCTTTTTTCTAACATGTCTGCACTCAGGGCGAGCGCCTGGTCATTGATGTGCTCTCCAAAAGTCATTGTCCGATGACTCGGAATTTTGATTTCTGTGGGTATAACAGCTTCCGCACCAAATGCCAGGGCAAACGGGGTCTCCGCAGTTGATGTTCTGAAAGTTGTTCGATAGACCCATAATATTTCGGGCAACTCTTCATCCCATCCTCCCCCCTTGGAATTATCAAGTCTGGCCTTGAGGGTATGCTTGATAATTTTATTAACGGCTTCAACTTGTCCGTTTGACTGGGGATAATACGGAGTTGAATAATTCTTTTTAATGCCCCAGAGAGCACAATGTTGTCGGAATTCACTTCCATCGAACTGTTTGCCGTTATCCATTACTAATGATTGGGGAAGCCCAAAACGACAAATGATATTCTTCCAAACAAAGTTCCACATTCTTTGTTCGGTGATTTTGACAATGGCTTCGGCTTCCGCCCATTTAGTATAGTAATCAACGGCAACCACAACATATTTTACTCCCGACGTGCCAGTAGGAAATGGACCGATCAAATCGATTCCCCATTTAGCAAATGGCCATGGGCTATAAACTGACACTAATTCCTCAGGTGGGCTATGAATAAGTGGGGCATGTACCTGGCACTTGTGGCACACGCGAGCATACACGAGTGAATCTTTTTTGAGGGTCGGCCAATAATAACCTTGTCTAATTATTTTGTGCGCTAGGACGAGCCCACTGTATGGTTTCCCACATACCCCAACATGGATTTACCCGTAAGAATTACATGACCTCTTCAGGAGTAATACACTTCAATAGTGGAAGTGAGAAACTTCTTTTGTACAAATGCTCGTCTAAGATAGTATAACGAGCAAATTGTAATCTAAGGCGAGTAGCTTGTGCCTTATTCTCAGGGAGAAGTCCCTTTTGTAAGTAACTCAGGATTGGAGTCATCCAGGTTTCCTGTTCGCCTGTCACATGGGCGACCAAAACTCTAGGAACTGATGGCGAACAAGTTGTGACGACCACAATGTCCGTTGTGTTCGTCACTCCTTCTGCGCTGTTGCTAGGCGTCCAAAGCATCACGAACGAATTACCCAATCGTGGTAATTGTTCTATGAAAACTTGTTCGAATTGCTCGAGCAACTCCTTTGCTAGTTGCTGATATTGTGCCATATGTTCTTCGGCCTCAGACTCGCCCATTTGATAAACGATTATCCGAGAATCGCCAGAAATCATCACCTTTGAATTCCCATCATCATAGCTATCCGTAGTCCAAATGATCAAAGCTTCGTATTCTGCTTCATTATTTGTAGCTGGGAAATCAAAACGGATGGTTGTTGTGAACGTTTGTCTAGTCGGACTGACGAGAACTACGCCTGCTTCGGCTCTTGAACTTGTTGATGAGCCATCAACATACATATGCCATGGTTGGTCGATAGTTTTTGGGGCATTTGTGGATATGTCAACTCAATTCATAAAATTGGCCATAGCTTGACCCTTTTCATCGCTATTCATACGGGTAACGTAATGCCAACAGTCCTAACTCCACCGCCCACTTGAGTAATAATTCCCGCAAGATTGGCCGGTGGAGGACTTGTCGCGAATGGGAACGGGGTCAAGACCTCGACCGAAAGGGATCGAAAAAGTATGGTCACAATTTTTGAACACTCATAACTAGAGCATATGCTAATTTTTCCAGCTGGAGGGTATCGAGTTCTTTTTTGAGCACTTGGCTTACATAGTAACGGGCAAGGTGCGATGCCCTTTCGTGAACGAAAGACATCACTAATTGCATGTTCTGATGCAAGAAGATACATATAGAGTTGTTCGCTGGGACAAAGCAGAGAGTTGTCTCGAGTATCCGCAAGGTACCGCTTCAATGATTCAATGCATTTTGGCAATGCTCGTCCATCGAATTTTTTTTTCTTTAATGCATCAAAGAAAGGTTCAGATTTGTCCTCAGCTCATGATATAAACCCGCTTATGGAAGCTTAAACGTCCCTAACTTTTGACCACTTTCACACTGGGCCCTGCATGTCAAGCATGGCTTGAATCTTTGATGGGTTCGCTTCAATCCCTGGTTGACTAACCATATGTCCCGAGGAATTTTCCCGAGTGAACCCCAAAACCGCATTTTTCTGGATTTTAGCTTCATGTTGTACTCCCCGAGTATATCAAACGCTTAAAGCGAGGTGGGTGATGTGGTCTTCCTCAGGTTTGCTTCTTTACCACAATATTGTCAATATACACCTCAATTGTTTGGCCGATGTGTTCGGTCGAACATTTTGTTCACCAAACGCTGATATGTTGTTCCCAAGATTCTTTAATCCGAATGGCATGCGCCGCCAACAAGACATATTCTTTTCACCCAAGAACGCCGTGATTCTTTTTGATCGTCCCGATGTATGGGTATTTGGTGATAGCCAACAAAAGCATCCATGAAGGTCATGAGCTCAGCCTACGGGTCAGATTATTCCACCAAATAATCGATATGCTGCATCGGAAATTATTTTTCGGGCATGCCTTGTTTAAATTAGTGAAATCAATACATAGTCTCCAAGATCCATTAGACTTGATGGATTTGTTACGCGTGGTTCGCAAGCCATCTTGGGCATTTTACTTTAATCGGGTTTTATTGTCGAGCAAATTTTTGATTTCACTATTCATGGCCGATATTTCTCCGGACCAACTTTCTTCGCTTCGATAACCGAGTTTGTGGTTGATCAAGGTTGAGGGAGTGACATGCATGTTTTGATCAATGCCAACCATGTCCAGGTGACCTGTCGAACACATCCAAGTTTGCTTGAAGATAAGCAATCATTCGCTCGATTGGTTCGTAATTTCAACCAATGAACACTTTAACTCAGTCTGTTCGGTCGATATTGATAGACTCCTAGTTGTTCGACAGGTGTTACCGCTTTTTTTGTTTCCACCGAGGATCTTCGGATCGACCTCTAAGCCTGTTCGCCATCAACCTCCATAAGTTCAAAACCTACGCGAGGTTCTAGTCCGATAGCTCGCTGGCCAGGATCAATATTCATTAGATTTGGGAGATCCGGACATGAGTCACCATTCCGATTCTTTGTTCGCGACTTTCCCGCGGGTTGGAGCAGGTGCGGTTCGCCAAACTTTTGTGTTCGCTAAAGAGTATTTTGGCAAGATTTGCTTGCTATTTTGACTCTCCGATCTCCCATGTTTGCTCCATCATGTTTAATAATATTTTACTTTTTCGCGCACATGATAGCAAAACAATCTTTTAGCTTTTTATGATCTCCTTTACGCCTACTTGCTCCATCTTCGGTTGGAAATTTAACACAAAGAATAATAAGTAGAAAGCCGCTTTTAAATTCTCGATGAACGGATGACCTAGAACCAATTATAAGTGGATCTGAGCATCGACGATTACAAAATCTAGCATTCTAGTTCGGCTGATTCCTGATTTAGAGTTGATTCTAACTCGACCTAACCTAATCATACCATAGGGTCGGGTTACGATTCCCCAAAACCCATAATGGTATGATCACATGGTTCAATATAGCTACCAAGTCCCCAACTTGCTTTTCCATTTGGTGCAGAGTGTTGACTAACAAAATGTTCAGATATGCCCAAAGATCAACCAGAGGGGTGCACCTTCAACCCGGCGGAGAATAGCAATCGATGGTTACGAGTCATTGTGGGGGTGATTATACCGCCGAGATCGTTTTCGAAAACATGATTTGGCGAGAGAAAGCGCGTATACCGATGTGTTGCCACCTTCACTCCCGGATGGATGCTTTTGCATGGCACGATCTCCATCTTCTTTTCGTCTGCTCGATAATGTTGACGCTCTCAACATCCACCCAATCGACCATATTCATGACGATCACGTGGATCTTCGACTTTCTCGACCTCTACCCACAAAGAGAGAGGTTTTTTTGGTAATTTCGCACTCTTACGGATTCTTCAGATCACCGCCGATGTTTGTTCGCTTTTTACGCTTACCCCTTCGACCTTCTATTTTTTCGCTCGTGAGTCTCGCCACGGGCTTTTTTTTAGAACCGGTAAGACGATTATCTTCAGATAGTTTCCAAAGTTGATTTAAGTAAATAGCGATAATCTTCTCAGACAGTCTTTATGTACTCGGATAATTACAATATTTGGAAGCATTATTGCCGATGTTTGTCCATTATGATTCTTCGAGGCCTATCTAACATGTCCCGATCTTTGATTTGGTTAAAAATTGTTTTGAAACGCCCAAAAGACTTCATAGGGCGCTTCCGCTTTTCTTCGAATGGTTTGAAAAGAGCCCGGGGTTTGTACCCCTTCATTCATCACTTTCTTCCCAAAAACTTTTAGTTGTTGTTTCCTCGACCCAATCGTGATCGGGCGAGCAGATCCGCATGACTATGATTTTGGCCGCCGCCTTAATTCTCAATATGTGTTCGCCGCCTTGATGCATGGCTTTCCACATGTCAAGATTGGTGGTCGCCTCCGACCACCGCGAGGATCTTGGCATCCTCTTCAACCGGGCCCCATCATACAAACATTTATCAAATCTTTCGATGTATGCTCGATCCGACTCAACCTCTTAGTTGGGAAAAGTGCGCCAACCTTTTTTTTTACCGGGAAGAAATAACATGGATGAGAAATGGGACAAGAATTGTTGTCCCAATTCGAGCTTAAAGACGCGGATGGACGCCAAATGGGCAAAGTAGAGAACTATCTATGTGCCCGATCACCCAAAGTCATGGGAATGATCGGCATCGCTAGTGGCACCCATGTTCATCATAAAGTCCGAGTATTTTTAGAGACGACGCTGGTCGACTCAAAGATCTAACACGGGATTGGTGGTCGGGTCTTCACCATTTTCTTGTATTTTACCGCCATGATCGCCAGCGATAGTGGCGAAGCGGTGGTATTGTGCTCGCCGGAGGGTGGTTTTGTCGCGCCAGATCCTCAGAAGCCTTCGATGGCTTTTTGATTTCCAAATTTTTGAACCGACATTCTCGATCGGCCGTTGTTTCATCATGAGGACCCGCTGGTCATGCTCGTGGATGGGGTAGTCCCCCTTTCCAAGTTTCAGCATGACTACCTAATCGATGATGAATAAACAATTTTGTTCCACCGGACGACGGATGATCACGGTGATTCGTGAAAACGGCATGTTCATCGGCCGTTTTTTTTCCGGATCCTATTATTATTATCGATAATTCGCTTTATGAGAGTTTTCAAACGCCCAAACGCCGATGGTCTGACCCCTTGAGGTCGTTTCACATCGACGACGAGCTTTTTTTGTTGGCCCGCTTCGCATTTTTTTTCATTTTAACTTGCTCGCTATCGCAGACGCTGAGCCGCCGTTTTTCATGTTCTTGAAGTTTTAACTTTGCTAACTATTTTTCAGCCCTCTTTCAGTTCTCAGAGCAAAGAAAGTGATGGCCTTTTTTGTGGCCACACGGATCATTGGCAATATCCTCAAGATTGATGGTCTCCATCGGTCCGATTTTTGAGGTCAAGGCCGAGCCTTTTTTCCTTCGTGGAGGTCGACTTTTGTCCCGACCTCTCCGCTTGTGTGTGTTCCCAGATTGAGGCATTATATTTTTTTTTTCTCGGCTAACTACGGTTTGTGTATGGGTTAGTTTTTTTGGTCCTCCTTCTAGCGCCCAATTTGTCGCGTAGTCGCTTTTATTTGGGAAATATGATGTGACTAATTTGGTGACAACTCACAAACAAAACATGCACGTAAAATAAATCAGAATAAGAGAATTTGTTGACCCTAGTTAGTCAAGAAATGACTACTCCGGGGCATACAAGCCGGGGATGTAGTATTACGAAGTTTTACACGCATAATATTTGATACATCTCATGAAGATGAATCATTATGGATGAAGATGATTTGGAGAGTTAGTATACGAGTGCTAGGTTTTTGTATGCATGGATGATCTTCTAATTTTGTGAACCTCACACCTCCGGGAAATTTTTTTCAACCTTTATCTTGTTTTTTTTCTTCTATTTATAGTAGATTGACAAGCATGAAATGGTTTCGCAAGCATGAAATGGAGATTTGGGCCATGCAAGAATTCATGCGATGTCGCCTTTCCAACTTCATTTTCTAGATTGATTTTTTTTGTTGCCTATATAACACTTTGGTCGTCCAAATCAATCTTTTGTTCGGCCGATGCTTTGTTTCTATAAATCCATATCCATTTTATATCCGAATATTGTTCTTGTCGAAAGCATGTTCTCGAAGTTCTTCAGTTGTCTCGAGCTCTCGTGTTATTCGAGCCTTGGGGATGTTGCCCTCGGGATATCCGGACACCGAGCATACCGACATTGTCGCCCGAAGCCTTCGGGATATCGGAGCCGCCGATAGTCGATCATCGAGCATACCGACTTTCAGATGTCCGGAAGTCTTCGATATCTCGAGCATCGAGCATACTGACCCCTCAGGATGCCTGAGTCTTCAGGATATCTCGGTATCGAGCATACCGACCTTTCAGATGTCCGAGTCTTCAGATATCCGAGTATCGAAAGCCATTTTAATTTCTTCAAGATATCCGAAAGATTCAGTTGTTGTCCTCGACTTGTCTCGAGCCCCTCGGGTTTGTCCGAGTCCTCGATCACTTGACTCAGCCTTTTATTTGATTCCTTTTTCCTCGATTCGATCGATTTGGTGACTTTGTCATGTTCTTTTCGGGATCATTTTGCTTCGGTCGAACCTGGTTGAACAACCTTAGTTGGTAAATGGTAAGCTGGCGAACAAAACTTACTTCATAGGCGAGTATGTTCACTTGGTTGACAAGTGGCGAGCTGGTCGAACAAACTTGTTTGGTCGGCGAGCGGCGAGCACACTTGTCCATCGGACATGATTATTTTAATAAATATTACACGCGAATGTCTTTTACGTGTTCGACACGCTTTGAATAATTATATCGAACACAACAAAGGTTAACTATGGGACGGAGGGAGTATTTGGCAAACTATAGGGTGAACAATATTCATATTATGAAACTAGTTTTAACTCATAGCATATGAAACTATCAAGTAATATACACCACCGGTTTTAAGTGGTTAACTCCACCAATCGAGACCTGGAGGTCCAGTTCAGGACATGGAGGGAATTTATTCCTTCTTGTGGTGGTCCTCCTCTTGTGGGATATGGGTCCCCTGTTGTTGGGTTCTGATTCGGTTGCCATGCGGTTGCGATTCAGCTGCGAATTTGCGTAGTCTCCTCTTATGGTGATTGCGGTTTTGGTCTACAGCGAGATAAAATGATGTTGTCATATGCCCGGTGGTAGAATGAATTATTGTAATTGATTATGTTAAGAAACTATTGTAATTAATTGCTTAAAAAAGAAAATAAAAAAAAATCAAGTAATATACGCAAATAAATAACACGTAGTATAAAAAAAAAAATATTACGATAATACTCGGTGCAAAAACGTGTTAATGCATTAACAAAATGTGTTATATCAGATTATATGCGGCTTATTTTTTCCCAACTGAACTCCTAAAATAGCAAAAAATTAGGATCTCCTACAAGAACCAACACCATCACAAACCATCCTTAATAACAGCAGGAAAAGTCAAGACCTATTACCCCCACAATGTCACGAGTAAGAGGAAGTTTTAAGAAAGTAATATAAAATAGAATTATTTCATAACTCTCTAACGTAAACTTTTAGATGAAATGAAATTGTTTGGCGTTTATTATACTTTACTACAATATTCATCCCTCCTAACAATTAAATACAAATGCTTTTTCCTAATTACAATCCACTACAAAGTGGGCAATTAAAAGACTAATTTGACCCTCATTAAAACACCCAAAAGAAACTAGTCCCTCCTCCTCAATAATAAGAAGGTCTCAGATGAAATATCAAGACACTAAGTAATATGCAAAAAACAACATAAATAAGACAAAAATGATCCATATTTCAAGGGTCGGGTCGAAATGGGGTGGGGGTCGGGCGCGTAGTGGGCTTCAGGTTCAAGTACAGACGCATATGTATTTATAGAAGGATATCTTTATCAAATATGTGTTGTAGCCTAGTGGTTCAGGTTTGTTGTCAATGAATTCAAGTTGTAGGTTCGATTCCTACTAAACACATATTTTTTTTATTTTTTTTTGTCAAATTTTTGTGTGTTACTACATTTTTGTATAAGTGTTACTACATTTTATATTGAAAAACTTTCATATCTTAAGTAACACGAATAGAACATATCGAACACATAAATATTTATACAGTAAATGGTCACACAGGTAACATTATTGTTCATATGGTAACGATGAGTATTCATATAGTATTACAACGATATATGAAAATGTTACATATTATAAAAAAAAACATGTGTTACTACATGAACAAAAAATGTTACCATATGAAGAAAAACGTGTTACCACATGAACAAAACCAGTACAAGCGCGAAAAGAAATCCCAAGTCCAAAATAACAGATTTAAAGAACAACTTGATGTGTTACTACATGAACAAAAAGTGTATTACCATATGAGCAAAAGAGTGTTACTACATGAACAAAAAATCAAGATAAACGCGAAAAAATCTTGATCAAAATTACAGATTTCTGAACAACGTGAAAAGATGCAGTATGATCTCAATTTTATCACACACTTTATGTGTTGAGGGTAATCCAAACACCACACACATATTCTCTTTTCTTCTCGAGAATCCACACCAAAAATTTAAATTGAACAACCTTATTTCATCCAATGATGGGAGAGAAAAATAAAATTAAAAAAGCATGAACGAGGAAGAGTGAAAAGCTCGTGAGATCCGCCCGGAAGAAGGGAAAGAAGAGGAATCGACAGGGTGTCAATAAGGCTGATGGAAGAAGATGAAGAAGCCCATTGGCCCACCAACAACACCTGCCTAATCATTTCACGATCGGGCGAGAAAAAAGGCCTAATCAAGACATATCACTCAGATGCAATATTGCATAAAAGTTTTGTCCCTCAATAATTCTATTTACCATATGATATCCCTCTTATTCTTATTTATCAATTTTCAAAATACACCTCTCTTCTCTCCCCAAAATTATCTCTCAAATTATCAAATCGTCGCTCATCCGCCACTGCACTGCCGCCCTTCCTCACCAACTGTACTGCCACCGTCGGTCATCCATTCAAATCAAGGTGGGCTCTTGAATCGATCCGCCACGGTTTTCGACTTGCGCGCCGCCCATTTCGTGGCTCGGCCGACGGCGAGCTCTGCATTTGTAAGTGGGCTGTGGAAGAGCCACACGCAGTCCCCGCAGCACTAAGTTTCGGAGTTTTTCGACCCAGATGTACGCGAGTTTTATTTTCTTTTCCATTAACGACGCTGGATTTGGATCTGAGAGATCCGCATCGGTTTTCGATCCAAATGTACACAACTTTTGTGGATTTATTTTTTCAATTTTGTGGATCCAAATGTATGGGAATTTAGTGGATCTATTTTGTTGATCTATTTTTTCTTTTTTTCAACTTTGTTTCGTCTTGTTTCTTATTTTTAACAGTTTTATTTTTAATTCTTATTTTTTTCACAAAATGACGTAAAAGGGAAGCATGAAAAAAAAGGTTGATTTATGATATTCATATTTCTAAAAAAGGTTGTGGATTTTTGGCTGTTTTTGGTGTTTGTGGAGGATTTTGGTAATTTAGAGCTGTGGATTTATTGGTAATTTTGTGTTTTGATTTGAGATTAGATTTTTTTGGTGGTGTTTCTGTTCCTGATCGCAGACAAGAGATATGAAGTTGATTATATGTATGAACTAGATATGAAGTTGATTATATGTATGAACAAAGGTACTTTTTTTCGGTATTTTTTTTTTTTTTATCTATAAAATTCACACTGCACCTAGTAAAATATGTACTTGTGTTTTTTAAATATTTCATTTTTACCTAGTAAAATTCTCACTACACCTAGTAAAAATATCACTACTCTAAAAAAATCATTTTACTTATATAATTCAATTACAAATCTACTAAAAATTTACAAATTTTGAAAAAAAATGTCATTTTAATAAAAATATCATATATAAGGAAGAGATTTGTCAAAAATTAAAAAATTACACTTTAATTAAAATTTATGCACTTTCAACGACATTGTTTATGAGCGGGCAACCGTTCATAAGCGGGATATTATTCATTGATTGAACTGCTGCAGGGAGGCGTCAGATCAATTTGGGCAGATAAGTGTGGAAGGACATTTTAGTTTTCCCAAGGCTTAATGGGTTGTAATAAGAAAAACAAATGTATAAATTGTAAGACTATTAATGATTTTGTACCTAATTGTTTTTTTCTCAATTATTTTAGAGTCTAAGTACTCTTACGTTGACTTATAATTTCACGTCAGTTTCCTATAGCCATCTTCCTATGCACATGCTAACTTTTCCAACCCACTTAAAAAACTCATAGATGAAAATTGGGTCATAGAGAATTAGTGATCACATCATTACAATATAATTGATCTTATGTAACATTTTATTGTAATACCTTTAGTTTATACTAATTTATACAACACATTATGATAACATTACTATAATTTATATATTATGTAACACTTGCATGTAACACTTTTAAATAGATAACACTTCTTAGGTAATACCTTTATATATGTAACACTTTTTAATTAACACTTTTATATATGTAACACTTTAACAAATGTAACATTTTAGAATAAGTAATATTTTTAGGTAACATTTTTACTTATGTAATCATATTTTAGTAACACTTTGTATTATCTATTTAAATAAATATATGTATAAACATATTTTATTTATAATACATATAATTAATATATTTGAAATATATTATATGCACTACATTTATATATATTTCTTGTGTAAAATAATATATTATGTAATTTATTTTTTTAGTAAATAATATATAAAATATTTTTATAAATACAATTATATTATTTAAAAAAAATTGTTCATATCAATTAAATTTATTATATAATAAAATATTTATGTTTTTTTCTTAGGGGAAAATATTTATGTTTATACCTAAAAAAATTTATAATTTAAATTTTTTATTTAAAATTATAACATAAAATGCATTTATACTATTTTTTTTAAAAGTAGGTGAAAATTGGTTGGTCCATTGAAAATTAATGTGAATTAATATTAATCCATGATATTTTAAAAAGGGAAAGTAAAAAAAAAATTAAAAAAAAACAAAACAAAAAACGAAAAAACACTAATAAACATTTGGGCGGGCGGTAAACAAAAAATGATTCTGGAAATAAGTTATAATCCGCTTTCCAAGCATCAATCGCCCTAGTTTGGATATTCGATAAAAACCATTTGTCCAAGAAAAGCACTTGACAACGGTTTTTAATCATTTGAATATACTCTCAGTTTAACAATGTTGATAACCGCTGTCCAAGCTGATATATTTTTTTTTAATTCATTTTTTATTTTACATAGACCGCTGTCCAATATCTTTTTTTTTTAATTATTAATTTACATTTTAAAAATTTTATAATAAAACTATAAACCAAAACTTATATATACGTCCAATACCATATAACATAAACCAAAAAATCCTATAATAAAACCATAAACCACATATATATACCAAAAACATCAAATATATAAACATACAATCATAAACATACGTCCAATACACCAAAACATGAAATATATATCATCACAAATATATAATTTAATTACATGCTACCAATATTTCAAAACAACATTCTCTCAATATTGATCAGATGAATATAAGAAACGATTGTAAAAGCGTATTCTCGAATCCAATCGTTTTTCCATTTCTCCACTTTTCTTAGAGTAAGACTTGAGCTCACGCTCATAAACAAACCGCAAACAACTAATCAATCAATATAGTATGAATTTTTTTATTCAATCAATAATAATTTAAATAAATCAATAATCGACTTACATTGGGAGGAATGTTCGTTATAGAAGTCACAGATTATATCTTCTATAAAGCAACAAACAAAATGTCCATTAATGGTCATTATCTCGTTGCCTTTTAACCTCGTTGATTAACAATATAATCAACGACAATTATGATTGCTTTTCTATTAATTAGTTTGATAATTTACTAAATTAAATTTACCTTAATGTTAATCCATGCCCACTTTATTTATTTCGATCTGGAGCTCCTCGATCCAATGTTAATCATATACACTATTATAATTAAAAAAATAAAATAGATTAAATATGCATAATTTTAAAAGTAAAACAAATCATTGTATAGAATATTAAAAATGAACTTACGCCCATATATGAAACGAGATCGGGGCGATTAGAATAAACTCCATCATGAGATGGGTCCATAAAATACACAACTTAATGTATTCATGTGTATGGTAACCAAAGATTCAATGGTTCCTATATTATATTGAGAGTATTAAAATTAACGCAAATTTAGCATATATATGTGCAAATATTATAAACATGAATACAAATTTTAACTAAATGTTTATCACTCACCCCACATTTGTTGGCCAAAAATGAGATGATCGCCTCCAAGCTTAGATTCAAAGATGATTAATCTAACCCATCCATGTATGCATGCACTCTATCACCCATTATGCAAGACACTTTGGGGGGAGACGATGATACATCTCCACTTGCTCTATTATCTCCGAGAGATATACTCACCCAAATATCTTTAACCAACATATATAAGCTTAATTAATATTTAAAAAGAAAATTAAACTATACGTAAAGTGAATATTGAGAATTAGTAAACACATACCGAGGTAAAGTGGCTATGGTGGACAGACTCAACCACTCGTCATTCAAGAACTTCATTACATGTTCCTCATCGTTAATTCTTGGAAAGTATTCTCACGAAAGTGAAAGCAAGCATGGAACGTGGACGACATCGAAAACATTAGACGATACCATCCGTGCACCCTAGGCGTGAATGATCATCGCGTGATCTAAGTCTCCAAATATGGGATAACCAAGTCTTAGCCATAAGCCGAGTCCTCGATTTAGCCTCATGTGGGCCTGCAGATTCTACAATTAATTTGCAATATTATTTAGAACCACAAATAAGATAATGAACTTTAATAACAAATATTTTACCCTCATGGAGCTAGAGACCAAGTTGCTGTTTCGGCCATTCGATGAAGGCGCCCCATCGCCGCTCCGACCGGACGGCTTCATCGATTGGTTTTGGCATCGCCAATCCTCCTCTCCGACACAGGTACATCGAGTGTGACCCTCACGAAACCAGGAGTGATGGGATGACCATGAATAATTCCATGGGAGCCGTGTAATGAACTGGGCTACCAACCGATCGGGATCCTCCGTGACATGCGTAGCAAAAAAAGCCGTTTGGTCGTTTTGAATAAGATATTTAGTTAGAAAATTTTAATACACTAGTCTTTAATTAAAACAAATGCGAGACATGCATATCCGACACTGTGAGACGTTTTGAAGTGTTTCAATAAAGTCGTCCCCTAGGGTTAGCCGAAAACATAACATTAGCGACAATTATGTTCACAACTTGCTCCACTCGGCGACATTCCGTGGCTCGATCTTTTCTCAGGACCTCAAACGTTCCACATCTTTAGCCAACTTGGCAACTGTTCGTTAGTATACCCACCATATTCATGGCTTGAAGACCAGGTGCCATTGTTAAAGATGTCTTAAACACGCCATATCAGGACACTTCGAAATGTAGGGATTCTCTCGGGCGACCCATAGCCCGTCCAAATAGATCATCGGGGCCGATCATTTAATGTCGAATGCGTCATGGTGCGAGATAGACTCCTTAATCACAAAAACAAAAGATTATTATTTAATTATTTGTTTATAAATAATAGTTTGTAATTGAAAGATAAATTAATGGATAGATTACCACTTCTTCGATGATGTGTTGTGCATTGGGATCGTGAATATTCCCGTCTCGACTTTTTCTCGGTAGTCTCAAATAAGTCTAAAACGGTAACAATAAGGCTCACTCTCTCCAGCTTTTTCTTTCTTCTTTTCGACGATAGGATTGATGAACGTGCCTTTATTAGATATATTAAAAGTGAATATATAAAAAAATTAAAAGTTAGGGTTTTTGATCTCACCATATTTTCTCTTATTCGTGCATAACCTTTGTTCGATCCATGATATCGTGCCTCCATCGACTTGGCTTGATTGCGATTTTTATTGCTTCGATCCTACAGTATAATAGAAATATGATAAACACCGAAAAACTTAGGGCATTAGAAATCGAGGAAATGACATTGATCAATTTTACCGAAATCATCCTCCATAGCTCGCTTCACAAACCTCCCCAAGATGGAGCCACCATAGGACTATTCGATAATGCTAGAGGCGGACTAGTCGAGTAAAGACTAGTTTCCGGATCTCGGTGTGTTACTTCTCAACCAAGTCCGGAAATTCTTGGCCATTACTCCAAATTGCGACAATATTTGTTTTTTCAGGAGGTCAAGACCTCTCAAGGTAGTCTATACGCATATAACATAACAATTTAGTAAATTTAAGGGTCATACTACAACTTTCAATAAAATATATAATTAACATACCGTAAGCTCGCCCCATAATCTTTCCTTCAAAGGAGTCGGTTTAGGGGCTACATTTCGGGCAAAGACGATAAAGGATCACGCCCCGATTGCGGCTCCAATGTAGAAGGACAACGACTCACTCTCTTTCCTATTGCTGTTAAAACTCATTGAACGATAACTGCAATAACATAGTATTTAATTAGGTTCAACGATCAATCAATATATTTATCGATTTCAAATTGTTCAATTGTAATAAAATTACTTGAAGTGTTTTCTCTCTTTTACGAGCTCTCTTAATAGATGACATTGTAACTATACCTCGAAAGCGCTTCTCCCGAATCGCTAGTGGTGGTGGGAGAATCGAGTGTCACACTCTCTCCAAGTCATCATATGCACCATGATCATATGCCTATGATCTCCATCGAATCTCCATCATCAAGGGATATGGTAAACGAGACATGATCCTCAGAAAGTTAAAAAGAAACAACATTTAATAAACAAAAAACAAACAATATTCACAACGGATGTTTCATACATGATAAGAACTATCTATTCAAGATACATGATACATCTACTTATAAGTCACATCTGCATCATCTACTTTATAAATTAATTTTTGGAGTTGATAGCATACTCTTATACTATGAACACATGTGTATTAGGCTTGAATGACATTGTCTTTCAAGTAGACCGAGAATATAAAAAACAAGAGCAACTAAGTGTACAATTTTGCAAAATATAATATTTCAAATTTAAAAAAACAAGAGCAAATATATATAATATAAACAAAACTAAGTGTTATAAACAACAAGATTAGTTTAGTTCAAAAACAACAAGAGCAACATATATAATAACTTTCTCGGTTCATTACTCAATGGATAATTCAATGTATATTCGACCCACATATATATATACCCACCGCCTACCCGGGCCAACCTTTCTTAAATATTTTTATATTGTTTTCATATAATATAAACAAATTAAACTAAGATTGAAGCAACAAATTAAATTTCAGATTGAAAACAAATATACCCAAAGCCAAATTAAAAGATTCCACAATACACTTTGTACCCAACCAAGTGTTATGAGGGCTACCTACGGGCGGGCGGTAGGGAGGATGGCAACGCTTTTAGGGGAGGGCGGGAGGACAATGGGCGGGCGTAGGAGAGAGGGCGGAGGGCACGACGATTTGGAGGGAAGCCCAATTTTACCTGCCAGCCAGTGAGGTCAACGACGACGACTACGATTTGGTTGAAGAAACCGACGACGGGCCCGGGCGATTTGGTTTTCGGTTTTGGCGGGCGATTTTGGGAGAGGAAATTGGAATAAAGAAATTAATGAAGTCCGAAAAGCTAGGTCTTGGTTCATATATGTATATAAAAAAAAAAGCGGGTTATTAACCGTCTGGTAGCGATTTAGGACGGCGGTTACTAACCTTTGCAAGCGCAGATCGACAGCCGGTTTTCAAACCCGCTGTCTTTGTTTTGTTTTTTTTATAAAACCGATCTCAAGTTCGTTACTTGAGAGCCGCTTTTGAAAAAAGGCTGTCCAAGAATACTGCCAAGAAGCTCAAATGTGTAGTAGTGAAACGATTAAGTATTATTATCGTTCTAAATATACAAAATTGATCGTTTAGCGTAGTTGGTAATTGTTTGGATATCAATTTTTAACTTGCACAATTCAAAATTTTAATAAGAACATTTTTTTTTTTCACTTTTTTTGCATAATTTATTTTCTTTTTAAAAAGTGTTACCTAAAGTTCATATAGTAACATTTTAAAAGCGTTACCATAAAGTGTTATATGATAGACTTGATGGTAACACTTTTTTTAAAGTGATACATAAATTATTAAAAGTATTGTTACTTTAAACTTTAGGTTGCATTAACAATTCAACATCTTTAAAAGTGTTACTTATTGGCTATGATAACACATCAGTTATTAAGTAACACATTTTAGGTGTTACATAATATAACTTATATATTGTAATGCATTATTATTTGTCTACCTTTAACAATATAAGTTGTTAACTTGCTCATACAACATTACATTAAACAATAACACAATACAATATATAAGACATGCAATATTACATAGTTTTTTTTTACATGAATATTACATTGTTGTTAGTGCAGTATGTATGAGGATTTGGATTCAGTATTATACAATATTGTCATGTGCATTAAACTCATATGGATGTACGATGTATTTCTTAACTGTATATAACAATATTATGCTGCATTAAATCAAAATACACTAAAGATTCATATGAGTTTACCGCACATCACTGTCCTATAATGCACGGATTCTTCTAAAAAAATCACGACGCAGTATCGGATGTTTCGCGGGTGTGGGTGCTATTCCCGTGGGATTCACACCGGATACGCCGATGGCGAATCCGTGAGTAATTACAAAAAAAATTAGGATACGCGATCCGTATGAAGGATGCGCTGGGTTTTTTTAGAAAAAATGATTTTTTTTTAATTTTTTTTTTTTACAATTTTTAAGACTAAAATCTATATGGTCATTTTATTAAGTACTAAATGTGTTATTTGAATTGAACATTATTATGCATTATAATTTAAATTGAAAATATATCGCTTTGTTTTTTTTTATTGAATTTCTTAATATAACTTGTGTATTGAACTGGTGTTATTTTAATTAATATTTATTACTTAATTACATTAAATTATTGAAAATGCTTAAGTTTTATGTGAATTACATACATTTGATATGGTAATTTTAAAATTTTCATATATCTTACAAGTATTATATATAATAAAATATAAATAAATGCATTGATCCTCGTCAGACGTGATCTTTTTTTTTTGAAAATCCATATCCCGCACGTGATCTTATCGCACCCGCACTTTTTACCCCGCACCTATGCAACATAGTCACTGTGTTGTACAACACAGAATCCAAAAACAAACAAATAATATCATTACGATCAGGATCTGAAGTCGAAAAAATCGGGTGAGTGGCTGCGGATATGGGATTAGCGCCCTAGGCCATCTAGGCGGGGATTAGTCGGGGACTAGTCAGTTCGGTTTTCTTTTATTTTTTTCATCTAAATGAATTTTATTTACTACTTATCGATATATTATAACAAAATTATACTTCAAAATTAATTAATAAATTCATTATACAGTCGCATAAATCTAGATAACAATTGAAATACCTTTTTTTATATATATTATCCATTATAGAGTAAAAGAAAATTAATTTAACATAAAAAAACTAAACAAAATTGTGTTTTGGAATTTTAGTGTAGTGAAAATTTTCAATTTTTGTCTTATCATCAATTTATTCTAAGAATAAAATCTCTCATTATCAAATAATGCCTTAGTGTTGGACACCTAGCTCCCGACTTAGCCGTCTAGCTCCCAACTCGGTTGCCTAGGTGGCGCCTAGGCAAAATCGGGTCGGCCGACGATCGCCTAACGCCAGGACGCCAGGCGCAGGACTATTTGAGACTTTTTACATCACTGGACATGATACATAAATAATCCGATTCTATTTGATTTGGAGTCGGCAAACTCTTTTTTTAATCCACAATTTTTTTATATTTGCACATGAGAAAACATGTATACGCGAGTGCATACTATATATAAAGAAAAGTAATTAAAGAAAAGAAAAGAGAAGGGAATAAAGTTAATGGTTAAGGCATATGCTAGGAAGATCCTCTAAGCACCAAAAGTACCAACCCATTCCCCCACTACCTTTTTTGAACCTAAACCATTCTCATTCCACCAAATCAACACACCCATTATATTTTTCTCAGTCTTCAATCCCAAATTTCTTCACTCAAAAATGCAATTATGGAGCAGGAGAGAGAGAGGGGGATTGGTGATTGAGTTTTCTCTGTCTAACCCCTCTCTCTCTTTTTTTTTTGGGCAACTATAGTCCTTTGGCAATTAATGATTTGTATCTGTAATCTGTAATGAGATGCTGAGCTTCCAGTATCGGTTATATTATTTCTTGCTCTAATATTTTGAGTAAGACACTTTTTTTACCTTTTTTTTTTTCTGGTTTAATTTTGATTCCATGTTGTCCTAATTAATGTAAGTTCGAGTATTGTGGGAAATCATATTTCTGGACTTCTTGTAATTTATATTTTGTTGCCTCATATGTTGTTGTGCAGCTTGGTTTAATTTCCTCTCGATTTTGATTGAAGGGTGGGTAGAAACATACACTTTTGTACTGAAATATATAATTTGTTACATTGAAACGTGTAATATGCTTATAAAATACATTATAGAAATTAATGCCTGTGCGACCTGGATATATATTACTCCCCTTCCCCATTTTTTGATTATCCATCATTCCGTTAGAGAGACTTAAAAATTAAAAAAAAAGATAATAGTATTAAATGGTGTAAAGTGGGGTAAAATGAATTTGGTGGTAGAGAGAAATAATAAGTATTAATGGTGTAAAGTGGTTTGGAGAGATAAAATAATAGTATTAAATAATATTGAAAGTTACTTCATTTTCTTTTTAAAAAATAAACAAAACAAAATTGGGACGATTATTTTTAAGTTTGGATAATCAAAATTAGTGACAAAGAGAAAGATATTATAATAAAAAATGATATTTGTGTGCGGAATTGATTTAACACTGTTCCTGGAATGAATACTCGTATACCGATCTATTAGCTTGACTTTCACTCTAATTAAGATTTTGAAAAATATTTTTATAATTATGAATGCGAATCCGCTGGGCTAGTTTTTAGAAACGAAATGAACTTAAGTAATAAGTCATTCAATATTTTTGATATTGGGAAATAAAATTATCTTCTCCGGCCCGGAGAGATAACGTGCAACTTTATCCCAACACAAAAAAACTAAAAAGCTTTATTTTATTGGTATTATTTAAATCAATTATAATAATATTGTGAGGATATAAGTTTTGAATGTTTTGCCATTTTAGAAAAATGTGCATGTTATTGCGGAATGGATCAAAAAAAAGCCGAATCGCATTAACGTTATCATGGGGATGAGGAGGGATATAATTTACAAGTAAAAATATTCTACCACAAAAATAATACTATACCTTAGATAGTTCTCCCCATGTCATATTACATTAAAAAAAGTATATTAATATGTGCATGTACATAGATATTTATATACAATGATCCTATTTTGTTTAAGAAATCGATTTGAGATATACTAGTATATAATGGGCCCAGTCTGCTTGGTTGATTGGGCGGGCCGGGCCGGGCCTGATACTGTGGGTTAAGGAACAACAGTCTACCCATGGCCAGCACGAAGCTTAAAACAAAAAGGGACATATCGTATGGCTTCAAAGGTTCTTAGATACTGAGCCAAACATATAACAAGGAAAAAAGGAATAAAATATATTAACTTTCATGTTTCAATAATAGCTGGTGTCACGTTTAACAAAAAGCTGGTATCACATTTTACACTTATGCTCAAATGCACGGTGATAACTAATAACGAAAAAACTAAAAATATTGGATTCGGTTTCACCTAGAGAAAATATTAAAAGTACGCCTCCCCGTAAACTGTAAGTTTTATACAGAGAACTCGGCACATTTTGTTATGGTAAAAATTATCATTTTATTATATGCACAAAAACTTTCACTGTTAAAAATATAAAACATTTTAAAGATCGTTATTATTTTTGTGCATAATAATGATTATTTTGTGTATAACCGTGATACTAAAAAAAACCGAGTTCACAATGAATTCGGGTTTACGCAAGTTTTTGTCAAATATTAATAGACTCAATGTTAATGTTTTCATTTTGGGCTGGGCATAAATATGTTCTAATGAATGGTCTTTCTGGTGGTGATGAATTTTTATTGGGCTTATTTTTGTTTTAGTTGGTCTAAACATATTGGATTAGTCTGATAATGTTAATGTGGATATAAATATGTCCTAATAAGTGCTTATTTGCAAATTCTAAGAAATAGTTGAAAATTACTTATTTTAAAAATTGTTAGACACAACTTTTGAAATAAAAAATGCATCTACCCATTAAATAGAGTTTGCAAACATGGATTCTTTATTGGGCTTAAATAGTTTTTCTAATGACGGATTCTTTACAGGCTTGTTTTTGTCTTAGTTGGGAGCAAAAAATAATTTATTGGGCTTTAATAGTTTTTCTGATGATGGATTCTTTATTGGGCTTGTTTTTGTCTTAGTATTGGGCTTTAATAGTTTTCTAATGATGAATTCTTTATTGGGCTTGTTTTTGTCTTAGTTGGGCTTGCTCGGAGCTTAGTATTGGGCTTTAATAGTTTTCCTAATGATGGATTCTTTATTGGGCATGTTTTTGTCTTAGTTGGGCTTGCTCGGAGCAAAAAATTAAAAGAAAAACAAATTATCAGAGCCAGGTTTCGATCCTGGGACCTGTGGGTTATGGGCTGAGCCACTCTGATATGTTAATAGTAATCGAATTGAAAAGTATACATATCATAAGTACACTCTTTTCTTTCAATAAAATGGATAAAGGTGGAGCATTTTTTAACAATCAATTCTCACTCAGACCTCTCTGTATTTTATTGTTGCTTATACTCGAATAAAAATGTTCTCAACACAATTATTTTCTAGAAACTAGAAAGTAACAAATTTTTTAGTAAATAATAAAATCACCAGTTACAGATTTGAAACTCATGGTCTCATCTCAAATTCTTTCATCATCAAATTATCTATTAAAATCCAAACCCTTTATTACTTATTACAAACACTGCCCGAAAGAGCAATTAAATTTTTGGAAGTTACCTGTGAACAGATTACAACTGGTTCTCTTTGTAATTAAAAAAATAAATTGAAATACACAAAGCTGACATGAACCAAAACTTCCTGGCTTCTGGCTTCATATCTTTAAATTTCAGAAACAGACTTTAAATTTCAGAAACACAGACGTCCCAAATACGGGAGACTTAATAAATGCATTTTAAAATTGCAACTTACTAATTCTATAAAACGATCAGATATTCGTAGAAATGTACACTGCAACTTCAATTATATATGCAAATTTTTCAGATCTATTATTAAGAATTCCAGACAAAAATTTATACCTATTAGTAATTTTCCCAGATATATATATAGATTACGGAACACAAAAAGAAGTTGGGAAATAATCGACAATCGATTTTCCATTAGCCTCTCTTCTTCGATCAACTTGAGAACATACTGTTCAAGAAATAATTTATACTATATATATAGGCATTTCAATTAGAAAATCAAGGAACAGAGTTATAACTATTGAAGGTGAATTACAACTAAAGTGGCACCCTGTTACACTTCATTGATCTCACCTTCTTCGCAGATTCGCCTACATCGATAACCACGCTTCCCTTCTTCGAAGCTTATGACCCGACAGCAGTTCCTCCTCAGTGACTGCCATTATTGAAAAAACCCGAAAAATCAATTTCCAATAGAGATCAAATTAGCACGTTAAAGATTCGTGGTTATAATGCATCAGGGGGTGGGAGATACAAAAAATTTAAGTATACCACAGTTATCGAACCTAAAAATACCGATTTTTTTTGGGTATATTGAGAATTTTGGAAAGATATCATACATTTGGTACGGTAATGGAAAGTGCATATTCAAAATTATCGGTATTTTGATATGTACTGAAATACCAAAAATATCGGTATTTCGGTAAAAAAACATATATACCATTTCAAAATACATACCAATATCCTATATAAATTTCTGGCATGAACAGTACCAAACTTTCGGTGTGGACTGGTATATTACCGATACTGTTTAGAAATTCGAATATAACTAAATTCTGGTATTGGTAAGTATTTTTCCTATATGAAATTTCGAGATATACCAAAGTTCCGGTATGATAATTTAGAAACCGAAATTTTTTGAAAGATATTTTAGGTATATACCATACCGAACCGAACCACCCTAGATGGACTATGTATCACAAGTTCATCAAATTTAATGTTCCATCTTTTGTTCAGATCAGAAAATTTGCTTACCCTATCCCAGAGATGTGGATGGGCTTTTATAAACCTCAACTAGGTCAACATCTTCGGGTCAGCCGTTGTCCATTTGCATTCAGGTTGAGGAGCACGATGGTGAGTGTACGTAGTCAGTGTTTGGTCTGTGTGAAATTCCATTCTTGCCCTTGACAAATAGAAAAACAAAGGGGTTTTTGACAGGGATTCCTCATGACGGGCCTTGTGTTCATTGCATATATGCTATGTAATCAGCTCGTTTATACCAATTCAAGAAAGTCCTGGACGGCATTTCTATCTCACGAGGGTGAGAGCACTCATGAATATTTGGACAGCAAATCCCCAAGACACTGAGATAGTCCAACTGTTGGTTTTGTCACAGCAAATGGATTGCTGAATTAGACCAGCTGAATCGAGCTGCATTGGCATTTTCAGACGTTCGAGGGCTTGTACACGAAAGTGATGTTGGGGAATATGGGTTCCACTACGTCTAAGTGGTGAAGAGAAACCAACGGAGTGATGGGGTGGGCCGCTAGGAGTCCGAATAAGTCCCCGTAAACATCGTACTGAATAATCATCACAAAGAATAATAAAATGTTACAACTCAAATAATCACATATCAAAATTTCAAAATTATGCGAGGCATTAACAAAAAAGGAAGCAATAATACCAAAAAAATTGGCTAACCCGGCTTCCAGCTTATGATAAAACAACAAACTACAGAAATGAACAAATTAAGTTGGAAACATCAACACATTATAACACTCACAAACACATACATGCATACATAAGTGGAGTAACACTTGGGTGCACCAATTGCACGTGCAGTTGGTGCACAACTAATATTGTCCAATGAAAAACAACTAATACTGTTCAGAGAACACAACTAATACTGTTCAACAAAAAACAACTAATACCTTTATAGTAAAACAACTAATACCATTAAAAATTGCACTTGAGTTGCGCTTGTGCATAGAAGTATTTTGCCTATATGTGTGTGTGTGCACGCCAAATCCCATGAGAACTGGCAAATCCAAATTGGGAAAGCCATAATCAGACCTCCATAGAGCAAGACATTTGCTTTTAATACCTTAATTGCAAAAAGAACATCATCTAATTCATCCTTTTTAGATCAGCAAACTTCATGTTAGAATCAACCACTACTACCAAATCTAGGCAACCATGGACTTCAAGAACCAATCCAACAAATTCATTTCCTAAAAAAACACATCTAAAAAAGTTCACACAAAAATGATGAAAAAACAATGGCAGAATCAAGAACCCAACTACCAACTCACCTGATGAAACCCGAGTTCCTTAGTAAGCGGCACCCCAAGTTCGACATACACGCCTGCATCCGATCATCGGACCCGCACAACCCAGGGTACCTCTGAATACACCTATCCTGCATCCTCTCAAGTGTTTTTCGCCAACGGATAGCTTATCATGAACCCCCACCCCCATAAGCCATCCCATAAGAGAAATGTATGTTCTGCAAATGGCTCTCACTGAGCTCCCAATGTAGTAATACTGATTATGATCATACTTATTCAAAACCCTAACCAAATTATCCAATGAAAAACGGTGTCATCATCCCCCATCACAAACCACCTAATATCATCCATTCCTCCCATCCTCAAAGTCTCTGATACTATCCTAGAAATCGAATTGCAGAACGATGCCCCTTTCGATTCTTATGTTTTAAACGGAAGTGTCCCCTGAAATTTGACCTCAGGGAGGCTCCCATTTTCGTTTTGGTTAATTTTTACAGGGTTATCTAGCCAAACGATCCCACGCATTCCCAATTCGGGTTTCCACCATAGTTTTATGTACTCTTTTCTCGTGTTCCATAGTTTTGCAGAAGCTGCAATGCCGAACACTATATGCTGCAGCCCTGTTCTGTTTTTTTCAATTCTTCCGTAATTTTGCCTAAGTGGGAGGTGTGATTTAGTGGGGTTTTCCTTTTCCATGAGATAAAAATGGTGATTGGAGAAAATATCTACGTCGCAATTGGTGGGTGAAGATGAAAGCAGCTTCATTGTGTATACGAAATAAGAAGCTGAAACGAACAGAATTAACCATACCATTAATTTAGGGAATCCTCTGTTTTGTGAGCTCCCAATTGTGGCGAGAGATTGGCATCTCGTCGAATCCCAGATGATTTTTTCCGAATTATTTTGAGCCAATTTCATTGTTCTTCGATACTTTACCAGAAATGAGGAAATCCCAAATCAAGAATGAAGAAATCTCCAAAATTAGCATGAAATTTAAGTCATTTTGTTTGAGATTGAACCTAGAGCAAGGGTTTTGGGATTGATTTATCGAGCAAAAAAGAAAAGGAAAATGAATAAATGGGTTAGGGAATCCAACGGAAAAAAAAAAGCATGCACAGGTGGCAAGTTTGCAGATTAGCAAAAAAAAAGGAAATGCTCATAATTTTTCAACAAACTATCTACTCCACGCGTAGTGCTTTGGTTGTTTTCAGCTGTGGATTTTAAATACATACAAAAGGTGTATACGTATATATGAGGGCAGATAAAACAATTAAACATCCCTTAAATTGCTGAAAAACCTTAAAATGTAACGACAGAGGAAAGAAACAGCGAGAATAATGTTAGGTGGCCTATTGCTATTCATTGGGCCGAATCGATTCAATGATTAAGTAATGTAGGAATTGGACATTTTTTGTTTACATAATTTAGTGTAAGAATTGTTTATTAATGTTAAAAGTGATAAAATTATTTTTTGTCGAGGTTGAATGATAAATTGATAGATATTTGTGTGAGTTAAAGAAGATAAAAATTTAAAATTGATTTTAGAATTGAGATGTTTGAAGGGTTTTGTTAAAAAAAATAAAATTACTTTATTATTATTTAAGGGAATGTTCAATTTAATTGAGAACAAAGAATTTAGGTAAATGTTCAAATAAAAAATAGATGGATGAAGTATTTGTTTTACTAAATAATATTTATTTGTTAGTGTTAGTTATATTCACTGACAAATAAAAAATGGATTGATAGGACACCCCAAAGATCACAAGACTTTGTAATGTATTTTAGAAGCGTGTAATTATACAAAACAGAAGTGTGCAACTATTCCAAAGAGAAGCATGCAACTATGTTCCTATATTAATAGTTGCACTTTTCTGTGTAAATAAACCACACTTTTAAACATAATAAATTGCAGACTTCTAAAATGTAGTAAGATGAAGTATTTTTACAGAGTGTAAAATGATACAAAGATCTAACCACAAATAAATTATGTACAAAGAATTTTACAACAAGTGTAAAAAAATGTTAAATTATGTACAGAGAATTTTACAACAAGTGTAAAAAAATGTTATAGTAGTTATATTCTTATTGGGACTACCCCTGAATTAAAATTTCCTAAACATAGAGTATCCTCAAATATATGTACAATTATAATTTGATAAAAAACCTAGTCTTTAGTCATATGTGTCATCACGACTCTCGAGTATAATTAATAGAACAACATTACTTTCGCGCGCCACTTAAACTTTACAATTGATGCACAACCAAATGTTGTTCAACAAAAATAAAAATAACTGATTAATGGCACATAATTCCCTCTTGATTAAAAAATATTGTACGAATTTCTGTTGTGGTTTAAAAATTGCACAAAAATTCCAAATGATTAATAAATCAAACGAATCATTTTTTTTTTCGGAATCGAGTTTAACTTCAATATTTGATAAACTCATAAAAGGGGGAAATAAATGATTTTTTTTTATTGACAGAGAAATAAAGAAAACCATTCTCTCATTTTTGAAAAATAAAATAAAATTCGCTTAGTTTGATAAATCACATAAGAATTTTGTGCAACTTTCAGACCACGAGAGAATTTAGAACATTATTTCTAAAATAATGAAGGATTTTCTTGCTATTCCCATGAAATCACAAGAGAACACGTCTTTGTCCGTTAATCGCGGCATCGTAGCTTCTGCGTGGAAATGAGAGAGATATTGATCGTAGCCGTAGGTAAAGATATCTATCTCTCGCAGTTTGTCGGCAAAATGACAGCTACACTGCCTTTCAATTTTTTCCACCTTGGTGCTTCACGGATTCACACTGAAGAGCCAATTGGGCCATTTGGGCCAGTTCCGTTATATGGCTGTATCTATGGCCCATACTGTTGGTTTATACTTCTATTGGCCCAAGTCTCTTCGCTATAGAGCTACTTAGCCATTTTGGGCTTCCTTTTAATTCTTGGGTAGGTCTAGTGTGAAAATTTTCATGTATGAAAATCTATAAAAGTGTCCTAAATCAACCATCTACACCCTAAACATTAAATAATGAATCCTAAATTATGATCTATTCTTGCCGGGTGAACCATGAACCACTTGGGCCGAGTAAACCATGAACCACTCAATTTTATCTTACCTTCACCAATTACAGAATTTGATTGTAATTAATTTTTTTTATATATGAAAATTTTCATACTAAACTTTGTTATCGCTTTTGGGATGATAACATATATTTCTTGTTTTCTTTGTTTTTAATAACTTTTTATGTAGATCAGGAAAGTTATGCTCTTTAATTTAAAATTTTAACCTCATTTAAGAGTTCGAATTTATATTGAGATGTTGAGTTAATTTATTTATACCGTTTCTCTGACAGCTCCACATCAGTACTTTATAGTTTATACAATGTGATCTTATGGGAAATAATAATTTGGTCTATGTATTAGTCGGACAAATGTCACATACTTGTATCTCAATATGAATTATATGGATATGGGGTGAAATATTTTATTAGGACATTTATCAACTATAGTATTGTCAAAACTTTGACTTTTCTTGTTTTTGGGTGAACTCTCAACTTTGATCACTCGGTTTTTAAATTGAGTAAATGTAGGACAAAATGAGCAAAATCACCATTTATTTATAAGAATCCCTCTATATACTAATAGAGAGTTTCTTTTGACGATGTGTCATCTTGAGGTTAATTTAGATGATGTGTCATCTTAAGGTTAATTTGGATGAGAGGTTACATTTATTGTATTGATGTGTTACTTTTTTATTGGTTTGTAATAATATGTGGCATCCATGTGACATTTTAATATTTAGTTTAATAAAAATTGCAATACCTAAAGTTTGAACCATGAACATCTTAGATTATATTAATGTTACGTAGAAACTAAATTAATCTATAAATATTTAAATATCTTAAATATTTATTTTATTGAGCATTAGGTTCTTTGTATGAACCTTTATTTTATATATAATATTTTATCATACATCGATTTTAAAAATATCCCTTAACCAACTAATATAAAATTTCTACTTCTTATGTATCGCATTTTTGTGAATTTCGATGATGTGTCGTGTAATTAAGAAATGAGAATTATGTGAAAATTAAAATAATAAATTTGATTTATAAATAATAATGACATGTCACAATATAATTATTTTATAATTATTTAGGTATTTAAAGTATGTGTGATTCTTATAAAATTTGTAATTAATATTTATTATTTTATATTTTATTTATATAACTTTATTATATACTTCATTTATTTTTGTTTACATAATTTTTATTTTGACTTAATTTAATATAAGTAAAATATCAATCTGAATGTATTTTATGTTAATGAAAATTATATTTAATTATTAACTTTTTAATAATTAATTTTAATTTATTATTGCTCTTATGCATATCTTAATTTATTTTATGTAACAAAGTATTTTGATTATAAATTCATTCACTTTTATTTTTTTATTAATACATAGTATTAATTAATATATAATTTTTTAAACGTTATTTCAAATTTTAATTTTTTTTTGTTGATAAGTTGATTTTGTTTTAATTTGCAGGTTTCAACTTCATACTAAAGGAAGGCAAAGTATAGTGTGAACAAGTTTCACGGTGAAACTGGTTGAAGAGTGTGACTTATATTACTAAAGAGTGTGACTTTTTATTGTAAAAGGTGTGACTTTTTACTATAAAAAGTCTTACTCATAAAAGTGAAGGGTGTGACTTATATTATAATAAAAAGTGTCGAAGTGATATCTGAAGGGTGTGAGTTATATTACTAAAGAGCATGTTTGTAAAAACAAAAAAAACAGTTTCACGGTGAACAAGTTTCACAACATACCAACTCCTAAAGGAAGACAAAGTATAGGGTGAACAAGTTTCACAGTGAAACTGGTTTAGGAGTGTGACTTATATTACTAAAGAGTGTGACTTATATAATTGAAGAGTGTGAATTTTTACTATAAAGAGTATTACTCATAAAACTGAAGGGTGTGATAAATATTACAACAAAGAGTGTGGTCGTGATAACTAAAGAGTGTGACCTATATTACTAAAGAGTGTAATCGTGATAACTGAAGTGTAAAAATAAACCAATTTTATGATGAACAAGTTTCACAGCATATCAACTCCTAAATGAATGATTAATATTTTACATAATAATTTTATTCCAAGGTTTAAGCAAGGTTGTTAATATACACTTTAAACAATTATTACTTTATATTTATTATATATTTATATTTTTAATTATAAAAAATGAAAATATTACTTTTTTAATTAAATAACCGCGTAACACGCGGCATTAAACTAGTGTCTTAATATTTGAGAACCCTTATGAATACGATAGAATATTGGACGAACGGAAATCCATTTATTATCTGAAAATTAGCAGATCAATCCCTCTGGTGTCTACTGTGCATAAAAAGTATTTTTTTTTATTTGACAGTAAAAAATGATATTTATTACTCATGCGAGTACAAAGGTACTCGAATCCTTACAAACAAGCTCAAACGATCAGCCTTGAACAAAATTATAGTTCAGACATAACTTTACATGGATCATTGAACCATTCTGAAAGCAAAAATTCATTTAATTTTAGAATTTTAGCACACAACCAAGATCAAATTCTCTAATATAAAATAATAACAAAAAATTGCTTATATCACATGGTTTGAAATTATTCATTTTTAGCTATGATAACTATATTTTTCGGACCATTATATCCTTAATAAAGTCAATAAAATATTAAAAAAAAGATAATTTTGTGCATACTTAAAAAGGATGGTACGGGGTGAATTAAGCGTGATCAAATATGAGAAAAGGGTTGAAGCAAACATAAGCTTGATAATTCCCGTCAACAAAATTAGAACATGTAACGAACTACACTACTAGTTTGCACGAAGGACATACATACATATATAATTACATATACACCCTTTTGGTCTCTACAATTTGATTTCTCGACATATATCTTGGTAAAATGGCAGCAGAAGCACTTATTAGTGATGATGATGGAAAGAAGCTCTTAAAAGCAGGGAAGAAATTGTATGCAACGCAGCGGCAGCAATTCTGCACTTGATCTGCCCCCTCTTTGGAACGTAACCTCTGCTTGCCCCAACTGAAAAATAATTACTCATACTTACTAATATCTTGATTGATTAATGAATATATAAGCTATTGCTACTTTCAATTAAGGTGCACTCGTGTGTGTATATATAGAGAGAGAAAAATATGAAAGAGCCTAAATAAAAAAGTAATTGATTTCACGTGCATGCCAGCGGGACAAAACTGCTCAACATTTTGATGGTTATAGTGGTTTAACAAATCAGATGGCTGTGCGCATAATGTATTAATTCTAAGTGCTATACCACCTCTGGTTTTCGTTTTTTTTTTAATCAAGATTCTTTATGACAGCTAGCTTATTTATTTATAATCTGAAAAGTTGAGGTTGAGGGCCATCTAATTTAACCTTTTTTCTTCGTGCATGATGGCATGGAACACAGAAATTTTATATATGGAGTACCAGGATACTCGAAGTCGAAGAAAGCAAAATTACATGACAATGTTCCACGGAAAATACAAGATAATATCACCTTTACGGGATAAAAAGTTTTTTTTTTCCCATAATTTTTCAATAATCCATTTTTTTAAATAAAAAAAATTTAACTATTTAATTTTCGTCCCATAATTATTTTAATTGTCCAAGTTTGGTTTCATTTTCCGCGGAAAACATATTACTTTTGTCGTTTTTTATCTATGTGCTTTATTTAACAGTCAACGATCATGTCAAATTGCTACTAACTCGAAATTTTTAATTTTAACCGCATGATCGCGAGACTTCCACATGATCAAAAATCATAAAATTTAATGTTTTCAAGTGGAAATAGATCAAAAATTAGACCATTGAAATAATTGACAAAAAACTGGATAGTTAAATTGTATAAGAAAAAATATATGGTGAACAAGTTTCACGGTGAAATAAAGTTAAAAAGTGTGACTTATATTATTAAAGAGTGTGGCTTTTTATTATAAAGGGTGTGATATTTTACTATAAAGGGTATTACTCATAAAAGTGAAGGGTGTGACTTATATTATAACAGAGAGTATCGTAGTGATAACGGAAGGATTTGACTTATATTACTAAAGAGTGTTATTTATATTACTAAAGGGCGTCTCAGAAAAAAAAAAAAAAAAAAAAAAACCAATTTCACAAAGATACCAACTCAATTGTATGTGATGAAAAACTTTTTCTCTCTTACCTTTACTGCTCTCTCCAACCCACGAAAACCGCCCATGCTTCTTTTTTTTTGTTGGTTTATCCTAAATTATAATGACTTTTATATTTGAAGTATATAAATTATTTAAAATACTCTTATTTAACTTAATTTGTATTATGATCAATCCTCCGCCTCTCAAATAACCTGCATCATGTATGCGGTAAAGTGTAAAAGTAAGAAAGTGTAGTACTTAGTTAATAGGATTTTGAGAGATAATTTTGTAAAACTTTTATGTATAAAATAAAAAATGAGTTGAATTGTATATATCGTGGCCAAAAAGAATAACATTTTGTAATATTGTGAGGCTAAGTCTTTTGTCTTTAGGGTGTCTGCATCAGATACTCATACTGATTTAGAAATAATCGATCCAGATGTGCGTCATTGAAAAATTCAACTTTTTTTACAATGAACGCAATGCGAATTATTTTTTTTTTTTTTCCATATTGAGCAAAAAAAATAATGTAACATAACTTTTAATTTGACATAGCTCCGTCCAATATCTCTACTTCTCCGTCCCTAATTAAACACATAACTACTCCCCAAACCAAATATGACTTTTCAAGATTATGATTAGTGGTTGGGGACATGACAGCGAGGTACACTGATCGTACCAAGATCCAATCGAAATTACGAACAAATTGGAAATTTCGGAGGAAACTTAGGCACTGATTGGTTAGCTATGAATACAGGTTTAACGGTGGATTTTATTAATTTGGCAACCCACTTGGTACAACTGAATACGGCCCTCTTATTTTAATCAGATTCGGAATTAATCACCCCGCCCCGACACGTATTACCCCATTTCTCAGTTCCTTTCTTGCTAATTAATGTCTCCCACGCGAAGGTATTCATTTAAGATGGCTTCTATAGTGACATTAGCTGGTTCATTTTGCCTTTGTTCCACCTCTTTTTTGTTTAATTTCTAGATATATTTCTCGCTCCCCTGTTCTCTCATTCATTCTCTCTCTCCCATGTCTACCCATCGTGCTTGAGCTCGATGAAATCGCGATGAAGAAGAAGCGGACGCCACCGTAGAGTCGGAAGATGGTGGTGGAGGAGGCGACGACAAGGCTGAAGAACGAGATATTAGGGCTGAAATTAAGGCAGCGAGAGATGTGAGGAGGTTTTGAGGAAGTCCTCTAGTTCCAAATCTCCATCAGGGTTTGGAATTTTAATGGTAAAACTCCAATCAGATCTCTCCATAAGGCGTTTATATCTGTTGATCTTTCTCTTGAAATTAAATTCTTAAAGCTTTTAAGCGGTCTTGGAATATAAATTCTTGAAGCTTTTTGAGCGGAAGGGGTGTTCTTCTTTTTGGTAAAGATTGCATCTTGCTGAAATCAAGAAATGGGTTGTGGAAAATTAGGGTTTCTTGAACTGTTTCTGTAAGTCCTTTACTATCTTCAGTTTTTGTTCTAATTTCATCATATGAAGTGCACTGTTTACTCACTCTGAATTTTCTATGATATTAGCTCCCTGGATTTGAACTTTTCTGTCCGGTGAATGTAGGAGTTTCAGGAATTCTTTGATTGGTAATTGTGGTTTTTAACTTGGTAAATTGTTGAAATGCAGAATTTATTCCATAGAATTGCTCTGTGATTATGTAATTGATGGTTATTTGAGGATTTTTCTTGAGATCTCTAGCCTGTTTCCAGTATAAAATTTACTTAGAAAAAATTCAGCAATCTATAGTTTGTTACTAGTGTTCACGGGCTGTTTTTCATTTAATTAACGAGGAAAAACCTGTCTTATTGTGAAATTTATTCCTTACTTCAATATATTAGGAAATTTTTGAGGTGTAATTATGCAATAGTGTAACAGAAATTTCAACTGATCAGAAATAGCTTCTTAGGATGATGGTAAATGGTGCAGAAATAGCTTTTTGAGGTGCTAACGTTGACTGAGAATCTTGCTTTGATATTTCTTGTTGCTTGAGATTTTTTCCATTTTGGTTGAATTTTTAGTTGGGCTTTTTGCTCTGAATGGGATTTTAGATGAAAATCTTTCTGCTTATTGTTGTTCATATGGTTCTTTCTTTTGGGAGCTCATTGTTCATATTTGTACGGGCTGTTCTTGTGGCTACGTTTGGGAGCTCATGGTTCAGACTTGGTGGCTTTGCTGCAACAACCATCCAACTGCTTGGAATTGTTGGTGTGATGACACAAGTTACCTGGCAAGTTTTGCTTTTCGTTGTCCCAATGGCAATTGCTTGCTTGTGGATGCAAGTAAGCTATTATAAAATCTCGTAATTTGGTGTTCGATGTTTGGTCCTATATAAATTATAGATAATAACTGATAGCAGTGTGTGAATTTGTGGTACACTGAGGGTTGATCTGCTGGCGGAGATAACTCAATCTCCCAAAATCCTTTCTGAGGTTAATGCAACTCTTAAAGCAAAACAGATCAAGAGTGACGTTGATGAGTAACTCAATCTCAAAGTATCTCAAACTCTTAAATCCTTTCTTATTGGTGTTGCAACATTTCTCTTACTATGCTGTGTGTGTGTGTTATCCCCTATGTTTGGTTTTGGAATGAAATAATTGGATTATTTTGTTTAGGCTATTCAGCAGCTGCAAGCAAAAGCACCTCCCCATGCATAATCAATGGCTAATATGAGTGCATTCTTAGCGAGTGTTGCTTTGGACATTTTCCAGGCACTGGTAATGGATCTGGACACAGAGGCCGCTACTTGTTCTTGAATGTTGTTGCCAACAACCACACTTATTACTTCTCTTTCATTATTCTTAGTATGTTGTATGTTTGGAGGATGTTCAACAAGGATTATGTTGAACATTTAGATTTGATCATTTGATCGAATAGTATTTTTGTTTCTAGAAATGCAGGCTAGCTTTTTGTAGGGATATTAGTTGATAGTCCTGTTCTTAAGGACATCAACTTGTGGTATTTAAATGAAAACTGTTCTTTTGATGGTAAGTTTGCTCATATGAATCAACTCCATAATGTTAATATGTTAACTTGTTGCTAATCTAATGAAAGATGAGTTTTTGAGTTATAATATTGTAGTATAATCATCAAATCAATTTACTTTTTATTTATGAAATTGCTTCCTCTTAATAAAATTTAACTGACATAAACATAATTTTTGGTAGGATGAATCATGATTATTATATGGACAAGACCATTACTAATATCACATGTTAGCCCACAATTAAAAAAAATGAAGCTTTTATGTTTTGGTACAAAGAGTAAAATCGGATATTTTATGAAAATCTCAATTTTATACATGTTTATTACTCCCTATATGTGTAAAAATATATGTATAAAAATAAAAATATATTTAATTTAAAATATTTGTAAAAAAATATATTTAATTTAAATATATTCAATTTAAATATATTTTTAAAAACAACAAAACTAGGCTTTTAATTATTTATTGGTACAAGGGGTAAATAGGACATTTCAATGAAATCCACAAATTTATACATGTTTATTATCCTCTACCAAATGCCATACTAATTTTATATAGATTTATTACCCCATACCAAGTGAAATACTAATTTTATGTTGTCACTTATATTACATTGCATCAAATCCAAGATAATACTATCAACCGGGATTATATTATCTTAATCTTTCTTTATCTCATACAAATTTATACCCAAAACCAAGTGGAGCCTTAAAATGAGTATTATTTAGTTAGTAATTAGTATATTTATGGAGTATGAAGATGACAAGGAGCACGTGTTGCCTGCAAATTAATTAACAAATCCCTCCCACTAGATTTTTAGTGATCCATCAAAAGGTAAACATATGATTATTGTACTTATGTTATTGTTTAAAAATAGCTGTTGCTTCGAAATTACGGGGCAGAACGCAACATGAAAATTGTCCGCATTTTAACCTTCAAACCGTTGCACGAATATTAATTGTAGAATTGTCAGCAAATAAAACTAATTAATATTCGAAATTAGCTACACAGTCTAGCTCTATATCTCCTCGAATTAATTCTAGACAAAATGCATCTTCAGCGCCTAGATCTCGTCGCCGAGATGGCGAGGAGCACTTCGCTCGGCGGAGTACGTCCGCCGATGCGGAAGGCCAGCGCCTAAAAGGCGGGCAGATCAACGCCATAAAGGCGGATGAACGCCGTGAGGGCGAATGATCTCGTCGCCGGGATGGCGAGGAGCGCTTCGCTCGGCGGAATACACATCGTCGATCTCGCGGAAGGCGGCGCTAAAAGGCAAGGTGAATCAACGCGCCATAAAGCGGATGAATACCGTGAGGCGAATGATCGTCGCCAAGGGATGGCGAGGAGCGTTCGCCGGCCCGGAATGTCGAGTGGAAGGCAAGTGCCTAAAAGGCGGCGGAATCAGGCCATAAAGATGGAAAGCCGTGAGGGAATAATCTTCGCCGCCGATGGCGGGAGCGCCGCAAAGGCGTCGATGAAAGCGGCGCTAAAAAAAAGGCGAGCAGATCAACGCATAAAGGCGGATGGGCAGGAGGGAATGATCTCGCCACCGGGCGAGCGCTTTTTCGATAATGCTGGCGTCACCGATGTGGAAGGGCGCCTAAAAAGGCGGGTGATCAACGCCATAAAGGCGGATGAACGCCCGGGCGGCGATTCGCCATCGCGAGAAAGGATGGCGAAAGCGCCGCTGCCGGGAGTACGCGCACCGCGGAAGGTCGCCTTAAAGGCGGATAGATCAACGCCATAAAGGCGATGAACGCTGCGGGAGGGCGAATGATCTCGCCGCCCAGATGGCGGTAGCGTCACTTCGCCGCTGGCGGAACCCGTCACGAAGGCGCGCTAAAAGGCGGGAATCAACACCGGGCGGATGAGCAGGCGGAGATAGAATAACTGCCGTAAATGGCGATGAACGCCGAGAATCTGGGATGATTCTCGAAGGCGGACTAAAAGGCGGCGATCCGCCATAAGCCGGATGAACGCGAGGGCCCGATGTCGTCACGGATGGCTATGAGGCTCGGCGATTAACACGCTGTAAAGCCGGTTTTAACGCCCTGAGGGCGAGATCAATCTGCCGCATAAAGGTGGATGGAAGCAGGGAGGGCTTAATGATCTCATCAGCAAGAGATGGTGAGGAGCTTCGGCAGTACACGCCGATGGCGGAAGGCGGCGTTAAAAGGCGGGTAGATCAATGCCATAAAAAGCGGATGAACGCCAGGGCGATGGTCTTGTCGCAGGATGGCGGCGAGGCTTCGCTTCGGCGAATCTGGCGGCGTCAGCTGGAAGACTGCGGAAAACGGCGCTAAAATACGGGCGCAGATCAACGCCATAAAGAGCGGATAAAACGGGCGAGGGTGAATGATCTAAATAAATGGAGATGGGAGCGCTTAACTTACCACGGAATACGATCGCCGACGCGAAGACTAAGCGCTAAAAGGTCGGTAGATCAACGCCATAAAGCGATGAACACCGAGAGGGCGACGATCTTGCCGCCGGATGGCGAAGCGCTTTCCTTCGTGGAGTACGTTGTCGCCGATGTGGGAAGGCAAGCGCTTAAAAGCGGGCGAATCAACGCCATAAAGGCGGATGAACGCCGGGGAGGGCGAATGATCTCGTTTGCCGAGATGGCGTAGGAGCACTTTTGTCGGCGGAATACTTGTCGCCCGTCACGGAAGGCCAGCGCCTAAAAGACGCGGATCAACACCATAAAAAGCGGAGATGAACGCCGTGAGGGCGAATGATCTCGTCGCGAGGATGGCGAGGAGCGCTTCGCTCGGTGGAATACGCGTCGCCGATGCAAAAGGCCAGCGCCTAAAAGGCGGGCAGATCAATGCCATAAAGGCGGATGAACGCCGGGAGGGCAAATGATCTCGCCGAGATGGCGAGAAGCGCTCCTTCGGCGGAATATAGCGTCGCGATCACGAGGCTGGCGCTAAGGCGGTAGATCCGCGCCCGTAAAAAGCGGATGAGCGAAGGCAAAATGATCACCGTGCGGAATGGCGAAACCGCTCGGCGGAATATGCATGCGTGCGAAAACCCGGCGCGCTAAAAAGCGAAGGCGGTCCAATCACAAGTAAAGCGGATGAATGTCGGGAGGTGAATAGTCTGGTATTGCTGCGAGATGGCGAGGCGCTTCATAGCCCGAATCGCCTTCGCCCGTCACGGAAGGCAGCGCTAAAAAGGCGGGCGATCCGCGCCGTAAAAGCGGATGAACACCGTGAGGTGAATGATCTACGTCGCCGGGATGCTGGTGAGCGCTTCACTCGGCCGGAATCGCATTCTGCGATCTGAGCCGGTACTAAAAGCGGGCGGGTCCGCTATAAAGCGGATATGGTATTTGGGAGGCGAATGATCTAAATCGTAGAGATGGCGAGCGCTTCGCTCGGCGGAATACGTGTCGCCCGATGCGGTATGCCAGATCCGGTGAGGCGGGACATAATCGCCGCCGAAAAGACGGTGAAAAGGCAATAAAGGTGCATAATCGCCGCCCGAAAAAGTGGTAATACCCAATTCGGCAGGAAGCCGGGCATAATCATCACCGGAAAGGCGGTATTGCCACGCCGAGGAGGCGCATAATCGCCGCCAAAAGGCGTTAGTGCCATCACCGGCGAGGCGGCATAATCATCGGAAGTTGGTAGTGCCACACCGAGGGCGAGGCGATAATCATCGTGAAATCTCGAACTTTGTCATCCAAGTGGTTATCGCCCCTTGCGGTGGATTGTCTTTGTGTTGGCGAGTGATGCTCGCTTTACGTATCTGGTGGATGTTCGCCTCTTGATGGTTGATTATGTCTTGGTCCGGGCTCTAGGTCTATCACTTCTTGTGCTGTGCCCAGCGAACCACAATCACTTCGCTCCGGCGAGCACAATGTTGAACTCTCGTGTGTTACTTTGATGGTGTGGTGTGTGCTACTTTGAGGTGAACGAGCACGTAAAGGTCGCTTCGGGGTTGCCCTGTATGCTTTCTTTGCTGGTAAGCCCCTTTTCTTGATCTGCTTTGCTTTATCAATATTGTGCTCGACACCACCACAGCCGGAACCCGGATAAATAGACCAAGTGGCTTTTTTGTAATTTGGCGGTAGTGTCATTTTCTTTCAGAATGAAATCGAACATGATATATGTCCTTGTGTTCAACGACTTCTTTGGTTTTTCAATCGCCTTATTTAGTTGCGATTGGATTGGTCAAATCTTATTTTCTTACAAACGGATGGGTTAACTTATGCGCAACCCTCTTTTTTCTTCGTGGCGAAATCTTATGTTTTTTGCGATCACTATTCTCGCTCGGGCCGTCTTATTTACCGTGACCTGCACCCATTGGTCGCTTTTGTTGCGTGCATCTGTAAGTACGATTTGTTTACGTCCGGTGAACATAAGGCTCGGCTAGTTCATCTTTGTTGGTCGTTAAACTTAGGTGCGACCATTTGTAAAAGACGACAAAATGAAATAATGAAGCCCACGAGGACATAAGCATAATAAACCTAGTGGGTTGGGTAAAAGGACTACCAGTAGATTCTTTTGAGTTGCTAGCGAGACCCCGAAAGTGCTTGTCTAATTATTTTTCTCGAATCGGGCATCATCCATCTTCTTTTGCGTTCGCGAACAATGCTAAAAGTGATGGCCTTTGTTGTGTGCGTCGATGGTTGGCGATATCTTCAGCCCGATGGTTTTCGGTCGATTTTTGTGCCTCGGTTTTTTAAGATTGTGTATAAATTTTTTTTCTCCCCTCCTTCTAGCGCCAATTATTCAGAAGTCATATTTTCGTGGATAATATGATGTGGCGACAATGTGTGACGACTTAACAAATAAAATATTGATGTGTAATACACTTTGTGTGTGGGTGTGACGAAACTTTGGTGTATGCGGGGATGATAAACAGATTTGTTGACCCGGGTTAAATCAAGAAATGACTACGTCTGGGGCGTGCAAGCCCGGATTATATTATTTATGGTTTGGGGAATGTGTCGATCACAATAAGTTAGTGGCGAGCACAATGGTTATGTGAGAGGAGAATTGATACAATAACTATCTTAGAAAAAATTTACGAACCTTTCTTTTGTTATATTTGGGCCTATTCATAGGCTTTGGATGAATTTGGTGATGTCGAGGCTTGAAATTTGGTGGTGTCTAGATTAGCATGAGTGGCGATTTCTTAACACGAATCTAATGTGGTGTTGCCACATTTTACATTTTATCTTCTTTGGTTGACATTTGTCTTTACTTGCGAAGTATTGGACTTGTCATCCGTGGTGATGGTGGTGTTGTGGGTGACTGGATTCTAGTGCTCGCTTGGTTGTGGTCCGTACTGCGCGAGGCAAACCCCTTGTGGTTTTTAGTAGCGTTTGCAAACCAAACACCACGAGCTTGAAACCAAACTCTAGGGCGAGCACTCTGCTGCTCTCCCTCTCCCGGACCTCTATTAGCCTATGTATCGTGCTCGCTCCCCGATAGGTTGCTTTGCTTGCTCGAAAACGTTATTTGTAAACCCAACGCTTTGGTTTTCTTTTGTTTGCTACCGGAGCAAAAGCGTGTCCTCCATCCTCTGTTAAATGCAGGTTTTGTCTCTCCTTCTCATTCATAAGACCGTCTTTCCTTCTCTGTTAAATACGGTTTTCCATCTTTCCTTCTCTGTTCATCGAAACCCCGTCTTCCTTTTACATTAAATGCGGTTTTCCGTTAACCACTACCTTTGTTTGTCTTTATCTTGGTGAGTGGTCATTGGGTTCTTAGGAGAGCATAATTTTTGCAAATATGATGGCTTCGAGCCCAAAGACCCTCTGATCGCCTAAAGCGGCTTGCTCTTGGCGAGCACAACATGGAAAAGCGGGATGTGTATCCAATGGTGAGCACTTATGCGATGAAATTTAGCGGGCACCTTTGTTTTTCTTGGTCCGCGTGTTCGCCGTGCGAAGCACGTGGCGAGAAGATTATTTATGTGCACAACAAAGTGGTTCGACTAGCTCCCACACCTTGTTTTGATCCATTGAACCCATTTTTTTGTCATTGCCGTTTGCCAGAATCGCGATCCTTGTCATGGACGGCCTCTTTTGTAAGTCCACGGGTTCGATTCATTTTCGCCAGGGGATCAAGTCGGCGACTCTCCTATCCCCCATGAATCTCTCGGGACTTCGACAACCCTCCCCCTTTGCGACGCAGGTTAGGTTGTGTAAGTGTGTCATTTGGTATATCGACCAGACAAGTTGGCATTGAGGTAAGCCCCTTTAGATCATTCAAGGTAATCTCACTTCTAGGCTTCTTGTTGTTCATATAGTCTTCTTCCAAAAATCTAAAGTGTGCACCGAATACCACCTTCTAATCTTCGGGACCATAGAACTTGCACCTTTCGTTTCCCTCGTGGTACCCTATAAACAACCTTAATTACGATCTTGGATCAATTTATCGGCTTTTTCTTGTCCAACACCTATGCCGACACCCCCGATTCTCATGTATCCTAAACCGGGCTTCGCCGGGTCCACAACTCTTTAGGGGTTTTGGGAACCGATTTGGATGGCACCAAGTTTAGAATGTGGCCGTTGTTTCAAGCGTGACCCCAAAACGATTTGGGTAGATCCGCATAACTCATCATTGACGACCATTTCTAAAAGGAGTTCTGCTTTCTTCGATTCGCAACCTGCTTTTGTTGAGGGATTAGGTGCAAATCAATCGATACAATCCTTTCATCTGACAAGTAGTTCAAAAATTCATAGCTGAGGTATTCGCCTCTACGATCAGATCGTAGAGACTTGATACATTTTTCCTATGATTCTCTGTTTGAGCCTTAAAATCCTAGAATTAATCAATGGGTCTCAAATTTATGCTTCATAAGGAAAATGTACCTAGATCTTGAATAATCATCGATCAAATAGCGAAATACATAACCTCCTCTTGCTTTTATTGACATTGGACCACATATGTCAGTGTAAAAGATTTCTAACACTTCTTTGACTCTATTCCCCTTGGCTCCAAATGCCCTCTTGGTCATTTTACCCTCCAAAAGTGATTCGTAAGTTGGAAATGGTTCAACCCGGAGAGACTCCAATGAACCATCTTGAACCAACCTTTGGATCCTTTTTGGATTAAAATGACCTAGTCATAGAAGTGTTTCGTTCACATCTGCTGAACGTTTCCTTTTATTGCTTGAAATAGTCGATGTGTTATAGGATGCATTTTGCGAGTGGTGTGCACATATAATAGTATAGAGATTGTTCATCAATGTCCCATAATAGATACACTCATCATTTCGATAAATGATGTCATTCTTATTAGAAGAAAATCAGTATCCATCAAAAGAATTTTAGAAACTGAAAGTGATTTCTTTCTAAAATTGGGAACATAAAGAACGTCTCTTAAAACTAAAATTTTATCACTAAAATATAAATGCACTTCTCCCACTGCTTTAAACGCTACTTTCGTAGCACTGCAGTACCTGCTACTCATGTAGCACTGCAGTAACCGCTACTTACGTAGAATTGCAATAACCGCTAATTACGTAGCATTGCAATAATTGTTACTTACGTAACATTGCCCAGTGTGATGAGGATCTCACTCCCACTAAGTTGTCGGGTCCGCTTGAACTCGTGAAGCAAACATGATCAGTGGATTCCGTATCAACTACCCACGAATGAGAAGTATACGCCACTAAACAAGTTTCAACAACTAGTGCGTAAAAATTACCTTTCTTTTCGGCCCCTTTTGGGTTTGGAACAGGCTGACCTCCGATGTCTTCTCAGACGACAATTAAGCATTTTGTTTGTCGGTCTTCTTCTTGACACCTCTTAATGTCATCTTCTACGAAAATTTCGTATGGCCATCTCGCTTCACGATTCTGGTGAGTGAAAATTTGTTAAGATCTATCACAATAGCTGCAATGGTTTCCAAGTTATGGTGTCGATGTTACAACACACCTGAAGTTGAAGTCAAGATGATACACGTTAGCCATTTTCTTGGATCCTGACCATTGTTTATGATGTCACTTATTTTCCTCTTAATCGTAGTCTTAGCGAGTCTAGGTTTGTCAAGGACGGACTTATGCGCTTTGCATGGTCAAGACAATAAATAATTTCCAATCGACATAGTTTCCTATACAACTGTATTGACTTAAAGTATATTAACAGTGGATTAAAAGGTTGCGACATGCTGAACTGAAATAAATGACGATTTGCATAAGCAGAAAATTATCACACAATTCGATCACATGTATCATATTAAAATCTCAAAAAAATATGAACATGCATCAGCCAACATCTCAAAACAATTTAAATAAGCCACGTGGGGTGGGTCATTATTTAAACACATTCAAGCAGGTTACAAACAAGAAAACTGTTACAAACCTTTAATATCCATATTAATAGTTGGCTCCCACTTGACCAATATAAAATTGACAGGGACTTCGGGGAAGTATATGCATATCAATTTTATACCTAAGTAATAACCATGATTAAATAAAAAATTATTATTTCGCTTTGAACGAGCCTCGTGGGGAGGGTCATCGTCGCCACTAATAATAATCCACAATCATCCGTTTGGAATTTATTCATGTGAAAACTATCATTTGGCCGTCCCGTGGGGGAATTTCTCCAAAAGTATTCACAAATAAATAAATCACGGAGGCCAAAATTAATTCAATTTTATTTTCCGGAATAAAATTGTTAATTAATTATTTAAAACATACTTAGTAATTTTCGAAAGTGAGATTTTTCCAAAACAATTTCTCATGCATCGCATATTAAAAAACACAATTAAATACGCATGAAAAATAAAAACAAAAATTAAACATATTGGGCACATATATCCAATTGTCACGGTTAATTTTGTCATGTCTTGATCTTGAGAAATCGTCCTTATTGCCTTCATCGTGTTGGAAAAATCGGGGTGCCCGGATCTATTCGAGGTGATTATTTAAATACATATTTAAATTAAACAGTTAATTACTAACATGAATTAATCCTAAACCAATTCAACATAATAATAAACAACATATTACACATAATTCACGTAAATCCTAAACATGCGGAACTAGGAGTTCTGAATTACTAACCTCTTGAAGAATCAAAACGAATGAATCAAACCCAAGAGCCTTCCCAAATATATCCCCAAAGTCCACTTAACGCTTATCCGGTGGGAAGATTTCAACGAACGATTTTAATGGGAGAGAAATTAAATATTTTGCTACCACCTTTGTGGATTTTTAATATTTCCAACACATGGAATTGACTTTGGGAATGAAGAGCTCATCCCCTATAAATAGTGAGGAGGTGGTCGAAATTTTAGGTAAAAAAATATAAGGAAGAAAATCTTTTCTTGGATTCCAAGAAATCATGAATATATCTTCTATATTCTTTTCTCCTTAATTAAATTTTCCATAAAAATCTCTTCCCCTCTTCTACCTCATAATTTTTGAAAATTACAAGCCTAAAGGAGTCAAGATTTTACTTCTTGAATTTATGAGATAATTATGTATTCTTACAATAATTATCTCTTTCCATAAAATATCCACAAGAAAATCAAAACAATCTTTTTCTTTTTTGGCCTACAAATTTTCGAAAATATCTCTTGGAAATATAGCAAGAATATTTTTTTCTCTCTCATTAATTGGACTTTATTTTTGGGCTATTTGGGGGGCCTTTAGGAGAATTAAGATTGGACCTCCAATGGACTATGGAGCTATAATATTTTGGGCCAAATATTATTCAAGTCCATTAATATTAATTTACTCCACTATAAAATTAATATTGAACTATCCATCATAACCCATATTACGATTTCACATATAACATGGCTCCCGGTCATTATTTCCCGCGTTTAAGATTATCTTAGTCCATTAATTAATTAAGCCACTGAACAAGCTTTATATTAATTAATATCTTTGTCCTTGGAGTAAAGACAACTCAACATTATTATCCATGCCGAAAAATAAATTTCCCTTGCAAGATTTGACATGATAAAGGATATGAGCCCACCAAGGGGAAAAATCAAGCAAGACGACTTGCACGGCGATTCTCCATTTTAAATGTCAGCAATCGTCATGTAATTAATAATATTGCCCAAGATATAATGTATCGAATCACATTGAATCTCTTCCCATCATAAGTCAAAGCAATAGTTATTAATTTCACACGATCCTATTTAAGGGGCGGATATTAAGAAACAACGCATCACCGAGGTCTAATTCTTGTATATTATTCTGCAGAATAATTTGTCCTCTCTGTAGGTCCTCATTCGGTAGCGACCTAAATGCGCTTAGTGTGATCCCTTGGTCAAGACAGACCAACTGGGTCTCATACTTCAACCGATTCATGATGGTTCGTTCATTTCCATCTGGGTTGTGAATTTGTACTTAATTACGAGGGTCATTAATTTGATCTTGATGATCGGGTATCACCAAATTAACTACAACGTATCGTCTCGTCTTATTGAACGAGTTTGCAATAAACATATATAACATCCATTCATATTTAATGCAACAAATGATTAAATAATTTATTTCATAAATAAATAAAAACTTGATTTGGTTATACAAAGTAAAAACATACTTTTCAATTATAACCCCAACACATCGTTAAATCTTAAAAAGCTCCCACTCGACCATCTCAAAAAAAATTGCCACGTTAAGCCCCGCCATCGACCCATTTCATGGCCTGAGTGCCTTTGCACTCCCGCCGTGTCTATCGGCGCCCGTCTTGTGAGTGCATTCGGCGACGCCGCATACGTCATTCAGCCGGGCCCTTTCGCGTGTCTAGCCTTTCAAGAACGCACCATGTACCGCATCGCGTGCGCCCCATGCCGATCCCCGCCGCGCTCACCACGCCGCGCCACTTTCATTCAAGGTCTGCCAATTGTATTCGCCTATTATTGCTGCGCCGTCAATCGGCTCGATCCATCGCGCGGCCCTCGGCCTTGCCCAGCGCCCGTGCGTACTGCGTGCATCTCGTCAGCTGCGTGCCTTTCTTTGCACGTTTCGCGACGCACGCGACTCACATGGGATGTCAATCCTTTTTAATTAATTCTTCGTCTCGCCTCGCTTTCCAATCCGGGTTACCATTTATTTACAAAAAATAAGTAAACTGTAGATCTAGACTAGTCTATTACATTAAATGAATGAAACAAATCCTAATCTACTGTGGATTTTTCTCACGAGGCAAAACGTAATTCAAAGCGAATCGAATTAAAAACCACAATTTATATCATGCATAAAACATTCATCAAATACCATGACAATTGGATACTCAAAAAAAGATCTAGCAATTCTACTATCCAATTCCAAATTTAATGAATAACAAATTAAATTACAATTTAAAATTTGAGCTAAACCGTGGCTCGATACCGATTGTTGAGAATTATTTTCCGAATCTATTCGGGATGAATATTTAAATACAAATTTAATTCTAACAATTATTACTAGCATGAATTAATCCTAAATTAATTCAAATAATAATTCAACAACAAATCATACGACAAGTTCGTCACATAAATCCTACGACGATATGAATAACCAAGAGTTTACGTGAACTAACCTCTTGGAGTGACAGTAGATTGAGAAGATGGATCCTGTTCACACGAACACACCAAAAGCCTTCTCAAGTAACGGTGGCTTAACCCACCGGCATTTAAGGCTCCTCAATTAAGTGGGAGACCCAGTTCGATTTTCCTTTGGGAACGAACCGAGTACGGAGTTATAAGGTGGCTTGATGAATTTGTGGAGTGTTTGGGTGCTTGGTGTACTAACTACTAAAAACTAACTTTGTCAAAAAAAAAAAAAGCTTTCTCAAGTATTCCCACGTCCTTGTCCAACAATCCGGTGGTAGGATACTTGCGAACAATTAAAAAAAAGAAAAATAAAATTATGTTGCACCACCTTTGTGGATTTCTAATTTTTCCAACACATGGAATTGCACACTCACAATTGAAGTTTTTCGAAAATACACAATCTGTTGACGTTTCAAAAATCATTGATATTTTGTCACGCTGATATTTTTCCGAAAAAATTAATATTTGTGTTGTCATGAAGATGAAAAATTAATCTCCTATTTAGAATAAGGGGGGATGAAATTGGGGCATTATGAAATTTTCTTTCTTCTTCTCCCAGAAACAATCTTGAATATATCCAATATATTCTATTTCCAAAAATATCTCCCAACAAAATCTTCTCCTCCTTATTGTTATGGAATTTTCGAAAATTTACTTAATAAATAACTAAGTGGGACATTTCTTGAATTTAATGAGATAATCTTGTATTCCAAGAATACTTATCTTCATTCCATAACAAAATTCAAAAAAATCTTTCTCTCTTTTATTTATTTATTTTTGAAAAATATAGGAAAAATAGGCAACAATATTTTATTTTATTTTAAAAACACCTTTTTCAGTTATTGGACTTTATGTTTGGGCTACTTGAGGGGCATTTAGGAGAATTAAGATTGCACCTTCCAATGGACTTTGAATTTTCAATATTGAGCCACAATATTATTCAAGTCCATAAATATTAATTAATCCCACTACATAATTAATATTGCACTATCCATCTTAACCCATATTACTGTTAATATGACTCCCGGTTATTATTTCCAATATTGCACTATCCATCTTAACCCATATTACTGTTAATATGGCTCCCGGTTATTATTTCCCGCGTTTAAAATTATCCAGTCCATTAATTAATTTAGGCCACTGAAATAGCTTCATATTAATTAACATCTTTTTCCTTGGTTAAGGAACGACTCAACATTATTATCCATACCAGAAATTAATTCCACTTGGAAGATTTGGTATGATAAAACTTCTAAGCCTCCCAAGAGGATAAATCAAACAAGACGTCTTACACGTTTCACCATATTAAATCTTAGCAATCGTCGTGTAACCAATAACATTGCCCAAGATACAAGGTATTGAATCTCGCTGATCCTCTTCCCATCATAAGTCAAAGCAATGTCTATTGATTCCACACGATCCTATTTAAGGGACGAAGATTAAAAAATAATGAACCACTGAGGTTTAATTCTTCTGTATTCAGTAATGAAGAATTTGTCCTCCTGTAGGTCCTGTTTAGTGCATCATAATGCACTAGTGCAATCTCTTGGTCAAGATAAGCCAATCTGAGCCTTGCACTTCAACCTTTAACGATGGTTTGTTCATTTCCATCTGGGTCGTGAATTCTGTACTTTTAGTTACAAGGGACTGTTAATTTAATCTTATGTGATCTGGTATCACTAAATTAACTACAATGTAACACGTACTATTTATTGAACAATTATGCAGTAAATATATGTAACATTCAATGATATTTAAAGCATCAGTGTAAATAATTTATTTCAGTAAATAAGATAGAAATTCAGTCTGATTATACAAAGTAAAAGCATACTTTCCAGTATAACCCCAACACAACTCGGCCTCAACCAAGCCATCACGGCCGCGAAGGCTAACCCTCCCCCAAGAGAGGGGGCGAACAGAGCTTACCGCATGGATGGGCAACCCGAAGGGCCCCGAGACATCTCGGTCTTCAACCGACTAGGGGACAACCAAGTGAACAACTCGGTCTTCAACCGCCTAGGTGGTAACTTGGGGCAAAAAAGACCAATCCTTGCGGAGGATGAGGCTAATTCTCACCAGTTGGTCAAGATCGAAGCGAGCGACCACCAAAGGAAATTCAGGAATGAGCCGCGCATTTCGGCATTAAGTCGACTCAGAACCAGCGACCATCGGGATGCCCATGCTAACAATGAAGCCCCGGCTCCTCGTCCCCGAGGCAAACGGTCGTGCCCCTAGAAAGGATGGATAGTCAACCATCCCACGACGGACCCTTTGTCGCCGCCATAAGTGACCATTACGGCCGCTCCCACTGTGTTAAGATCAACGCCGCCTCGATTGATCGTTCTACAGAGGACTCGACTCGAGGACAAATCTCGTAAAGTATATCTCATACATGATGTCCGAGAGGAGCATCCCACACAACCATATGTCGATTTTTCCCCTCACCGAACGAAAGCAAAGCACACAAGTGGTCACATCCATTGCCCTCAATCTATTGAATCTTTCGAAATACCGGCTGGTTCTTCATGGGCATTTAATGCCATATGCCTAAAACCCTTGAGGAAGCAGCCGATCGATTTAACATCGAACAAGGCAAAGACGAGATGCACAGAGCCTACCTAGAAAGGTTTGACCGGCCATCTTGGATGGGGAATAGGTGGACGACGAGGCCAAGCTTATCGGGTGCAATTGTCGCCAAAGAAGAGAACTAAGCTCGCTAAACGTCGTCGCTAACTATCCAGCCGCTTACGACGCAGAGTTTAGAACCGCGCATAGCGATATCATCAACACCATGGAACTCCCGGGCGTCCGGGGATGGGGAGGGAAAGAAATCAAGACCCCAAAAGACGGGCAAGAAAACTGTAAGCAATACAAGACCCCGAGCAACTTCAAGCCGCTTTGAAGATCTGGTGGTGGTCAAACTAATAGATACCTTCTAAGATATCCCGGGATACATCTTCACTCGGATCAAGGACAAACGGTGCTCGGAGATCCCGACCCATCAAAAAGCGACGGCAGAGGTAGAGCCCAGAAATTATTGCCCTATCATGAAATGGTTGGTCACAACACCAAATAATGTCGCGACCTCAAATAGCTCGAAGCTCTATGAAGACGGAATCTTTGACTTAACACACGGCGTTTACCTTGATTAATCAGATCACGATGGCGCATCGCCTCGTAAGACCGGGTCGCCCGAAATAGGGGAGAAAAGATCGGTCGACGCGCACCCCCCCATGCCGTAACACATGTAGAGAGGGTAATCCATACCTTATCGCCACTGGGGTAACGGGTGGTCTCTCCACATCGACCTCGCTATCAAAGAGATGCCAAAAAGTAACTAAGGGAAATGGCCAACACCGGCACAACTATGCCTACCAATGAATGTCACCTCGCAAGAAAGCAATCAGATCCAATTAACAGAACATGGCGGGCATCGTACTGCTCGAATGCCAACCCCCGGTCATATATCAAAAAATGGGGGTGATACCAAACAACTACCGGGTCGATAGCGGGTATTTTTGCAACATACTGTTCAAGAAAACCTTCGACGAGCTAGGCGACTATCACAGCTATCTCGAGCCAAGTGAACATCTGGTGAGAGTTTTGGTGACGACACCGTGAAGCCCCACGGGATCATACGTCTAGCGGTAGAACTAGTGTCCACTATAGATAGGGCCATTAGGGCTGCAAAGCTTTGTGATTTCCTTGTGATCGACCTGCCGTCGACCTTTAATGGTTTCCTAGGCAGGCCTTTCGAGTATGAATCGAGGTCAGGTCCTCCACTTACTATTTTTGTGTAAAATTCCCCACTTTAGATGGGGTGTTCGGCACTGTTAAGGGCAATCAACTTGATGCAAGAGGATGTTCAATTTATATCCGGTCTCATTTAAATTATAGCATACAAGAAATCGCAAATGATCAAAGAAGACCAATGGTAATTGACCAAAATGAACAAATAAGCGAGGACATCGAACCAAGACTTGGACCCGAGCCACGCGAGTTCATTATCCAAGGAACAATCAATGACTCGAGAGGAGACCAACATCGAGCAACACAGACGAAGAGCTCGAAAAGGTCAATGTGGATCCAACCCGACAGGACTTGGAAGTCATAATCGACTCTAAAATCTCATCGGAACTAAGAGGAAAGCTGGTCGACTTCCTCAAAGTGAATCTAGACGTGTTCGCCTGGTCCCACAAGGATATGGTAGGAATCGACCCCGAGGTCGCCGCCATATTTCAACATCGACCCGAAAAAAACGGAAAAATAAGAGGAAATTTGGACCAAAAAAAATATCTGCGATTGGCGAGAAGGTGAAGAAACTCCTCGATAACGAGTTAATCATGCAAGCCGACCAACCCCAGTGGGTGTCCAACGCTATCCTGGTCAAGAATGCTAACGGGACGTGGAGACTATGCATCGACTTCACCGATTTGAACAAAGCATGTCCCAAAGATTTCTTCCCCATGCCTCATATCAAACATCTGATCGATAGCACAGCCTGGCATGAAATGATGTCCTTCATGGACGCATTTGCAGGCTACCATCAAATATCCATGCACAAAGATGACCAACAACATACCTCCTTCCTCACCGAGAAAAATATGTACTGTTGAAAGAGGATGCCATTCGGCCTCAAAAACGCCGGGGCTACGTACCAGCGATTGGTAAACCAAATGTTCACTGAGGAAATCAAGAAATCTATGGAGGTATAAGTGGACGACATAGTCGTCAAGAGCCTGAAAAAAGAAGATATATCTTGTCTACCTCGCCCTAGCATTCAACATCTTGAGGAAGTTCAACATGAAGCTCAACCCAAAGAAATGCAACTTCGGCATGGAGTCAGGAAAATTCCTCGGCCACTTAGTCAGCAAGCGGAGAATAGAGGCCAATCCAACAAAAATCAGGGCAATACTAGAGAAGAGCAGCCAGCGAAACCAAAGGAGTCCAGAAGCTCGCAGGAAGCCTGACAACCCTCAGCAGATTCATATCCCACATGGGAGATAGGTGCAAACCCTTCTTCGACACACTAAAGAAGGCCAAAAACGATTTCCAGTGGACGGAGGAGGCCCAGACATCTTTAGATGGCATCAAGGAGTATCTCGCCAACCCAAAGATACTGGCCAAACCCGTCCCCAGAAAAAAAGCTCTTCCTCTACTTGGCCACCTCCGAAATGGCCTTGAGTTCGGTCCTGGTACTAGCCAAAGGGAAAGACTACCTACCGATCTACTATGTAAGCCAGACACTCAACGAGGCAGAACGAAGGTATCCTCCCCTCGAGAAGCTTGCCTACGCTCTCGTGATGAGCGTGAGAAAGCTACGACCATACTTTTTTGACCACCAGGTGGAGGTGTTGACCTCGCTACCCCTAAGAAATGTGCTACATCGCCCCGACATGGCTGAGTGCTGCATGAAATGGGCAATTGAAGTCGGCCACTTCGGTGTCACGTACGCCCCACGAATGGCCATCAAGGCATAGGCCCTAGCCGATTTCATGGTAGAACTCACCTTTCCGATGACCGTGCAGGAAGCGCCAGCAGGGCCCCCATGGGAGCTCTACGTGGACGGGTCCGTCACTCAAGCCCGAGCTGGGATGGGCATATGTTGGGAAAATCGGGGTGCCCGGATCTATTCGAGGTGAATATTTAAATACATATTTAAATTAAACAGTTAATTACTATCATGAATTAATCCTAAACCAATTACAAATAATAATAAACAACATGCGTACACATAATTCACGTAAATCCTAAACATGCGGAACTAGGAGTTACGGAATTACTAACCTCTTGAAGAATCAAACGGATGAATCAACCCAAGAGCCTTCCCAAATATATCCCCAAAGTCCACGAACGCTATCCGGTGGGAAGATTTCAACGAACGATTTTAATGGGAGAGAAATTAAATATTTTGCTACCACCTTTCTGGATTTCTAATATTTCCAACACATTGAATTGCACTTGGGAATGAAGAGCTCATCCCCTATAAACAGGGAGAAGGTGGTCAAAATTTTAGGTAAAAAATATAAGGAAGAAAATCTTTTCTTGGTCTCTAATAAATCTTGAATATATCTTCTATAATCTTTTCTCCTTAATTAAATTTTCCATAAAAATCTCTTCCCCTCTTCTACCTCATAATTTTCGAAAATTACAAGCCTAAAGGAGTCAAGATTTGACTTCTTGAATTTATGGGATATTATGTATTCCTACAATAATTATCTCTTTCCATAAAATATCTTACAAGAAAATCAAGACAATCTTTTCTTCCTTTTTGGCCACAAATTTTCGAAAATATCTCTTGGAAATATAGCAAGAATATTTTCTTCTCTCTCTCATTAATTTGACTTTATTTTGGGCTATTTGGGAGGCCTTTAGGAGAATTAAGATTGAACCTCCAATGGACTATGAAGCTATAATATTTTGGGCCAAATATTATTCAAGTCCATTAATATTAATTTACTCCACTATAAAATTAATATTGAACTATCCATCTTAACCTATATTACGATTTCACATATAACATGGCTCCCGGTCATTATTTCCCGCGTTTAAGATTATCTTAGTCCATTAATTAATTAAGCCACTGAACAAGCTTTATGTTAATTAATATCTTTGCCCTTGGAGTAAAGACAGCTCAACATTATTATCCATGCCGGAAATAAATTTTCACTTGCAAGATTTGACATGATAAAGGATATGAGCCCACCAAGGGGACAAATCAAGCAAGACGTACTTGCACGCGATTCTCCGTATTAAATGTCAGCAATCGTTATGTAATTAATAATATTGCCCAAGATATAAGGTATCGAATCACATTGACTCTCTTCCCATCATAAGTCAAAACAATAGTTATTAATTTTACACGATCCTATTTAAGGGACGGAAATTAAGAAACAACGCACCACTGAGGTCTAATTCTTGTATATTCAGTACCGAAGAATTTGTCCTCCTGTAGGTCCTCATTCAGCGCACCTAAATGCGCTAGTGTGATCCCTTGGTCAAGACAGGCCAATCTAGGTCTCACACTTCAACCGTTCATGATGGTTCGTTCATTTCCATCGGGGTTGTGAATTTGTACTTAATTACGAGGGCTGTTAATTTGATCTTTAGTGATCGGGTATCACCAAATTAACTACAACGTAAAACGTACTGTCGTATTGAACGGGTTTGCATTAAACACATATAACATTCATTCATATTTAATGCAATAGTGATTAAATAATTTATTTCAGTAAATAAATAAGAAACTTCAGTTTGGTTATACAAAGTAAAAGCATACTTTTCAGTATAACCCAACAACATAATCCTGACTAGCCCGGACGGACATTCCTTCCAGATGGCTATCATGTTCGACTTTCAGGCCACCAACAATGAAGCAGAATACGAAGCCTTAATTGGAGGGCTTCAAATGGCAATGGCCATGGGGGTGAAGAGACTGAAAATACAACCGACTCGCAACTCATCGCGTGTCAAGTGTCGGGGGAGTATGAGGCCCGATGCGATCGAATGACCGCATACCAAGAAATCATTCGCAACCTACTCAAGAAATTCAACCAGGTCTATGTGGAACTGATACCTAGGAACGAAAATTCCCAAGCAGATGCTTTGGCCAGGCTAGCAACATCAGAAGGGCCTACGGATATGAGAGACGTCTCCATCACAAAACTAACTTTCCCAACCAAGTGGCTTAGCCCACCTGGCCACTGGGCTCCTCAATTGAGTGGGAGACCCAGGTTCGATTCCCTTTTGGATGAATTGGAGTATGGGAGTTATAAGGTGACTTGGTGAATATGTTGAGTGTTTGGGTGCTTGGTGTACTAACTACTAACAACTAACTTTGTCTGATAAAAAAAAAAACAAAACTAACTTTCCCATCCACCAGACACACCCTGGTCGCCCTCACCGACCCAATGAATGTCGACCACGAGAATTGGAGGATACCAATACTCGAGTATCTAAAGACATGACATTTGCCTGACAATATGGTCGATGCCCGACAATTGCAAATGAGAGCGGCAAGGTATGTGATGGTCGACGACAACTTATACAAGAGAGGCTTCAGCATCCCGCTACTCAGATGTGTGACAAGGGCCGAGGGGCAAGCCATCCTGAGAGAAATCCACGAGGACATCTGCGGAAACCACACGGGAGGCCAATCCCTAGCCCACAAAACCATCCGACAAGGATAATTCTGGCCAACAGTAAAAAGGGACGCTCTTGAATATGCAAAGACATGCCACCGATGCCAAATATTTACCCCCTCAATCAAGGTATCCCCAGAAGAGTTAATCAGCATTCTGAGTCCATGGCCTTTCGCAAAATGGGGAATCGACATCATCGGACCCCCGCCCACTGCCCCAGGGATCATACGATTCGCCCTCATTGCGGTCGACTACTTCACAAAATGGGCAGAGGCAGAAGCCCTCGCAACGATCGACCAGGACAACGTGATAAAATTCATATGGAGAATCATCATTTGCCGCTTCGGCCTCCCGCAAGAAATCATAACTGACAATGGAAAGCAGTTTGACGGCCTCAAGATCGACGCATTATTCAAGAAATGGAAGATAACAAAGCTCTTCTCCACCCCTTACCATCCGCAATCCAACGGGCAAGTTGAGGCGATCAACAAAATTATCAAACATATATTGAAAGAACGACTTGAAGGGGGGAAGGGCAAGTGGGCAAGCGAATTGCCCGAAGTATTGTTGTCATACAGAACAACCTGCAGGATCTTCATAGGGGAAACACGCAGTAATCCCAGCAGAAGTCACCATACCTAGCCACCGAACAAGCAACGAAGCCTCGAACGACAATGATATGGAAATGACGACTAGCTTGGACCTACTGAAAGAGAGAATGATAGAATTTAACCTAAAAAATTCCGACTACAAACGACAAACAGAAAAATATTACAACTCGAAGGTCAAATTTTGGCAGTTCAAGAAAGACGATCTCGTCCTAAAAAAGGTACTCGGAGTACCCAAAGGGGTATTTGGCCCTACCTGGGAAGGCTCGTTCATAATATCTAAATGCCTGGCAAACGGAGCATACGAGATCAAAGACCCGGATGGCACACCGGCACAATATCCTTGGAACGCGACCCACTTGAAGAAATACTACCAATAGGGAATAACTAATAGCCTGTTTACTAGTTTGTCTGTCACTACGTTGTAATAACTCATCGTTTTCAAGAGAAATATTTTATAAGAGATTATATTTTTGAAATGCCTTGTACGCTTTAGAACAAGTCAGCTAGGAATCGTCCCAAGTACGATCTGGACGACAAAGGTCGAGTCAAAGAGTAGTCGCCAAACGCGTAAGATGACCACCTACGACAGGAAGCATTACTCAGAACTCACGTTGACAAGGTCATCGTCACATTGGCCCTCGGCCAAGCACGACGACCTTCTTGAAGACAGCACCATAACATGACTAAGCTAAAGTTTAGACACGTCGCATAAGATAAGACGACCAAAACATAGTCCAGATACATCGCACCGTATTCAAACGGCGATTAGGACATAGGCAAGACTCATAGTCACCGGTGTACGTCCGGGTTTGCACGACCAACATTCCATAAGCAAAGAAAGAAACTCATACATAAATGAACAACGAGGGACAAGAAAATATAAAGGTTCCATTCATTAGATAAGGGCACGAAGGCTGAATACAAAAAAAGGACCCGCAGGCCACTTACGAGTTCATACCCCGAGGGCCGTGCAAACATAGAAAAAGAAAAATTCAAAAGAAAGGGGTCACAGACGCCCTGCACAAACTTTCAGCAGACGGGGAGGCACTAAGAACCGTCCCCCGACCTATCCACCCTCTCGACCATGGCCTGGTCGCCCACCTGTTCCTCGCATCCGATGACCTCTCCGCTCGGGGCAGCCACCATCGCGCCACCGCTGTCCACCGCCTCATTCGGGGGCACATGCATCGCAACAAGGTCGACATGCTCCTCCCCAGAGGAGCCCCCAAGGTCGGAGCCCCCGCCCAGCCTCGTTAACCTGCTCGCCAGAGCCAAGAATGACAGGTCGACACCAAAATTGGCCAAGTCCGCCATGGGCAGCACCACATCGGTCTCGGGCGGGCGGTCGATGGTGAGCCTTGAAATCTTCCACGAGCAGGAGTCGGCGGAAAGGGTACCGACGGAAAACCGCCTGAAGGACGTCCGCATAGGCTCTAATGTGCGAGAAGATCCCCAGCGCGACATCTTCGGCTGCCCGGAGAGAGGCATCCTTGGATATCTAAAACTCGAGATCTCCGACCCGAGCTTCATAATCGACCTCCAAAGCATGGGACTCAACCAGCTGTTGAGTAAGCTCATCAACCCAGCACCGCAAAGTCACCAGCTCGAGACGGTGCGAGTTGACCTTGGAGCGTCGATTGGCGTTCACATCCGCCACCCAAAAGCCGGTCGGCCGACTTTGCCGAAGCGACCTTTAGTCGGCCTCCATCGAAGGTTATGGCGAGGCCGCCATTTTTTTTTTTCCGCTCTTCGAGGCGGGAGAGGTCTCCAAGTCCTGGTCGTTTTGCTCTACGACCCGCTCGAGGAATGTGGCCGCCTTCTGAGAATAAATCAGGGCGGTGTAGAGGTTATTCTCCTTGCTATTCGAGGAGGCGACATGGTGGTCCTCCAGAGACCAAGATTTTGAGGCGCCCCAGGATAGAGTGTCGATGTATCGAGGCTAATACCGAGACCTCGATGATGGGAGGCATCTTCAACCAAAGATAATCGGCGATGGGAAGTTCATAAATCTAAAACAAAGCCGCCAGTTTAGAAAAATATGGAAACATAAGGGAAGAAACGATGGAGGCAATAAGGCAGAGAAACTTTTACCCCAGAGCGATCGACATCAAACCCCACAAAGGTGAGGTTGCTAGAAAACTGGAAACCAGGCGGAGGCGGCGGCATTATCGGTGGAGGACGGGCGGCGAGAATCGACTCCCCACGGGAGCGCCCTCCCCAATAGCAAAGACATGGGGAGGGTCGCTCAGACGGGCGAGCCAGGTGTAGGGAGTTTCTCGATTGGGGCTGGTGAGCACCCCCTCGCCTCCTTAGTTTTCCTTTTTTTTTTGAGCGATTAGCCCGAGAGACCCTGTTTCCTCTACCACACTCAAGGGATTTAAGATGGGTGGCCAAGACCCAAATTCGAGAGAAATTGAGAGCAGGGTTTCAGCGAGAAGTCATCTGTTCAGCAAGATCGGAAATACCGAATCTGCATGTGAGAAGCTACAAGAAAACAACCACAATGATTGAGGATAAAATTTCCAAATTGTAAAACCTCTATTAAAGGAGAGAAACTCAGGAATGCGCGGTCTCATGAGGATACGTTTGTAAACCCCCCCTACAATCTCTCAGAAGAAGAGTTATAGAGTTCGACATGGCGGAATTCCCAGGGATAGTCGAAGGCAATTCGGTGGGCGGTCTCAAAATCCCAGTTCAACTGGCTCTCGTCGGTGACAAGTAAACCTGCAGGAGGGACAAAAAAAAATTAGATCAGTACGAAGATGCTAGACACACCCTCAAGAAGGAACCATACGAGGAGCACACTCTTGGAAATCGGTGGGTATGGGAATCTCCAAGACAGAACCCTGGGGAGGTGCTTTGCAACGCCCCACCCACAAACCACCATCGGGGGTGCCAATTCTTGACTTTGTTAACTATCCCCCACACGATCCGCCGACCAGTGCGGTCTTCAAAACATAGTGTCCCTCTTGGCCATGTTGGGCGACCAGCGACCAGTAATAGTTCAACTCCATGGGCATGGATAGCTGGTAAAGACCGGCCTGTCCGAGCACGATCAATGTCACCAAAAGGTTGCTCCATCCATTCGGAGTAATTTGCGCTGGGGCAAGATGCCAGGCGGCCAAGAGGTGAGAGATCGCCAGATGAAGCGGAAAGCGAAGGCCTGCTTCCATGACCGCCTCGTGAATGATGACCATACCCTCTAGAGGCTGGTCGACTCTCTCAGACCCCTCCGAACGATAAAAGAATACATCGTTTGGAGTCTCATAGTTGTGATGAGCGACGTCCAGGTCGGCCTCCAACATTACGGAATGGTACTTTTCATCATTGATGAAAAACTTAGACTTGGTCACAGCACGGATCGCGTGACAGAGTCGTCGCCGATGATGGAGCCCGGCCCGGTAGGCCTGGTAGTCAAAGTCATTATGATGGTCATAGTTGCGGCGAGCAGAGGTCTCCTGCTCCTCAGGTGGGCCGTCCCGAGGGGCCCCCACACCCCGCTGTGGCGTGAGAACTTCCAGGTCCTCGAGAGAACCAAACACTTCAGGGTCAATCGGAGGGTTCCCCCCCGGCAAGACGAGAAGGACCCATGTCACCGGAAAAGACCCCGCCACTCGATACTCCGGCCGATAATACTTCCCTTACCGGGAAATCCACCCCCGCTGGAGTGGCGAAGGAAGACTCCCCCTCCGCGTCAACCAGGCCCGGACGGTCACCAGGAGACATAGACATAGTGAAAAGGGCGAAATATGGGAGAAGAAAAGGCTACACTTACCAAAAGAAGAAGGATCATACAAAGCGCCGAAAAAGTGAAAGTCAATTGCTTGCAGAGAAATGCTCGAGAAGGCAAAGGTCCTAAGGTCTGAAATGGAAAGGTCGATTTATAAGAGAAGGTGGGGACCCTGATGCAAATAAATTTTTTCAAAAATAGGGGTAGATTTACCAAATCCCAAAAGTTACGGGCGCGTGGCGACCATGTGCCATCATGAACTGCAGAGTAGCGTCATCATCTGCCTTTTCGAGGCAACAGTTGGGCTTATCGAGGCCCACAAATGGGCGTCGCCCTAGGAGTTGGAGACCACGAACCAGGCCGACCAGCGACCATCTCGCTAGCGACCTGGGGGGCAATTGTTGTGGCCCCGCCATGACAAGTCAACCATCCCAGGGCGACCAAAGATGGGGCGACCAGGCTATAGCGAGCAACCAGGAGGCGACCACCTAAGCCTGGCCTCCACAACCCGGATATTTTCCTATAGGGTCTCTGCGCAAATATGGGATAAGATCAGGGGCATTTATGGAGGCGGATCCTCAGGGCATAATCGGGGAAAGTCCAACTAACGGCGAGATTCACGCCGAGAAGAAAGGGATCTGTTCCAGCCAGTGAAGAACCCTAAAAGGCCGAGGACTCCGGCCCACGAAGAGGGAAAAACCCAGTCTATAAGTACACATTGTAATGCTCATTGTAAAGGATCGAAAATATTAGTTCTTAGGCATATATTATAGTGAAATTCCTGGCTTGGTATTGCCCCCGGACGTAGCCACATTTGGCGAACTGAGTCACCAAATTGTGCGTTCTCTCTTTTCAGCATTAGTTATTGTTATTTTGTGAGTGATTGTTCATACGCTCAGATAATTCCGACTATAACAATATGGAATCAAATCCGTAGAGATTTGATATACATGGGAATTAAATCCGTAGAGATTCTATATATGGAAATAAATCTAAGAGATTTATTTTACAAGATTAGGGATTTTATTTCCTAATCAGGTTAGCTTAAGATTTAAGCTGAACTTTCCCTATATATATGAGCTCTTGGGAATTCACAAATAACGTTAATTCATTATTCTCTCCATAATTCATAATTCATTATTTCCTAGCAAATTCATCTCGGGATTCAACGCTGACAAATCCATGCAAGTCCATGATTGGGGATTACGTGGATACCATAGTAGAAAAATATGCGTACGATTTACTGTAAGATTTCTCTTTATGTTTATATGTATTCAATTATGCAATTAAGTGTTCGTTGTTAGTGAACTGTTTATTTTGCTGCGCATGTATTACGTGTTTACGTGCCTCTAAATTCCGACAGTGGTATCAGAGCTTCAGGCTCTTTGTTTTAGTTGCATGATTAAAATTGGTTTTGAAATTAAAATTAATTTTTTTTTATTTCAAAACCGGGTGCGGCTGTTTTGTTTGACAAAACCGCACCCATGTGATTAGTTTTGTTTTGTTTTCATATGACTCATCTCCTTCATCGCCCACTTAGGGTTTCCTACGAAACCCTATCGCCTCCTCCACCGCTACGCTTGTCCCGTTGCTATCGTCGTTGTCTGTGCGTGCGTCCGTGACATCGTTCGAGTCAGGGGCAAAGCCCTGTGACTCGCGTTGGTCTTGCGACACCGCGTCAGTGCAATTTCAAGCGAATTGGATCCGCGGCGGCGCAACCCGACTCGCGCTCGCTCGGCGGCTTCTATCCTCTGACATGCGAAATCTATAGTGGCGCTCTCATTTTTGGTTGACGAATTCGATGAAAGCGGGCACCAATTTCGTTGAGGCTCACGGCGGCGCGCCACCGCGAGGCTTCGGCGCTGTGACGTTCGACCTCGACCAGCGCACGCGTCAGTCGCGATGTCCTTGCCGCTTCACAATGCTCTTGCTAGTCTTCGTTTTCAATTTGTAATCTTTCGTCCTTGACTGGGTCATCCAATGAAGGGTATCAGTCATAGGAGCGGCTACAGTGGCGACTCACTCGCACGCGCCGATACCTGCTCTTTTCTTCGCTGCCCCTTTTGGTCCTGTGCAGTTGCATGTTTAAGCAATTTTGACTTTCTTTCGTTTTCGTTGGACTGATTCGAATTGATGGAGAAAATTGAGTACCAAAATTAACTGTTCGTATGATTAATTTGATTAATTCTGATGAACTAAGGTTGAATTGTTGGTTTCGGTTGTCCCGATTGGTGAGACGGAGGGAGAGGCTGTTTTAGCAAATTAGATTTCGAACAAGCCCCTCCGTGCAAAGTTTTAGAAATTGCACTTGAGCCCTTGGTAAAAACTTAATTAAAATATTTTGAAATTAATTGGATTAATTTTAATAAGAATTAAAAGGTTGGACTTTTTAATTATAATTAATTGGATTAATTATTAATTTTTAATAATTTAAAATCAAATTTAAATTGGATTTTGAAATTCGGTTTAAAAGGAATTATTAAATCCCACTTGTTTAACTGATTTTAATTAATTCGTTAACGTTTTTAAAGTCCGCATTATAACTGTTTGGGTAGGCGGCACCCAATAATTATCAGACCGTATTAATTGTTTTGGTAGATGACGCCCATATAAGTGTTGGTCCGTATAATATCATGTTTGGGTAGGCGGCGCCCAATAGATGCTCAAATGTGATGTAGATTAACATGTTGGATCTCAATTAAACAATTAATACCCCGCCTTTAAAACGTTCCTCGCTAAAATATGATTTTCATTAAACTGAACGATGTCTTCCATCAAAGTTAAAAGTAAATCGGAGATTTCGTTCCAATGAGTATTTAAGGCCCAAGTCTTTTGCTCGGATCTACATCTAACGGGACTTTTATAGGGACACGTAGTGTTGCCGCTTGACGGTTGTAAATCAACTTGACTTTGTTTCACCAGCCCAAGCAGGGAAACGAAAGTCAAGGGGCATCCGATTGAACCTAGGAGTTGCAGTTTTGCAATTGGTTTGGAGACATACCAGTTATGCTATTGTAGTAATCAGCCAAAGCAGATATTGTAATAGAAGGAATGTGGATCCTAGTCCATTACAATTTATATCTGATATAAATTCTTATTCTTCCGATGAGGTCGTTGAGTATGTGAAAATAATGGAAACAAAATAAACACAAAAGAAAGGCCATGTTTATTTTGATTGCTGAATATTGATCATAAGAATTATGTGTTTAATTCTCATTTTATTTTATTTCTCCTGGTTAGTTGAAATGTATAACTGTTATTGAGATGTGTTTTGGAAATAAACAAAATTGGCTAGGCCAAATTTTCTGGACTGGCACCGAAACATGTTTTTGGTGCTAAGGCAGGAAAAGATTGAGTACGTGTTGGACACGTCAATCCCAGTTACCTCTGCAGTTGGTTCCCTGAGGCAGCCACGTTTGATGTAGCAGCTCAGAAGAAGCATCAAGAGGATGCTTCCCAGGCTCAGTGTGTGATGTTTTTCGTCATGACTTCCGAATTAAATAGGCAACATGAGAAAATGGATCCCGTCTAAATGCTCAAGCATCTGAAGGATCTCTTTGATTCTGAATCTCGTTCTGAGATTTATGAAGTGATGAGAGATCTGTTCAAATGCCAGTTAGCTAAAGGAGAGAATATTTCACTTCATGTGCTAATGATGATAAGCCTAATTGGAAACTTGGTAATTTGGGCATTGAGCTAAATGACCAACGTTTTTCATTTATACTATCCTCTAGTCGCTCCCGGATTCATATTTTCAACTTCATTGTGAACAACAATATGAATAAGACGGATGTGACCATGCTTGAACTTCACAACGTGCTCAAGACTTTTGAGTTCATTATCACTAAGGTGGTGTTCAAAAGAAGGAGCGGGTAGACAAGGATGCGTGCCTCTACTGTAAGCATAAGAGGGCACTGGAAGAAGGACTATAAGGTTCTGGTTGCTTAAACGAAGGCACTGGGTGCTTCTAGCACTAGAACATATATGTTTATGGTTAAGATAGACATGTTCGTAAATAACACTAACTGTTGGATATTAGATACCGGATGTAGCTCACACATTTGTACGAATGTGAAGGGGCTCATGTATCTTAGGGCAGTTAGGTCGGGTGAAGTCGTCTTCACTACAGAAAAAATCGAGGAATCACGACGAAAAAATTCGTCACTGAAACATCAATTTTTATCACAATTGATAATTTGTGACGAATTTTTTTGTGGCATAGATCGTCATTTATAGTCCGTGGTACTATGAAAAATGTGACGGTATATTAACTCATCGTGAAAAGGGTATCATTTGGTGACGAAAAAGGTCATCGTCCCTATATGTTTCCATCTGTTGTGACGCATAAATTGTCACTTTAGGCATAAAAAAATCATCGCTTAATATGACCTTTCCTCACTAAAGTTCAACTTTACGTGACGATATAAATAATTGTCACAAAAAAATTACTTTAGTGACGTTAATTTTATCATAATTAGCTTGGTTATTTCGTCTCATTTTCTATATTTGTCTAGAAAGAGTTGTTATTCGGTGACAAAATGTTGATCGTCGTTATATGTGTACATATAAAATGCCGAATAAATTTGTCACTAAATAGTATGATTTAGTGACAAAATTTTTATTGTCGCAAAATGATGTGGAAATTGTGATGAATTATCTTTGTCACTATAATATATTATTTAGTGACAAAAATAATAATCATCACTAGAAGTTTAGATTTGGTGACAATATATTGTTCGTCATATTTGACATTTTCTCGTCATGAAAGAATTGCAAAAAAATGACGAAAAAAATGATCGTGGTTATATATAGATATAATGACAACTGAATTTTGTCACAAAAAATTGAACTTTAGTGACAAAATATTCGTCGTCGTTAAAGATGTAAAAATGGTGACAAAATTTTTTTTGTCATTAAAAAAATTATTCAGTGATGATGATGATAATCGTCACTAAAGAAATTGATATAATAACAACATATATCGTCATGATTAATTAACATACCGTGACTATTATTTCTTCATAAAAATGATACATATTGTGACACATTTATTTCATCGTGAAATAATTACTTTTATTATCAATTTATTTGATTTTTTATATATATTAAATCAATACTAAATAATAAATATTACAACAAAAACTAAATTAATTAAAGATAAAAAAATAATTTGCATGAACAAAAAGCTCCTTCAAACAATAGAAACCAAACAACAATCTTTTTTATGAAAACTACATGAAACAATAAACTAAAAAAAACAATGTCTTATATGTCTTCAAAAATAATTTCCATGCACTTCAAACGACGAATCTGAAATCTCCTCCTCCTTAGATATCACCTATAAAAAAATATCATATCAGATGAAATTATAAGAAAACATAACTCCGTAAAGTATCAAGAAAACGATAATCCTAAACTTTAAATGCACAAATACACTTACCAAAATCAAAATCTAAGGCATTAGGGGTCAAATAATCAAAATTCAAGGCATAATAAAAATCTAAGGTTGAGTAAATGATTTAGCATTCAAATCCAAGGCATTAGGAGTCAAAAAAGAAACATGGTTGGGTTAAAAAACCATCCCCAAATTCAGACTAGAAGCACCATTAGCAGGTTTCATACTCAATGCACTAGAATTAAAGTTCCATTAGCAGGTTTCATACTCAATGCACTAGAATTAAAGTTTTCAATAAATGCAGAATTCTGCAAACCAGAAGTATTCATCATAGTGATAAGGTTATGTATATATTGTTTCTATCCAACATGGAGTAAACACTCTCAGTTAACTCTAATGAAACACAATTTTTCTCCTTTCTTCTGGATTGTTAATCAATATTTTGTTAGTATTAGTGTCCTAGAGACAATCCTTTGTAAGGACATAATACTCATATAATATTCAGTATTGGTTTAATATTATTATTTGTTTAATATTAAATGTATGGCTTTACACTCATTAGAATATTATGTTTGATTGTTTGCATTTATTCTTATATGTGTTCCCTTGAATCACTGCTGTCGTTGAGTGTGTGAGAACTCAGATGACTTAAACACGATTCTTAAATAGCCCCAATCGAGGATCATCAAGAAAGGGATATTGATGATGCAATGGAGATTGGTGTGCGATCTGCATCATACTCTTAGAGAGTGTAGTAAGATCTCACTTACTACGAGATACTAGGTATCTCATGATGGATACACAAATACCTTAGAGGGTATTGGTATACCCATCCGAGAAACCGCTTGATGTAGTTCCACTATATGTGTCTACGGATGTCTCAGTTAGTGGGAGCGATGCGATACTCCTTTGACTTGAGGTCAATACGCACGACATGTGTGGTATGATGAACTTTGACCATGACCGACTCTTGCGCCCGTCTATGGGTATATATGGTTTGGATTGGGTTCATCACGAAGTGCGTGTGCGTGATAGTTGAGCCAAGAAAATGATTCATTTTGTCAAAGTGGATTTAGAGAGAATACTCATCTTCTCATCATAATTGGATCTAAGTCATTGGCCAATGCACGTCAACTTAGACTCTGTGACTAAGTGTGACACTTATGATCAATTAGTGATTTGAGATAAACTGATTAAGTTATTTGAATAGGCTCTTCATCATGTTCAAGACTAATCAAGTATTCGTGAATAAAAGGAGGAAATCACAATTGCCCACGTTTCACTTACAGGTAGTTGCATGTTTCTCGCAACGTACCTCATATATTGAGAATGTCTGATTTTTTACTAGGGTTCAATTATGACCGTTAGTTTGACTAATCGCTCGGTATATGAGGGCCTATGGGTCACACAACAAGTAGTTCCCTTTTACGGATTATAGTTGGTTGATTAAACGTTAAATTGGATTTAATATTTAATTTATGGAGAAGTAATTAATAATAGATTAATTTAGAATTAATTATTATTAATATTTAATTAAATTGGATTTAATTAAATAAGAACTCCAAATAATTATATTTGGAATATAATTGTAGGATTTAATGTATATGGAAATAAATCGTAGAGATTTTCATATAAGGCATTTGAATCCGTAGAGATTTATATTTAGGGAATTAAATTAAAAGAAATTAATTTAATTCAAGATTAGAGTTTTTATTTCCCTAATTGGGCTAGCTTAAGATTTAAGCTGGGCTCCCTATATATACAAGCTCTTGGGAATTCACAAACAACGGTACTTCATATTTTCTCCATAAGATCTAGAGTTTGGATTTTCCTAGCAAATCTGTCTCGGGATTCAACGTTGGCAAATCTGTGCAAGTCTGTAATTGGGGATTACGTGGATACCGTAGTAGAGAAATCTGCACTCGACTTACTATAAGATTTCTCGTTATGATTATTTTAAACTGTATGCAATTAATTGTTCGTTGTTGGTGAACTTTAATTTCCGCTGCGCATGTGATTACGTGTTTTATGTGCCTCTATATTCCAACAGTGGTATCAGAGCTTCAGGCTCTTCGTGTTTAATTGCATAATTAAAACAGTTTTTGAATAAATTAATTTTTTTATTCTTAGTGGGGCACGGTATAAACCGCACCCCTTAGTTTTTCCCTTTTTCGTTTCGGTCGTCTTCCTCATTAAGCACGAAAACCCCAAAATTGATTTAGGGTTTTCTCTAGGAGGAAATTGAAATTTCCGCCACCACCGATCGGACCTCTCGTCGCAATGTCATGCCACATCGCTCGAGGCCGATGCTAGGCATCGTGGCCTCGCGACGCGTGCGAGGGACTTGCGGTCGATCGACGCACTTCTTCGCCATCGTCTTCATCTTCATGTCGCCTCCGTTCCGTCTCTTTTTCCGGCGGTGCGCCCTTGACTTGAGTCGAGGCGGCACGCCACCAGAATCGAGATGAATCAAAGACGGAACACCACCGATTCGATTGTATTCGTCTTCCTCGTGACTCTAGTTTTTGAAACTGGTTTCGTCTCTCTTGTCCGTGGCGCCGCGCGTGACTCATCGTCTTCAATGCGCGACCCCAAGCATGACGAGTTGTCCGCGTGCTAAGGAAGCGGAGGTGACTCGCGTCGGCCTCTGGTTTCGGCTCTGCGACACGCAGGTAACCGCCTCTATTTTTCGGTTCTCGTTAAGCCGAACACGGATGACTTTTCGGGTTTTTCGTTTGCTTGTTTCACATGATGCTTGAGTTCATTTGTGCAATTTTGGTATCGATTATACGGAATCTAACGATTACTGGGAATCGTCGATTCGACCTTTTGCGTTATTTCTTGATTTTTTGTTCGTTTTTGGGTTACATCCTTATTTGATTTCGTTTCAATTGGATTGATTGAGTGATGAAATTCTGACAAAATTGACTAATTGAATCAGTTAATTGGATTATCCTTGATGAAATTGCAGTTGAGATTGTTGGTATCGGTTGTCCCGATTGATGGATGGTTTTGGGCAGTGATAAGGGAGGGGCCGTGTTGAAATTAGATTTCCAACGGGCCCCTCTGTGCAAAATTATGATAATTGCACTTGAGTCCTTTCCAATTAAATAAAACTAAAATGGTTTTTATAAATTAATTGGATTAATTTAAAACCTGAAATAAAATTGGATTTTATTTAAAAGATTAATTGGATTAATTATTTTAATAATTGTAAATTAAAATTTGAAATTATATTTTGATATTTAATTTAAGAGGATTATTAAAATCCCACTGTTAACTTGTTTATTATTTAAATTCGTTAACACTTTTACGTCCGCATTATACCTGTTAGGGTAGGCGGCACCTAATATTTGTCGGACCGTATTAATTGTTTGGGTAGACGACGCCCATATAAGTGTTAGTCCGTATAATGTCATGTTTGGGTAGGCGGCACCCAATAGATGCTCAAATGTGATATAGATTAACATGTTCGGATCTCGATTAAGCAATTAATACCCCACCTTTAAAAGATCCTCACTAAAATATAATTTTTCATTAAATTGAACGATGCCTTCCATCAAAATTAATAGTAAACCGGAGATTTTGTTCCAATGAGTATTTAAGGCCCAAGTCTTTTGCTCGGATCTACATCTAACGTGACTATTATAGGGACACGTTGTGTCACCGCTTGATGGTTGTAAATCAACCTGATTCTGTTTCACCAGCCCAAGCAGGGAAACGAGAGTCAAGGGGCATCCGATTGAACTAGGTTCAATCAACTAGGAGTTGCAATGTTGCAATTGGTTTGGAGACCTACCAGTTCTGCTATTATAGTAATCAGCCCAAGCAGATATTATAATAGTAGGAATGTGGATCCTAGTCCATTATGATTTATCTTAGATATAAATTCGTATTCTTCCGATGAAGTCGTTGAATATGTGAAAATAATGGAGACAAAATAAATTTGAAAGGCCATGTTTTTTTATTGCTGAATATTGATAATAGGAATTATGTGTTTTAATTCCCGTTTTATTTTATTTCTCTAGGATTGTTGAAATGAATAACTTATCACTGAGAAGCGTTTTGGAAACGAACAAATTGGCTGGGCCAAATTTTCTCGACTGGCACCGAAACGTGCGTTTGGTGCTTAGGCAAGAAAAGATTGAGTACGTGTTAGACACGCCAATCCCTGCTACCCCGGAGACTGGTACTGAAGAAGCCGAGGCGTTTGGCGCCGAAGCTCAGAAGAAGCATCAAGATGATGCTTCCCAGGCTCAGTGTGTTATGCTACTCGGGATGACTCCCGAATTGCAAAGGCAGCATGAGAAGATGATGCAGCGGGCGTATTGATTGAAGGACAAACACCTTCTATCTAACGTTGATTCACCGATGAATACCGTAAAGACAGGAAATAAGAGAAACCCTAGTTTTGTTCATAAATCATCCAAGTCTAAAAAATCCCACAGCAGATTATAAATATGAACGGCAAAACAAAAATGCAAATAAAAGCCCACAAACAGGTCCAATAAGGAAAGCAATTAAAAGAATACGAAATTAATTAAAAGTGGCACGGGTCTTCGACTTTTCAAGGCCCAAAGGATCGGCCATTTTGAGATATAAGGCCGCAGCTTCATCTCCATCATTCTCGCCATCTTTGAGACGATTCGCCCTCGAATCGGAACCAGCTTCATCTCCAGAAGAATTATCACCCTCAAAAGGAACCAAGTGCTTCACATTAAAGACATCGGCAGTGCGAATGTGACTAGGCAGGCGAAGTCGATAGGCATTCGGGTTAATCTTCTCAATAATCTCGACCGGACCAATCTTCCTCGAAGCCAGTTTATTGTATTCATGAAGCGGAAACCTGTCTTTTGTGAGAACTGCCCAAACATAATCCCCCACAGCGAATTGGACATCCCGACGATGTACATCAGCAGTGTGTTTGTACCGGGCATTGGCTTCCTCGAGGTGCTATTTCGTGGAGCGGTGCAACTCCAGGATGTCCGTGATGAGCTCGGTCGCACGTAGGTCTTGAGGCTTAGGCAAAGGTAGCGTCACCAAATCGATGGGAGCACGAGGTATGACGCCATAAACCACCAAAGGTACTTCTATTCACTGCCAGGTTGTGAGCGAACTCCGCCGAACTCAACTTAGTGTCCTATGATTTCAGATTATCCCCCACCAAGCAACGTAACATATTGCCCAACGAACGATTAACCACCTCGGTCTGACCATCGGTCTGCGGATGATAGGCACTACTAAAATTCAGTTCGGTGTTAGCCATGCGCCAAAGTGTGCGCCAGAAATGACCAAGAAAACGATAGTCCCGATCGGAAACAATGGAGAGTGGGAGACCATGCAAACAAAAGATGTCGCGAAAGAATAGCTGCGCGACATGCACGGCGTCAGTGGTGCGTTTGCAGGGAAGGAAATGGACCATCTTGGAGAACCGATCAACCACAACAAAAATAGCATCATGGCCCCGCTGAGTACGGGGTAATCCCATGACAAAATCCATGCTAATGGCTGCCCAAGGGCGAGATGGAACTGGTAAGGGCCTATACAAACCGGCGTTGGTCGCGGAGCCTTTAGAAGTTTGGCAAATGCGACACCGCGACACAAAGCGAGCCACATCTCGGCGGGCCATCGGCCAGAAGAAACAGCGGAGAAGGATTTCAATGGATCGATCACGCCCCACGTGACCCGAACCGTGAATTTCAGAGATAATCCGATGGCGGAGACTGCAAGCCGGAACACAGTGCAATAGACCCTTAAATAAGAAACCCTCCATAAGTGAAAATGTGTCGTCTGGACCCAACAAAAGACGCCCATAAATCGGGCCAAAGAACGAGTCGTTCGAGTACAACTCGCAAAAGCAATCAAACCCCGTAACTTCAAGTCGCATGTCGGCAAGGAGGCATTTGCGACGGCTCAAGGCATCAGCGACCTTGTTCAAAACCCCAGATTGGTGGCGGACAACGAATGTGAATTGTTGTAAGAAAGATGACCACTTCGCATGGCGCGCGGAGAGAGAATCTTGATTTGCCAAATGCTTCAACGCCTCATGGTCAGTATATAAGACAAATTCACGCTGAAATAGATAATGCCTCCAGTGGCGGACCGCTCGAACCACCGCATAAAACTCAATATCATAAGTACTGTACCGTAGACGTGCCCCCGTGACCTTTTCGCTGAAATAGGCTACAGGGCGACCCCCTTGGCTCAAAACCGCCAATACCAGTCTTGGATGCATCACAATTCAACTCGAAGGCGTGGTGAAATCCAGGAGCACAAGGAGTGGTGCATGTGTGAGCTTTTGTTTAATAAGATGGAATGCCGAATCGGCGGCCGCAGACCAAGTAAACACCTTTCCATGCATGGCATCAGTTAGAGGAGCCATGATGGAGCTAAAGTGCGAGATGAATCGCCTATAGAAGGAGGCGAGGCCATGGAAACTACGGACTTGGGTAGCAGAAGTCAGTGTCGGCCAGTCTCGAATTGCCTCAATTTTCTGTTCATCAACCCTAATGCCTGAACCCGAAATCCGATACCCCAAGAATAGGACAGAGCCAGTACAGAACGTGCATTTGGAAGTGGCCGCGAAAAATCGTTCATGTTTCAAAATGTGCAGGACTGATCGGAGGTGTTGGAGGTGATCAATCTCGGACTTGCTGTAGATCAAGATGTCGTCAAAATATACGACAACACAAGTGCCAATTAGAGGGCGGAGAGCCTGGTTCATTACCCTCATAAATGTGCTCAGTGCATTCGAGAGGCCGAATGGCATGACCAACCACTCGAATAACCCCTCTCGCGTCTTGAATGCCGTCTTCCATTCGTCCCCCCGCGAATTCGGATTTGATGATAGCCACTCTTCAAATCCAGTTTGGAGAAATAGTTGCACCACTTAGCTGATCCAATAGATCGTCAAGACGCGGAATCGGGAATCGGTAACGGATGGTGATTTTATTAATGGCCTGGCTATCAACACACATACGCCAATCACCTATTTTCTTCGGGATGAGCAAAGCAGGGACAGCGCAGGGGCTTAAGCTCTCCCGAACCAAACCCTTACACAACAAATCCTGAACTTGACGTCGTAGTTCCTCATGTTCAGACGGGCTCATCCGATAGTGGGGAAGGTTTGGTAAAGGGGCACCCGGAATCAAGTCAATGTGATGTTGGATATTACGAAGTGGAGGCAAACCCGCTGGAAGCTCATTGGGAAAAACCTCAGCGAATTCATGCACGAGAGATTTAATGGCAGGTGGCAACTCGAATGGATCATCAATATCATGTTCCATCAATAATAAAGCAAAAGGAGCATCAGACATCTCCCGAAGAAAAGCCTTGCGAGAAACAAAGAATACACTCTCACTAGGAGTCGGAGGGGGCAGTGAAGGGGCCGAGGGGAGCAAGGTGATCTTAATACCCGAATATAAGAAAGAATAAGTGTTATGACGTCCGTCGTGCATCACACTTCTATCAAATTGCCAAGGTCGACCCAAAAGCATATGGCATGGATCCATCGGAACAATATCGCACCAAATAGAGTCAATATATTTATCACCAATCGAAAACTTAACCAACACACGACGATCAATTGTAACAGAGGTGCCCTGCTGAAGCCAAGAAAGACTATATGGATGGGGGTGCAATTCAGTAGGAAGAGACAACTTACTAACAAAGTCCACAGCAATAACGTTCTCACATGCACCAGAATCGATAATAAAACGACATACCTTGCCATTGATGGTACAAGAAGATTCAAACAGACTGTGGCGCTGTATGTCTTCGTCGGCATGATGGGGAGCGAAGCATGCTCAACGAACGATGAGGGCGGTGCCCGAATCACCAGGAAGGATGGCTTCGGGAGGCTGTTGATCGTCGTACTCATCGATGTTGGGAGGGTCATTGTGATCAGGATCGGTGGCATCCTCGAGCAGGAGACCTCTCATTCCAATATTTTTCGGGCAATTAGCCATCCTGTGGCCCGACTCGCTGCACGAAAAACACTGAATTAGGCGTGGAGCGGGCGGGGCCGTGCGACCAGGGGCTGGAGTGGTAGGGCTGCGCCCAGGAGGTCCACGAGCATCGGAGGCAGAGGTGGTCTGTGGAGTGCGACTAGACGAAGGAGTAAATGGGCCAGTCGGACGCCTCGTGAATTGGCGTTCAAGGGATAAGGCACGTTGGTGCGCTTCCGAGACGGAGACCGGTGTCAGAAGATTAAGAACGTCTTGAAACTGAAGTCGTAACCCTCCTATGTAGCGGGAAATCAATTGATCATTGGATTCACCCAATTCCAAACGAGAAAGCAGTTGATAAAACTCCTCTGTATACCCATCAACTGATTTGGCTCCTTGACGTAGGTTTTGCAACTTCTGGTATAGGGTTCGTGTGTGGTTAAACTAGAGAAATTCGGACCGTAGATGTTTCTTGAATTTATCCCAAGAAGTAATCTTCGGCTTGCCCAAACGGGCGCGGGCGTTCTTCGCTTGATGCCACCAGGCAGCAGCTCTCCCACGAAAATGTGTCGCAACGAGGGAAACACGACGATCATGCGGCACTTCCTTAAAGTCCAAGACATCCTCAATAGAAATCAACCAATCAAGAAATTCCTCAGGTTTCAAACCACCATTGAATTCTGAAAGTTCAAGTTTGAAACTGGATTCCCAAGCGCGGGGGGTCGTCAACACGACAAGCGGCGTTGGGATGTAGTGGGGCAAACGGGTTGTCGATTGTCGCCTCATCATCAGACGAATCAATCGGTTCATGCACAGGGTCCGGTTGAGGATCCCGTGCGACACGCTGGGCGTGCTGAGGGGCAGGCATGGCACGGGCGGCGGTTGCTAGGTCATGAAGCAACTGGATGACGGTGGCAAGCTGCTCTGTGATTGTGTTCAATCGAGTAGCAAGGGCAGCGTCGCGGTTGGCTTGGCGAGGCGGAATCTCCGGAGCGTGCCTGGCAACTGGATACCAACTGATGCAGTGGGTGTATCAATTGAAGGATAAACACCTTCTATCTAACGTTGATTCACCGATGAATACCGTAAAGACAAGAAATAAGGGAAACCCTAGTTTTGTTCATAAATCATCCAAGTCTCAAAAATCCCACAGCAGATTATAAATATGAACGGCAAAACAATAATGCAAATAAAAGCCCACAAACAGGTCCAATAAGGAAATCAATTAAAAGAATACGAAATTAATTAAAAGTGGCACGGGTCTTCGACTTGTCAAGGTCCAAAGGATCGGCCTTTTTGAGATATAAGGCCGTAGCTTCATCTCCATCAGAAGATGCTTCCCTTCGAGATGATTAAGCATCTGAAGGATCTCTTTGATTTTGAATCTCGTTCTGAGATTTACGAAGTGATGAGAGATCTGTTTAGGTGCCGACTATCTGAGAGAGGGAAGGTTTCTCCTCATGTATTGAAGATGATTGGGCTAATTGAGAAACTTGGTCGATTGGGCATTGAGCTCAAGACCAATGTTGTTGTTTATGCCATTCTTCAGTCACTTCCCGATTCATATTCGAGTTTCGTAGTAAACTTTAATATGAATAAGACGGAATCGACTATGCCCGAGCTGTATAACATGCTAAAGACCTTTGAGTCTTCCACTGCTAATGAAAAGTCCGTGCTCATGGTGAGTGCCTCTACTTCTTCTGCTCCGAAAGGAAAGAAGAAGCGAAGGGGCAAGGCAAAGAGAGGCTCCAAGCCAAACTTCCTTAAGCCCAAAGGTGAAATTCAAAAGAAGGACAAGGTGGACAAGGATGTATGCCTCTACTGCAAGCAGAAGGGGCATTGGAAGAAGGAATGCAAGGTTCTAGCAGCTGAAAAGAAGTCACAAGGTGCCTCAGCCACTGGAACAACTATGTTTGTTATTGAGATAAACATGTCCACAAATGATACTAACTGCTGGGTATTGGATACCAGTTGTGGCTCACACATTTGTACTAATGTGCAGGGTCTCAAGCATAGCAGAGCAGTTAGGCCGGGTGAAGTCTCCCTACACGTTGGGAATGGAGCAAGAGTTGCTGCTGAACGTGTTGGCGTTTATGTTTTAGACTTACCCTCTGGTTTTAGACTTGAACTAAATAATTGTTATTTTGTTCCCTCTATTACTCGCAACATTATTTCTATTCCTATGTTAGACATTGAAGGGTTTTCCTTCCATTTTACAAATAATAATTGTTATTTTTCGCTTAATGGTGATGTTTATGGAAATGCTCCTTTATCGAATGGTTTATATTTGTTGCAGTGGACATGATATTCTTAATATACAAAACAAACGACTCAAACTTAGTAATCATGAAAACCCGACTTACTTGTAGCATTGTAGGCTTGGTCATGCAAATGAGAATAGGATTGCAAGGTTAAGAAAGTTAGACTACTTACCCCATTCGACTTTGAGTCTTACGGAAATTGTGAATCCTGTCTCAAGGGCAAGATGACCATCAAACCCTTTTCTGGGAAAGGGATTCGTGCCAAAGAAGTTCTAGAGTTGATCCACAATGATGTATGTGGACCATTGCCCACTCTAGCTAGGGGTCACTTCGCCTACTTCATCACTTTTACTGACGATTTCTCAAGATATGGATACGTGTATCTTATGAAACACAAATCTGAATATTTTGAGAAATTTAAGGAGTTCAAAGCTGAAGTAGAGAAGCAACTTGGTAAGAGTATAAAGACTCTTTGATCGGATCGATGAGGTAAATACCTTTGCCACGAGTTCATTGATTACTTGAAGTTACATGAAATCCAATCTCAATGTACTCCTCCCGGAACACCGCAGATGAACGGAGTATCCGAGAGAAGAAATCGAACCTTGTTAGACATGGTAAGGTCCATGATGAGCTTTTCTTCTCTCCCTACATTCTTATGGGGATACGCATTACAAACCTCAATTTACATTCTGAATAGGATTCCATCCAAATCAGTTGAGCATACGCCATATGAACTATGGTGTGGCAAGAAGCTAACTTTTTCACATATAAAAACGTGGGGTTGCCCCGCAATTGTGAAAAAGATGCTCACTGATAAGTTGGAATCCAAAGGTGAAAAAGGTTATCTTGTGGGATATCCTAAGAAAACGAAGGGGATGTTACTTCCATCTACCTGAGAAACAAACGATAATTGTTTCTAGGCAGGCCAGGTTCCTCGAGGAAGACTATGTCTTTAGGGAGCAAGACCGTAAGATGATAGAACTTGAAGAAATTCAAGAACAACATGATGACCAAGAGACTGTGATCTTGTCAAAGAAATGTGACAAGGAATCAGTGGGAGCATTTAACACCTCTCATGGTGGAAGTTTATCACTTAGTGATCCTCTTTCAGCTAGTGGGAGCGTAATTGGAGTTGCATTACCTTCGCAACAAACTCCAAGTGGGCTGAATGAGAACAACATAGTTCAAACTCCCGCCCTAGAGACATCTGAAAGTGTCGCTCTTGAGGACTCTCCGGACATTGATGAAATCGATGCACCACAAAATTTTCAAGATCAGAATGTACAGCCTGCACAACACAGCTCCGTAAGTCTACTAGGATTCGTAATCCGCCCACTAGATATTATGGTTTCCTCGTAGAGGAACATGATGATATGGAGATCCCGGATAAAGATGATCCTAGAACTTACACTGAGGCAACATTAGATGTTGACTCAGAGAAGTGGCATGAAGCCATGAAATCCGAGATGGACTCGATGTACACAAATCAAGTCTGGGACTTGGTTGAATTGTCGAAAGGGGTAAAACCCATAGGTTGCAAATGGGTCTACAAGCGTAAGACTGACGCAAAAGACAAGGTACAAACCTACAAGGCTAGGTTGGTAGCAAAAGGTCATAGTCAACGCTAAGGCATTGAATATGATGAGACTTTCTCACCTATTGCCAAGATCAAGTCCATTCGAATTTTACTCGTTGTAGCTGCACACTTAGATTATGAAATTTGGCAGATGAATGTCAAAACAACCTTCCTCAATGGTAACATTGATAAGGAGGTGTTTATGACTCAACCAGAAGGTTTTGTATCTAAGCCAAAACTTAACCTAGTGTGTAAGCTTAAACGGTCCATTTATGGACTAAAGCAAGCTTCTAGGAGTTGGAATATCCGTTTTGATGAAGCTGTCAAATCATTTGACTTCTTCAGAAATTCGGAAGATCCATGTGTTTATCGTAAACGCAGTGGGAGAAATATTATCTTCATAGTTGTGTATGTCGATGACATATTGATTATGGGAAACAATATCCCTCTCATGCAGTCGGTAAAAGATTGGCTATCAAGGACCTTCATGATGAAGGACCTTGGTGAGGCATGCTACATCTTAGGGATCAAGATCCATAGGGATAGATCCAAGAAGATGTTGGGACTGTCACAATCAACCTACGTAGATAAGGTGTTAAAGCGATTTGCGATGGAGAACTCTAAGAGAGGTTCTCTACCGACATGTCATGGGATAAAGCTGTCTAAGAAGGATTGTTCTTCCACAGAAGCTGATATCCGGTGCATGAAGGATATACCATATGCATCTGCAATTGGCTCCATCATGTACGCCATGACTTGCACAAGGCCAGATGTGGCCTTCGCTGTTAGCACCACTGGTAGATACCAACAGAATCCGGGTGAACCTCACTGGATTGCTGTCAAGAACATTCTTAAGTACGTTCGACGTACTAAAGACTGTTTCTTGGTCTGCGGAGGACAGTCAGAGCTAGTTGCAACTGGCTATGCTGATGCAAGTTTCCAATCCGATTGTGATGATTACAAATCACAGTCGGGATATGTTTTCGTTCTCAATGGTGGGGCGGTTAGTTGGAATAGTTCCAAGCAAGAGACTACCGCAGACTCAACAACCGAAGCTGAGTACATTGCTGCGGCAGAAGCTGCCAAAGAAGCTGTCTGGATAAAACAGTTCTTAAATGAACTAGGGGTAGTTCCGAGTGCCAGTAGTCCAATAAAGTTGTATTGTGACAATACTAGTGCGGTTGCGCAAGCTAAGGAACCGAGATCCAGTAACAGAAACAAACATGTACCGAGGCGTTATCACTTAATAAGAGAGATAATCGCTAGAGGAGAGATATAATTAGAACGTGTCCCCACGGAGGATAACCTGGCTGATCCTTTCACCAAGGCTTTGAGTGTTCATGTACACACTAGACATTTTAATGGTCTAGGGGTTAGACATGTAGGTGATTGGCTCTAGTTCAAGTGGGAGATTGTTAGTGTTAGTGTCCTAGAGACAATCCTTTGTAAGGACATAATACTCAGATAATATTCAGTATTGGTTTAATATTATTATTTGTTTAATATTAAATGTATGACCTTACACTCATTAGAATATTATATTTGATTGGTTGCATTTATTCTTATATGTGTTCCCTTGAATCACTGCTGTCATTGAGTGTGTGAGAACTCAGATGACTTAAGCACGATTCTTAAATAGCCCCAATCGGGGATCATCAAGAAATGGATATTGATGATGCAATGGAGATTGGTGTGCGATTTGCATCATACTCTTAGAGAGTGTAGTAAGATCTCACTTACTACGAGATACTAGGTATCTCATGATGGATGCACAAATACCTTAGAGGGTATTGGTATACCCATCCGAGAAACCGTTTGATGTAGTTCCACTATATGTCTACGGGTGTCTCGGTTAGTGGGAGCGATGTGATACTCCTTTGATTTGAGGTCAATACGCACGACATGTGTGGGGTTATGAACTTTGACCATGACCGACGCTTGCACCCGTCTATTGGTAGATATGGCTTGGATTGGGTTCATCACAAAGTGCGTGTGCGTGATAGTTGAGCCAAGAAAAGGATTCATTCCTCAAAGTGGATTTAGAGAGAATACTCATCTTCTCATCATAATTGGATCTAAGTCATTGGCCAATGCACGTTAACTTAGACTCTGTGACTAAGTGTGACACTAATGATCAATTAGTGATTTGAGATAAACTGATTAAGTTATTTGAATAGATACTTCATCATGTTCAAGACTAATCGAGTATTCGTGAATGAAAGGAGGAAATCGCAATTGCCCACGTTTCAGTTACATGTAGTTGCATGTTTCTCTCAACGTACCTCATATATTGAGAATGTCTGATTTATTAACTAGGGTTCAATTAAGACCGTTGGTTTGACTAATCGCTCGGTATATGAGGGCCTATGGGTCACACAACAAGTAGTTCCCTTTTACGGATTATAGTTGGTTGACTAAACTTTAAATTGGATTTAATATTTCATTTATGGAGAAGTAATTAATAATAGATTAATTTAGAATTAATTATTATTAATGTTTAATTAAATTGAATTTAATTAAATAAGAACTCCCAATAATTATATTTGGAATATAATTATAGGATTTAATGTATATGGAAATAAATCGTAGAGATTTTAATATAATTAATAATAGATTAATTCAGAATTAATTATTATTAATGTTTAATTAAATTAGATTTAATCAAATAAGAACTCCCAATAATTATATTTGGAATATAATTATACGATTTAATGTATATGGAAATAAATCATAGAGATTTTCATATAAGACATTTGAATCCGTAGATATTTATATTTAGGGAATTAAATTAAAAGGAATTAATTTAATTCAAGATTAGGGTTTTTATTTCCCTAATTTGGCTAGCTTAAGATTTAAGCTGGGCCTCCCTATGTATACAAGCTCTTGGGAATTCACAAACAACGTTACTTCATATTTTCTCCAAAAGATCTAGAGTTTGGATTTTTCTAGCAAATTTGTCTCGGGATTCAACGTTGGCAAATCCGTTCAAGTCTATAATTGGGGATTATGTGGATACTCGTAGTAGAGAAATCTGCACTCGAGTTACTGTAAGATTTCTCGTTATGATTATTGCAATATGTATGAAATTAATTGTTCGTTGTTGGTGAACTTTAATTTTCGCTGCGCATGTGATTACGTGTTTTACGTGCCTCTATATTCCAACATATTTGTCATCAAAAAATCTTTATATTGCTTCAAGGAAGTGGCATGAAGCCATGAAATTAGAGATGGACTCGATGTACACCAATCAAGTCTGGGACTTGGTTGAGTTGCCTAAAGGGGTTAGACCCATATGTTGCGATTGGGTCTTCAAGCGTAAGACTGACGCAAATGGTAAAGTACAAACCTACAAAGTTAGGTTGTTAACGAAGGGTTATGGTCAATGCGAAAGAACTGACTGTGACAAGACCTTCTCACCAGTTGCAAAGATCAAGTCCATTCGAATTTTACTTGCGATAGCAGCACACTTTGATTATGAGATTTGACAGATGGATGTCAAAACAACGTTCCTCAATGGAAACATTGATAAGGAAGTGTTTATGACTCAACCGGAAGGTTTTACATCTAAGTCAAATTCTAATCTAGTATGCAAGCTAAAGATATCCATTTATGGATTGAAGCAATCTTCTAGGAGTTGGAATATCCGATTTGATGAAGCTATCAAGTCCTTTTGACTTCATCAGAAATTCGAGAGATCCTTGCGTTTATTGTAAACGCAGCGGGAAGAATATTATTTTCAAAATCGGGTATGTCGATGACATATTGATTTTGGGAAACAATATCCCGTTAATGCAGTCCGTTAAAGATTTATTGTTAAAAACTCATGATGAAGGGTCTTGGTGAAGCCTGCTACATCCTAGGGATCGAGATCCACAAGGATAGATCCAAAAGGATGTTGGGGATGTCATAGTCCACCTATGTAGACAAGGTGTTGAAGTGGTTTACGATGGAGAACTCTAAGAAAGGATCTCTATTGGCAAATCGTGGGATAAAGTTATCAAAGAAGGATTGTCCTTCTGTTGAAACTGATATCAAGCAAATGAAAGATGTCTCATATGCATATGCAATTGGGTCAATCATGTACGTCATGACTTGCACTAGACCAAATGTAGCCTACGCTATCAACATCAATGGTAGATACCAACAGAATCCGGGTGAGTCTCACTGGATTGCTATCAAGACCATTCTGAAGTATCTCAGATGAACTAAAGAATGTTTTCTTATCTATGTTGGACAATCAGAACTAGTAGTGCCTGGTTAAGCTGACACATGTTTCCAATCCGATTGTGATGATTATAAATCACAGTCAGGTTACGTTTCACTCTCAATAATGAGGCGTTCAATTGAAATAATTCCAAGAAAAAGGACCGCAGATTCAACAATCGAAGTTGAGTACATTGCTGTATCAGAAGCCTCAAGGAGGCTGTTTGGATTTTATAGTTTTTAAGGGAACTTGGGGTAGTTCCAAGTGCCAGTTGTCTAATAAAGTTGTATTAAGATAACGTTGGTGCGAATACGCAAGCAAAGGAACCGAGATCAGCAAACAGAAACAAGCATGTACCTAGACTTATCATTTGATCCGAGAGATCATAAGGATAGGAGAAATGGAATTAAAATGTATTCCCACATATTTAATTTGGAAGATCATTTCACCAAAACACTGAGTGTTCATGTACACACTACACATTTGATGGTCTAGAGGTTAGACTGTAGGTGATTGACTTTAGTCCAAGTGGGAGATTGTTAGTGTTAATGTCCTAGAGGCAATCTATTGTAAGGACATAATACTAGATGATATTAAGTTTGACTTAATATTATAGTTAATTTAATATTAATGTGTGGCAATACACTTGTTTGAATATTATGTTTGATTGTTTGCATTTCTTCATACAAGTGTTCCCATGAGTCATTGCTGTCTTTTAGGTTGTGAGAACCCAGATGACTTAAGCATGATTCTCAAATAGCCCCGATCAAGGATCATCAAGAATGAGATATTGATGATGCAATGGAGATTGTTGTGCGATCTACATCATACTCTTAGAGAGTGTAGTAAGATCTCACTTACTACGAGATACTAGGTATCTCATGATGGATGCACAAATACCTTAGAAGGTATTGGTATACCCATCTGAGAAACCGTTTGATGTATTTCCACTATATGTATCTAAGGGTGTCTCGGTTAGTGGGAGCGATGCGATACTCCTTTGACTTGAGATCAATACGCACGACATGTGTGGAGTGATGAATTTTGACCATGATCGACGCTTGCACCCGTCTATGTGTAGATATGTCTTGAATTGGGTTCGTCACGAAGTGCGTGTGCGTGGTAGTTGAGCCAAGAATAGGATTCATTCCTCATTGTGGATTTAGAGAGAATACGCATCCTCTCATCATAATTGGATCAAAGTCATCGACCGATGCATATCAACTTAGACTTTGTGGCTAAGTGTGACGTACATGATCAATTATTGATTAGAGATAATATGATTAAGTTATTTGAATAAACACTTCATCATGTTCAAGACTTAATCGAGTATTCGTGAATGAAAGGAGAAAATCGTAATAGCCCATGTTTCAGTTACAGTTAGTTGCACGTTTCTCGCAACGTACCTCATATATTGAGAATGTCTGATTTATTGTCTAAGGTTCAATTAAGATCGTTAGTTTGCTTAATCACTCGATATGTGAGGGCCTATGGTCACACAACAAGTAGTTCCCTTTTACGGATTATAATTGGTTGATTAAATGTTAAATTGGATTTAATATTTAATTAATGGAGAATTAATTAATAATAGATTAATCTCGAATTAATTATCATTAATGTTTAATTAAATTGGATTTAATTAAATAGGATTCCCAATAATAATATATGGAATATTATTATAGGATTTAATATATATGGAATCAAATCCGTAGAGATTTGATATACATGGGAATTAAATCCGTAGAGAATTTATATATGGAAATAAATCTAAGAGATTTATTTTACAAGATTAGGAATTTTATTTCCTAATCAAGTTAGCTTAAGATTTAGGTGGGTGTATTCAATTGGGATTCTATTGGATTTTTTGGAATTTAAAAAGTGTGTAGATTAGAAAATGCTACTTGTTTAAATAGAAAGGTATTACTTGTTTAAATAGAAATGTATTACTTGTTTAAATAGAAATGTATTTCTTGTTTAAAATAAAAGTATTACTTGTTTAAAATAAAAGTATAATTTTTTAAGATGAAAAGTATAACTTGTTTAAATAGAAATGTATTACTTGTTTAAATTAAAAGTATTACTTGTTTAAATTAAAAATATTACTTGTTTAAATAGAATAATATTACTTGTTTAAATAAAAAATAATTACTTGTTTAAATAGATAAGTATTACTTGTTTAAAGAAAAGTATAACTTGTTTAGATGAAAAGTATAACTTGTTTAGATGAAAAGTGTAACTTGTTTAAATAGAAAAATATTATTTCTTTAAATTAAAAGTATTACTTGTTTAAATAGAAAAATGTTACTTGTTTAAATAGAAAAATATTACTTGTTTAAATAGAAAAGTATTACTTGTTTAAAAGAAAAGTATAACTTGTTTAGATGAAAAGTATAACTTGTTTAAATAGAAAAGTAATACTTATTTAAATTAAAAGTATTACTTGTTTAAATAGAAAAATATTACTTGTTTAAATAGAAAAGTATTACTTGTTTAAATAGAAAAATATCACTTGTTTAGAGAAAAGTATAACTTGTTTAGATGAAAAGTATAACTTGTTTAAATAGAAAAGTATTACTTGTTTAAAAGAAAAGTATAACCTGTTTAGATGAAAAGTATAAATTGTTTAAATAAAAATGAATTACTTGTTTAATTAAAAAGTATTACGAAGATTTTTTTCTTCCGACCTTTCGTCTTCAGAGTCCTCTAAGAGAATACGTTGAAATCTCTGGTTGTTAGAAGAGATTTTGGAGAGTGAAATTTATTCATATTTTTTAAAGAGAATCAAATAAAATCCATAGAGTATTAAAATCCTTAGACTATTGAATACCTAAAGATTTTTTAAGACTTTTTAAAATTTGTATTGAATACCTCAGGATTTTTAAACACTTTTGAATATCCGAATTGAATACCCCCAAACTTTTAAAGCCTAAAAAAATCCTACAGACTCCACAACCAATACAGTCTCCTTAAGCTGAGTCTTCCCTATATATATGAGGTCTTGAGAATTCACAAATAACATTAATTCATTATTCTCTCCATAAGATCTAGAGTTAGAATTTTCCTAGCAAATTCATCCCGGGATTCAACGGTGGCAAATTAGTGCAAGTCCCTGATTGGGGATTACATGGATACCATAGTAGAGAAATATGCGTACGATTTACTGTAAGGTTTCTCTTTATGTTTATACATATTCTATTATTCAATTACGTGTTCGTTGTTGGTGAACTGTTTATTTTCGCTGCATATGTATTACGTGTTTATGTGCCTCTAAATTCCGACACTTTCTGCATATTTATTCCTAAGGAAAGAAGACTTTGACTCTTTGATAGACTAAGCCAAAACCAATAGTTGTTAGCGAAGAAAGAGGAGCTTCGCTAATCGAAAATTGATTAATGTAGGGAACGTGCGACGATGGCTCCATATCGGTACCAACCCCTGAAAGAAAGAGTGGTGTATATTCTATTGTTTGCTTACGTATATCATAAGTGCCCCTTTCGTTCGCTCATGTTCTCTTCTTCCCTCCACCGAAGAGTTCGCTCGTCTTACAGTGGGCCGCTCTGACTTATAAAGTCAAGTAGGGAATGAGATAGAGTTCGAGTGATGCATCAACTATAGATTGGGGAATTTTTCGAGACGATTCCTTGCGAAAGCCAACAGAGGCAAGATGAAAGATGAGAAGGGGAATGTGGCGGAACATGTCGTTGTGCTCTAGGCCAGCGAAGTGTGAGCGGGCGAGGAGAAAGAAATGCCAAACACTTTGGCCTAACGGGAATAAGATTTGATTGAAAAAATTATTTTGATCTGATTTTACTCGCAAAGAATTCACGAATTTTCAGTGAATAAAATTGACGGGTATAAGCATAGTTAATTAATACATCAACTAATACTCCATCTGTCCTAATTTTGATTGTCCACTTTCCGTAAATAGCCATCCTAATTTTGTTTAGCCATTTCCTAAAAAGAAAATTAAGCAACTTTTAATACTATTATTTCTCTCCACCAAACCCACTTTACACCATTTAATACTATTATTTTCATCCACCAAACCCACTTTACCCACTTTACACCATTTAATACTATTATCTCCTACTTTTTCTTAATCTTCGTGTCTACAGTAACCGGATAATAAAAAATAGGACGGAGGAAGTATTATTTATTAAAAATAACTAATAATATTGTTAAATAAAAATAACAAATACTACTCCCTCAATCCCTAACTCAATTGTACATTTGTCAGAAAGTTCTGTCTCAAACTCAATTGAACATTTCTATAAATAGTAATAAAAGATTTTCTTATACTTTTATTTTTATCCCGCAAACAACTCAATATTACATCCAATGTCATTATTTTTTTTAATATTAAAAATTAATTTTATCTAATTTGATTTACACAAATGTAACTACTTGTACCATTTAACTCCCACCAAAAAATAATTTTATTCCTTTTAATAATATTTTGTTTTTTAAAAATCCATGTGCGCACCCCAAGGGCATGGCCAAGTGGTAAAGCTTGTGGTGATGTGGGGAAAAGTCCTCTGGCAACACAGGTTCGAACCCCGTATGAGACAAATTCTCCATTGAAATATTATGGGGGTTTGTCCTAGGGATTGAATAATGTTGACTCTCTCCCACAAGTGTCTGCCACTTGAGCACATCTTTTGATTTACAACCCGCCCGGCTGAGGGACCAACGGCACGGGTGGGGGGAGTTTCTCGTCTCTTCCTCACAAAAAAAAAAATTAGGAAGGAGGGTGGAGTACTATTTAAAAGATGTGGTGATGTGGGGAGAAGTCCTCCGGCAACACAGGTTCGAACCCGTTATGGGACAAATTCTCCATTGAAATATTATGGGGGTTTGTCCTAGGGATTGAATCATGTTAACTCTCCCACAAGTGTCTGCCACTTGGACACATCTTTCGATTTACAACCCGCTCGGCTGAGGGGCCAACGACACGGGTGGGGGGAGTTTCTCGTTTCTTCCTCACAAAAGTTTTTTTAGGAAGGAGGGTGGAGTACTATTTAAAAGAAATTACATGAGAACGTGCATGTCTTTCTCCGTTAATTGTGCGTGGCTAGCCCAAGTCTCATTCAAAATGACAGAGATATCAATCGTAGCCTCGTAGGTAAAGATAACTGTCGACATTTTGAAAATGACTCCAAGGCTGCCTTTCAATTATTTCGACGCTGAAGTAACCTTAAAATTTGCTTGGTTTAACATTAAAGAGTCTTTTGGCCCAAGTATATTGGAGCCACTAATTAATATTTTGGACTTTCTTTTAACCCTTTTGGTGTCTTTGAGGGTGGAATGATGCAGCATCTGCAAAATTTTTTTTTATATTATATTATTATCAGTATCGAAATTTTCAATACCAAAAATGTCATACCGTTGCCGTACCGAAAATTTCGATGTCAATATTACATATCGATACCGTAATGATATTTCGGTATATACCGAAATACCGCAAAAATTTCGGTATATCGGAAATATTTTCGGTATACCGGAAAATTTTCCGATATTAATTTTCGGTATACCGAAATTTTATATATTTTCATACCGTTATCTCGTACCGAAATTTTCGGTACGTTACCATACCGTACCAAAAATTTCGATAAAATCGATATTTTTTGGTATGGTAAGTGCGGTATACCGGCATATTCGATATTTCCTCCACCCCTAGTGCTGATATGTAATAGGCATTTTTGTTTTTTCTATTTTGATGTCTAGAAGTTATGCTCGATTTAATACAAAATAATCTTATTTAACATATCTGAACTAAAAAAAAATGTAAAATTAATTAATTTATTTCAATTCTTTAGCAATTATATTTTTTTACAAAATTTAATTCAATCACTTTTTTTTTACCCTCAGTAAAATATATATAATATTGTAACATCAATTACTATTAAACATTGATTTGAGATAAAACAAAACACCACTTAACAAAAGTTCAAAGCAAAAATATACATTTTACTATTCAAATCCATAGAATTTTATAATTATTCATTCCCCGCACACTTAAATCCCGAAACAAACATACCCATAATAAAAAGACTTAGTTACAGTCAATGGCGGAACTACATGGGGGCCAAGGGGTCACTGGGCCCACTTGAATTTATATGTATATATAATTTTAAGATAAAAATTTATATGAGACGGTGTCATGCATGAGACGGGGTATAACTTAGTACAAATCACATCCACTGCTTTCAAAATGTTAAAGTTTTTCCTATATAAATTTATTATTATCATTCAGGTGAGGAAGAGGGAGCGAAAAAGAGAAAGAAATATGTATAATTCACATTTTAAATATTTATAAACGTATTTGACCCAGTTAATATAAAAATATTTAATTTAAACAATCCTGGTGAGTCTCACTGGATTGCTGTCAAGACCATTCTGAAGTATCTCAGATGAACTAAAGAATGTTTTCTTGTCTATGTTGGACAATCAGAACTAGTAGTGACTGGTTAAACTGACACAAGTTTCCAATCCGACTGTGATGATTATAAATCACAGTCAGGTTACGTTTCACTCTCAATAATGAGGCGTTCAATTGAAATAATTCCAAGCAAAAAGGAACGCGGATTCAACAATCGAAGTTGAGTACATTGCTGTATCAGAAGCCTCAAGGAGGCTGTTTGGATTTTATAGTTTTTAAGGGAACTTGGGGTAGTTCCAAATGCCAGTTGTCTAATAAAGTTGTATTAAGATAACGTTGGTGCGAATACGTAAGCAAAGGAACCGAGATCAGCAAACAGAAACAAGCATGTACCTAGACTTATCATTTGATCCGAGAGATCATAAGGATAGGAGAAATGAAATTAAAATGTATTCCCACATATTTAATTTGGAAGATCATTTCACCAAAACACTGAGTGTTCATGTACACACTACACATTTGATGGTCTAGAGGTTAGACATGTAGGTGATTGACTTTAGTCCAAGTGGGAGATTGTTAGTGTTAATGTCCTAGAGACAATCTATTGTAAGGACATAATACTAGATGATATTAAGTTTGACTTAATATTATAGTTAATTTAATATTAATGTGTGGCAATACACTTGTTTGAATATTATGTTTGATTGTTTGCATTTCTTCATACAAGTGTTCCCAAGAGTCATTGCTGACATTTAGGTTGTGAGAACTCAGATGACTTAAACATGATTCTCAAATAGCCCCGATCAAGGATCATCAAGAATGGGATATTGATGATGCAATGGAGATTGGTGTGCGATCTGCATCATACTCTTAGAGAGTGTAGTAAGATGCCACTTACTACGAGATACTAGGTATCTCATGATGGATGCACAAATACCTTAGAAGGTATTGATATACCCATATGAGAAACCGTTTGATGTATTTCCACTATATGTGTCTAAGGGTGTCTCGGTTAGTGGGAGCGATGCGATACTCCTTTGACTTGAGATCAATACGCACGACATGTGTGGAGTGATGAATTTTGACCATGATCGACGCTTGCACCCGTCTATGTGTAGATATGGCTTGAATTGGGTTCGTCACGAAGTGCGTGTGCGTTGTAGTTGAGCCAAGAATAGGATTCATTCCTCATTGTGGATTTAGAGAGAATACGCATCCTCTCATCATAATTGGATCAAAGTCATCGACCGATGAATATCAACTTAGACTTTGTGGCTAAGTGTGACGTACATGATCGATTATTGATTAGAGATAATATGATTAAGTTATTTGAATAAACACTTCATCATGTTCAAGACTTAATCGAGTATTCGTGAATGAAAGGAGGAAATCGTAATAGCCCATGTTTCAGTTACAGTTAGTTGCACGTTTCTCGCAACGTACCTCATATATTGAGAATGTTTGATTTATTGTCTAAGGTTCAATTAAGATCGTTAGTTTGACTAATCACTCGATATGTGAGGGCCTATGGGTCACACAACAAGTAGTTCCCTTTTACGGATTATAGTTGGTTGATTAAATGTTAAATTGGATTTAATATTTAATTTATGGAGAATTAATTAATAATAGATTAATCTCGAATTAATTATTATTAATGTTTAATTAAATTAGATTTAATTAAATAGGATTCCAAATAATAATATATGGAATATTATTATAGGATTTAATATATATGGAATCAAATCCGTAGAGATTTGATATACATGGGAATTAAATCCGTAGAGAATTTATATATGGAAATAAATCTAAGAGATTTATTTTACAAGATTAGGGATTTTATTTCCTAATCTGGTTAGCTTAAGATTTAGGTGGGTGTATTCAATTGGGATTCTATTGGATTTTTTTGGACTTTAAAAAGTCTGTGGATTTAGAAAATGCTACTTGTTTAAATAGGAAAGTATTACTTGTTTAAATAGAAATGTATTACTTGTTTAAATAGAAATGTATTACTTGTTTAAAAGAAAAGTATTACTTGTTTAAAATAAAAGTATAACTTGTTTAGATGAAAAGTATAACTTGTTTAAATAGAAATGTATTACTTGTTTAAATTAAAAGTATTACTTGTTTAAATTAAAAATATTACTTGTTTAAATAGAAAAATATTACTTGTTTAAATAAAAATATTTACTTGTTTAAATAGATAAGTATTACTTGTTTAAAGAAAAGTATAACTTGTTTAGATGAAAAGTATAACTTGTTTAGATGAAAAGTGTAACTTGTTTAAATAGAAAAATATTATTTCTTTAAATTAAAAGTATTACTTGTTTAAATAGAAAAATGTTACTTGTTTAAATAGAAAAGTATTACTTGTTTAAATAGAAAAGTATTACTTGTTTTAAAGAAAAGTATAACTTGTTTAGATGAAAAGTATAACTTGTTTAAATAGAAAAGTAATACTTATTTAAATTAAAAGTATTACTTGTTTAAATAGAAAAATATTACTTGTTTAAATAGAAAAATATTACTTGTTTAAATAGAAAAGTATCACTTGTTTAATAGAAAAGTATAACTTGTTTAGATGAAAAGTATAACTTGTTTAAATAGAAAAGTATTACTTGTTTAAAAGAAAAGTATAACCTGTTTAGATGAAAAATAAAATTTGTTTAAATAGAAAAGAATTACTTGTTTAATTAAAAAGTATTACAAATGTTTTTTTCTTCCGACCTTTCGTCTTCAGAGTCCTCTAAGAGAATACGTTGAAATCTCTGGTTGTTAGAAGAGATTTTGGAGAGTGAAATTTATTCATATTTTTTAAAGAGAATCAAATAAAATCCATAGACTATTGAATACCTAAAGATTTTTTAAGACTTTTTAAAATCTGTATTGAATACCTCAGGATTTTTAAAGACTTTTGAATATCCGAATTGAATACCACCAAACTTTGAAAGTCTAAAAAAATCATACAGACTCCACAACCAATACACCCTCTTTAAGCTGAGTCTTCCCTATATATATGAGGTCTTGGAATTCACAAATAACATTAATTCATTATTCTCTCCATAAGATCTAGAGTTAGAATTTTCCTAGCAAATTCATCCCGGGATTCAACGGTGGCAAATTAGTGCAAGTCCCTGATTGGGGATTACATGGATACCATAGTAAAGAAATATGCGTACGATTTACTGTAAGGTTTCTCTTTATGTTTATACGTATTCTATTATGCAATTACGTGTTCGTTGTTGGTGAACTGTTTATTTCCGCTGCGTATGTATTACGTGTTTATGTGCCTCTAAATTCCTGACACTTTCTGCATATTTATTACTAAGGAAAGAAGACTTTGACTCTTTGATAGACTAAGCCAAAACCAATAGTAGTTAGCGAAGAAAGAGGAGCTTCGCTCGAATCGAAAATTGATTAATGTAGGGAACGAGAGATGATGGCTCCATATCGGTACCAACCCCTGAAAGAAAGAGTGGTGTATATTCTATTGTTTGCTTACGTATAGCATAAGTGCCCCTTTCGTTCGCTCATGTTCTCTTCTTCCCTCCACCGAGGAGTTCGCTCGTCTTACAGTGGGCCGCTCTGACTTATAAAGTCAAGTAGGGAATGAGATAGAGTTCGAGTGATGCATCAACTATAGATTGGGGAACTTTCGAGACGATTCCTTGCGAAAGCCAACAGAGGCAAGATGAAAGATGAGAAGGGGAATGTGGCGGAACAGGGCGTTGTACTCTAGGGCAGCGAAGTGTGAGCGGGCGCGGAGAAAGAAATGCCAAACACTTTGGCCTAACGGGAATAAGATTTGATTGAAAAAAATATTTTGATCTGATTTTACTCGCAAAGAATTCACGAATTTTCAGTGAATAAAATTGACGGGTATAAGCATAGTTAATTAATACATCAACAAATACTCCATCTGTCCTAATTTTGATTGTCCACTTTCCGTAAATAGCAGTCCTAATTTTGTTTAGCTATTTCCTAAAAAGAAAATAAAGCAACTTTTAATATTATTATTTCTCTCCACCAAACCCACTTTACACCATTTAATACTATTATTTCTCCCCACCAAACCCACTTTACCCACTTTACACCATTTAATACTATTATCTCCTACTTTTTCTTAATCTTCGTGTCTACAGTAACCGGATAATAAAAAATAGGACGGAGGAAGTATTATTTATTAAAAATAACTAATAATATTGTTAAATAAAAATAACAAATACTACTCCCTCAGTCCCTAACTCAATTGTACATATGTCAGAAAGTTCTGTCTCAAACTCAATTGAACATTTCTATAAATAGTAATAAAAGATTTTCTTATACTTTTATTTTTATCCCGCAAACAACTCAATATTACATCCAATGTCATTATTTTTTTTAATACTAAAATTAATTTTATCTAATTTGATTTACACAAATGTAACTACTTGTACCATATAACTCCCACCAAAAAAATAATTTTATTCCTTTTAATAATATTTTGTTTTTTAAAAATCCATGTGCGCACCCCAAGGGTATAGCCAAGTGGTAAAACTTGTTGTGATGTGGGGAGAAGTCCTCCGGCAACACAGGTTCGAACCCGTTATGGGACAAATTCTCCATTGAAATATTATGGGGGTTTGTCCTAGGGATTGAATCATGTTGGAACTCTCCCACAAGTGTCTGCCACTTGGACACATCTTTCGATTTACAACCCGCTCGGCTGAGGGGCCAACGACACGGGTGGGGGGAGTTTCTCGTTTCTTCCTCACAAAATTTTTTTTAGGAAGGAGGGTGGAGTACTATTTAAAAGAAATTACATGAGAACGTGCATGTCTTTCTCCGTTAATTGTGCGTGGCTAGCCCAAGTCTCATTCAAAATGACAGAGATATCAATCGTAGCCTCGTAGGTAAAGATAACTGTCGACATTTTGAAAATGACTTCAAGGCTGCCTTTCAATTATTTCGACGCTGAAGTAACCTTAAAATTTGCTTGGTTTAACATTAAAGAGTCTTTTGGCCCAAGTATATTGGAGCCACTAATTAATATTTTGGACTTTCTTTTAACCCTTTTGGTGTCTTTGAGGGATTGGACGATTTGATATCTTTAAAAAATTTTTCTCCATATTATTATCAGATCGAAATTTTCAATACCAAAAATGTCATACTGTTGCCGTACCGAAAATTTCGATATGTCAATATTACATACCGATACCGTAACGATATTTCGGTATATACCGAAATACTGAAAAAATTTCGGTATATCGGAAATATTTTCGGTATACCGGAAATTATTTCGGTATAGTATACCGAAATTTTTTCGGTATACCGAAAAATTTTCCGATATTAATTTCCGGTATACCAAAATTTTCTATATTTTCATACCGTTATCGTACCGAAATTTTCGGTACGGTACCATACCTACCAAAAATACCGTACCGAAAATTTCGATAAAATCGATATTTTTCGGTATGTTAAGTGCGGTATACCGGCATATTCGATATTTCCTCCACCCCTAGTGCTGATATGTAATAGGCATTTTTGTTTTTTCTATTTTGATGTCTAGAATTTATGCTCGATTTAATACAAAATAATCTTATTTAACATATCTAAACTTAAAAAAAAATGTAAAATTAATTAATTTATTTCAATTCTTTAGCAATTATATTTTTTTACAAAATTCAATTCAATCACTTTTTTTTACCCTCAGTAAAATATATATAATATTATAACATCAATTACTATTAAACATTGATTTGAGATAAAACAAAACACCACTTAACAAAAGTTCAAAGTAAAAATATACATTTTACTATTCAAATCCATAGAATTTTATAATTATGCATTCCCCGCACACTTAAATCCCGAAACACACATACCCATAATAAAAAGACTTAGTTACAGTCAATGGCGGAACTACATGGGGGCCAAGGGGTCACTGGGCTAACTTGAATTTATATGTATATATAATTTTAAGATAAAAATTTATATGAGACGGTGTCATGTATGAGACGGGTACAACTTAGTACAAATCACACCCACTGCTTTCAAAATGTTAATGTTTTTCCTATATAAATTTATTATTGTCATTCAGGTGGGGAAGAGGGAGCGAAAAAGATAAAGAAATATGTATAATTCACATTTTAAATATTTATAAACGTATTTGACCCAATTAATATAAAAATATTTAATTTAAACAATTTTTGAATATATATAAAAAATTCGAAAGTGAATCTAGTTGTACTGTATTATAAATTGGGCCCCCCAATTGAAATTTCTGGCTCCGCTACTGACCACAGTACCAGTCTGCTCATACATTTATAATTACATATACACCCTTTTGGTCTCAACAATTTGATTTCTTCGACATATATATATATCTTGGTAATGGTACGTAGCAGAAGCACTTATTAGTGATGATGAAAAGCAGGGAAGAAATTGTATACAACGCAGCTGCCGCTATTCTGCTTTTGATCTGCCCCCTCTCCGGAACTGGCCTTGCAACTGAAAAATTACTCATTTTTAATATCTAATTGGTTGATTTTAGCTATTGCTTACTCCATTTAAGGTGCACGTATGTGTGCATTAGGGATGTTCACGGAGTTTGGAAATTATCGAATCCGAACTGAAAGTCGAACTGAAAAAGAATCGAACTGAAAATAACCGTTAATTTTTTGATTTTTTTCGAACCTAACTGAATCAATTTTTTTTTTTTTGATATGAACATGGATATTACTGAATTAACCGTACCGAAAAATCGAATGAAACCGCACCGAACCATACTGGGTCCGAACTGAATCAAACAACCAATTTAAATATGTAATAAATTTAATTATTAATTTATTTTGTATTTATTAAATTGTACTATAGATTATTGATATGCATGTAATTTAATAATGAATATATCACATGAATATTTTGGCGAGATATTATAATATTTACTTCCTTATTTGTGATTTATAATTATCGAGAATCCTATAAAATTCTCAATTTGCAATTATTCATCCTTATTCTCTCGCACCAACTCATCGCTTTGTACTCTATAACTCTCTTCAATTTGGACCGACGAAAATTCACAATAAAATTTTAAATGTGTACTTTATTAGCCATGTTTTAAATACACCATTGATGGTGTCTTGGGTTATTTTATTATTTTTAATTAACTATTATCCTATCATGTATTCCCTCCGTCCCATTCTTTAAGAGAAACTTGCCATTTTTTTTGTCCCAATCTTTAAAAGAAACTTCCTAAAATACTAATAAACAACTCTTTCTACTTTATCACTTTATCATATAAAATACTAATAAACAACTCTTTCTACTTCCAACTACCCATCACTTTATCACTTAATCACATAAAATACTAATAAACAACTCTTTCTACTTTATCACTTTATCACTATTTCAATAAATCCTTATGAACAGTTAGTTTCTCTTAAAGAATGAGACGGAGTGAGTAATATGTTTGAGTTTGAAGGTTGATGCATGAATTTAGTTGAAGAGGTATTGAATTCATGTGCATTTTGTGTAGATTGTACAAATATTCTTAAGAAAATTGTGATTAAAAAGAAAAATGAGTGGTGATAGAAAAAAAAAAGGAGAAAAAGGTTTAAAAAAAAGTTTCTTTGGTCCGATCGGATCCATCCCGATCTGATTCCGTTATAATCCAAAATTCGTTCTGAACCGTACCAAAAAATTAAAAGTTCGTATCGTTTGAATCGAAGTTTTGGTATGGACACGGACACTCCAATTTTAAAATAACCGAACTTTGATACAGACACGAATAATTTTAAATATCTATTTTGGTCCGTACCGTGAATAGCCCTGGTGTGTATATATGGAGATGAAATTTGATCTGCCAAAATAAATAAGTAATTGTTGAGGGAAATTAAATAAATAGATTATTCCCGACCCTCCCTATAAGCTCGAGCTTTTAGATGAGACAAAATTCTCTCATGGTATCAGAGCCCAGGATGTGGGTTCGATTCCCGTGGAAGCACTTCACCCATTTAAATTATCCACTCTGTTGGGCCTCCTCTCCAAAGAGCAGAGACAATGATTCAGCCCACGAATGAGGGAGATTGTTGAGGGAAATTAAATAAATAGATTATTCTCAACCTCCCTATAAGCTCGAGCTTTTAGATGAGACGAAATTCTCTCAGTAATTATATTAATTAACGTGCATGCCAGCGGGATTAATTGTCACCCCAATTTGTGACAAAACTACTGAAGATTTTGATGGTCGCTGGTTAACAAATCAGATGGTTGTTGCATAAGTGCTATACCGTTTTCCAGTTTTTTTTTAAAAAAAAAATTAAATTAGCCTCATTCAAGATTCTTTATGACAGCTAGTAGAAATAATAATATTTTTATAATCTGAAAAGTAGAGGGACCATCGGAATCGATCCAACTATTTTTTTGTGATTGGAAAATATAAGCTTATAAATGGAGGAGCAAGAACTCGATCGAAAAAAGTACACAAAATTATTTGACTGTTTCAGCTAATAAAGTTTTACGGAAAATGCAAGATTACGGAAAATGTTTTAGTCCCCGGATTATAAAGGAGAGTCAACAAAAGTCATTGACTCAACCACACAAGCCAACAGTATCACTCACAATTCATAATAGTATTAGTTCAATCTTAGACTGAATTTATTAATATAGCCGTTGGCTAACAACCTGTAACTAATTCATTCTTCATTTTATTTTTTTTCCATCTTCTTTCTCTCTCAATACTTATTTCTTCTTCATCAAGATTGCTCTAGATTGTAACATGAATGTTGATTTGATGATGAATATCAATGTTATTCTTTCTGTTTCAATCTCTATTATTTCATCACTACAGGAAATCCCACATTCGGTGACGAATTTTTTTGTGACGACACAAAATTCGTCACCATATGTTACCTAAAGGTGACAAATTTAAATTTCATCACTAAAAAGTGAGAATTCGTGACAAATTTTATTTTTGTCACCACTGATGTTTTTTTTCGTCACTAATTTAAAATTTTCATGACAAAAACAAGAAATTCGTCACAATAAACTTTGGTGACGATATTCATAATATTTAGTGACGATATTCAACGTCGCGAAAAATAGTATTTTTGTGACAACTATATGTTTTGTCATTAATTATTCAAAAGAATTGGTGACGCACTTAATTCGTCACAATTTTATATGGTGACGATCTTCATTGTAATTAGTGACGATCATAGTCGTCATATAATATTAAACTTTCATGACAATTTTATGTTTCGTCGCTAATTGTTCATAGTAATTAGTAACATATTCTTTCGTCACTAATATTAATATATAGTGACGAATAATAATTATTTTTTAATGACACACTTATTTCGTCACAATATTATTTGGTGACGAACTTCATTTTAATTAGTGACGATCATTATTGGTCATATAATATAAAATTTTCATGATGATTTTATGTTTCGTCGCTAATTGTTCATAGTAATTAGTGACATATTCTTTTGTCACCAATATTAATATATAGTGACGATTAATAATTTATTTTTAATGACACACTTATTTTGTCACACTATTAATCGATGACGAACTTCATTTTAATTAGTGACGATCAATATTGGTCATATAATATTCAATTTTCATGACGGTTTTATGTTTCGTCAATTATCGTTCATAGTAAATAGTGACATAGTATTTCGTCACAAATATTTATATATGGTGACGATTAATAATTTTTTTCATATAAAGTATAAATTTTAATAAATAAAATTGCGAATATAAAATTTATTATTAAAATTTGTTTATTAAGGTTCGAACACAAAACCTTTCAAATAAACTTGACAAGTAACCACCAAATAAGTTAGACGATTTTTATTTTATTTTGATGTTTATTATTTAATTTATTTTTGCTATTAATTAATTTTTTCGTATAAAATATAAAAAATATTAATAAATCAAAAAATATAAATTTTCATCCATATTAGGGTTTGAACATGGGACCCTTTTACTTAAAGATGATAACTACACCACTAGACCAAACACTACATTTATCTTAGGTATTTTAATAAAAATATGTGAATCAATTGTTCAATATAAAAAATAAATATTTATCTTAGGTATTTTAATAAAAATATGTGAATCAATTGTTCAATATAAAAAATAAATACATCAATGGGAATTGAACCTATGACCATTCCAACAAATAACTTGCCTCTCACCAACTAAGCTAGATAAAGCTTGTTTATTGAAAATGAAAAAATATGAAAAATTAGAATCCTCAATTACTCCCAATTAAATTCATTAAAAGTGGATAACTAAAAATTAAAAATTTTGGGTGAGAAAGTTTCGAACTCTCGACCTCAAGCCCAATTAAATTCATTGAAAGTGGATAACTAAAAATTAAAAAGCCAAATTAAATTCATTGAAAGTGGATAACTAAAAATTAAAATTTTGGGATGAGAGAGGTTCGAACTCTCGACCTCAAGACTCTGAGACGTACGTGCTAGCCAACTGCACCAGCACCACACATCTGAAAGTTTTTGATTTCATATTTATAATATCGAACTGAAAAATGGATTCTTAATATTATCTTCATAAAACAAAATCCCCAATTATACGTACTCCGAATTTCTTCCACATCCTTTCTCAATTTTGGCGTGAATCAAACTAAAATTGCGTGAAGTTTGTTATTACCAGAAATCTCGATGAAATTTGGCACACTTCTACCAGAAATCGCGACGAAATTGGTTTAATCATACCAGAAATAGCTCTCCCGATTCTGTATACTCCCAATTTCTTCCAACCTGCGTGTGTTCCCCAATTTTTGCATTAAATCAAACATAATTGACGTAAATCAAACAGAATTGGCGTGGAGTTTGTGTTTTTGAAGTTTGGCGCTACCAGAAATCGCGACAAAATTGTTTTTGTATTCCCAATCGCTGCCCCAATTCTTTTCTAGGAAAAACATTAATAGGTACGCTTCCTCTGTTAATTCTCGATTATGTATCTCAATTTCACGATTGGTTCTTGATTTTTGAATTCATGATTTTCTTGATTCTGTTAATTTTTCCAGAATTTCCCGTTCTGTAATTCAATTTCTTCCAGCTGGTTCTTTTGTCAATTGGTTGTTGATGTTTGAATTCTTGATTTTCTAACAGAACTTGCGCAAATAACAATATAACTATGAAGCTTATGTGGTTTATGGGAAGAAACTCTCCAATTTTGTTGGTCAATAAACAATGGAGTTGTATTGTACATTTTACTCTCTCTATATATATAGCTTCTTCGTGTGTTTTGGGAAAATGAGTCTGTAATGGATTGGAAAGTTGATATATATGAAAATAGATAATAACATAATTCATTTAGTTTGCTTTAGATTAAGGTTTTGAGTCATGGATTTCAACTTCATTATAACAATTCCTCTCTGTTTTTAAGCAAAAAATTGATAGTAATATTACCCTCATATGTGTCTTCTCACTTGTGCAAGAGCAGATGAGTTTAAGAGGAACCCTTTTTAGATTGGGCCAAGTTCCCTTTCTCAATGAGTTGTGAAACCATTAATTCCCATTAATTTCTCATTTGTAGCTTTACCTTATATGTTGGGCTGCATATACGCATATTATGAGACAAAAGAGAAGATCTGGTCATGTTTATATTTCACTACGTTGCTATTTAAGAAACCTGCATCTAAGATTTTTGAGGCATATTCTTAAGTATAATTAACGTCTTGATTAGTTTTTGGTGTTGGATTTGCTTTGGTTTCTTTGGCCATCAATGCTAATTTGTTATATTAGTATCATAATTGAGTAGAGAACATCTATTTTGGCTAGTGAAAGGGGAATGAATATTTTTTTTAATTTCTGTATATTAATGAAACCATTATACATTTAAGTCTCTTCCGCTCACGTCTTTTGCTCCGCAGGAGCCAGATCGACAGAAAGCTTTTGAAGGTCCCGATTGTTGTAAAGGGATCAACAGAGCAGGTTTGTTTGCAGTGAAGTGTACTAAAATCTATATTTTCTTACACGTCCCTTTGATTTGCCTAAGAAATCTCTCCTCTCCGTTTCTGCAGGTGCACTTTGATTGTTTCTATCGTGGTATTACAACTGTATCAAGTCGGGAATCTAAACTCAAATCTTGGAATCGGAGCATTGCCCAGGTTATTATAATTCAACCTCACCAGTGTTAATATAGCAATGGTTTTTTATGTGATTTCCCTTGCGCCTCTCGTCCCTTACAATTGTCATTGCTATGAATACAAAAGGAAGCCACCAGTGTATAAATTTATAACAGTAATGACATCAAAATAAATGGTATGGTATTAATATGAATCCAATTTTATATGGTGAACAAGTTTCACAGGAGAGTTTGGCCATATTAAAATATTGAAAGAAGTGATAGCTAGTCTCGTTATTACTCCTCCCCCGATTTTCGGTTTCCACGGGTTGTTAACATGATAATTGATGTTGTGTGGTTAGTATTTAACTTATCTGAGAGCTGGGAAATCTGACATGTAATTTTTTTAAGTCATGGAAAACATGTTATAGAAATGGCATGTTAGAAGGTGAAATTGTGTGTGTCTTATTTATTGGCAGCTAGTGATAAAATGATGTGGATTTGTAGAGTATCATAGTTATTCATGGTTGAATAAGTGTGTAACTGGTATACAATCGACATCCATACGTACTCTTATCAGTTTGTGTTATAATAGGACTGCAATGAGGATCGAGTTGAGATTATAAATTTGAGGCACTCGTTCTAGTTTGAACATCTTTGCTTTATCTTAGTATCTGCAAACTGTTTTCCCCATCAATTGTTTTATAGACATCTTATAGACCAAGTATGCAGCATGTGTTGTTTCCATTTGTAATACACTGGCCACATTAACTCTAGTATTTTATTATTGTGCTGCTAAAGTATTCAGTTTATCCACTCATGAGTCATATGATGCTAGTTAAGCTGATTGGAGTTCAATAGTTTCCTGCAATTTACTTCTTTCATAATTTTTATAACCTCAATCTAGCACTTGTTACCCTTTTTTCTACATATGTCGTGATTTTCTATAATTTTGCTTCTGGTATGTAAGAACACTTTTATCATGGTCAACTGATCTTTCTATAATTGTTATATTGTTGTACATTACAAATTCTTAATCTTATAATGTGCATTTGGTGTGGTATGTTTCTGATATGCATTATACTTGACTAGGCTGCTTAAGAAAAATTGTCGGCCATTAATCAGTTGACTCTTGTATTGCTGTCATGTGGATTTGCTTGGTGTTTAGCTGCTCAAATCGATCTGAATGAAAGAGTGACCCTTTACAAAACTTGCATAATGAGTTGTTTATGTTATCTTGATGAGAAAATTGGATGGATGTTAATTGTACAAAACTTCAAATATGCTTGACTTCTTGACAAAGTCTTGTATAACATGGAATGTCAAATGTGTGCAATTGATACATATGTGCATGATTATAATATATGGTCTAATTTTCGATGGTCTCTTGTGCATTAGGTGCACCATTTGATTCAAGTGTATTTTATCAGAGAACTTTTAAGTGTGCTCTAGATTTTGTTTAAAGTCCTCAATAAGGTGTCTAGTAGTATTGTCCTCTACGCAGGCATGAAAGAATGCAGAGAACTTCTTTGCGATATTCCTCTGGATATTGAATTTAGAATAGGTCCAACTACTAATAAAGTAGCCCAACTAAGTTTTATTCTTTGATTTATTTATCATGACTAAAAGCTTCGGCTACTCATTTATGACTCGTTTATGTCAGCAATTAAAGCAAAAAACAGCAGCGAATCCTTAGAAAAAAACAGTAGCTAACTTGTTGAATTCACACATTTCTTGCTCGTAGATATTTGCATGTACTTCCTTGTACTTACTAGATGCCTATTTAGGACCATTATGCTTTATTACTCTGAATACATCAGAAATATATGGTTTGTTGTCCCGATAATGAAGTTTGTTTTTGCAGATAAGCGTATGTGCATTAAAACTTAGTTGTTGTCTTGCTTAATTATATAGGTAGCCATAAAACCCCTAAGATGTTTCTGGGTATAAAAAAGAGTGATAGTTCTGAAGGCGGGGGGAAGGATTTGCATATGTTTGTGTGGAGTTCGAGTGCTTCCCCTGTTTCTGAAGGAGGAATTCATGTTTTTAGAGGGTGGCAGTTTGGGAATCATGATGTTACTGTTGGAGTAACAGAAAACCGTACTAACACTCATTATGTTGTAGTATGGATACTTGTTTCTTATGATTGATTTTGTGATAGCAGTTCCTAGATATTGTCATTTGTCGAGCCTCTTGAACTTATAATATTTCAAATATCTAAGATCGGTTCGAGAGCAAGATTTTGGTGCGTGAAGCATTTGGGTATATACTGCATATATATCATTACACCTTTTGTATTCTATAATGTCTTTGTTTTCAGGGTTGTACTTTCTCGTGAGCTATTAGTCTTATCAATTTGGATTGTAATTAATAGAAGAGTATTGTATTTTGTTCCAATTAGGGCCATATATCCGGGGAGACGCGTTTTGCGATTATATAAGCATCAACAACAACTCAATTTTGAAGTTCGGGACGTTGTAATTAAGGTAAATCTTAGGTTTATTTGGTGCGCTTATGAATGATTGTTTGGGTCATTTCGCACTGCAATTTTATCTTCTAGAATTGGGATTCTTTTGTTGCTCTTTCGGTTTGAGTATCGCCTAATAGAGTTTTAACGGTTGAGCGTGCATTCTCTTATGAATGATTGATTTTTGAATTCGCTTTATTATTGCATTCCCTTGGTGGGGCGTCTTGCATTCGAGATCTAGCTCTTCTAGTGATTGAATTTATTTTTCATTCCTTGTACCTTAGTGTAGTTTCAAACATTCATCTTGTTGCATATTTGGAAACATTTATAGAAATCGGAATAGATAAACTAGAGATGGTGCTAGAAGAAACTACAGAACAAATTTTTACATGCCCTAGAGAAGGATGATATCCATGATGAAGACAAAGTCTTCTATGCACTAGGTGTAGTGTGCAACTCAAGTGAATTTTTAAACGATGTTAGTTGTTTTCACTGAATAATATTAGTTTATCAGTATTAGTTGTTTTCAATGAAGTGTGTTAGTTGAGTTAGTTGCACCATACAAGTGGTGTACAAGAAACTTACTCGTGATGAAAAGTTGGGAGATTTTTGTATATATCAGCAGGCTTGTACTAGCAGATTAATTCATATAATGTAGGACACTGAATCAATTTTTCTCTTGCCTGCTTGTTGCAACTCGAAAATCAGAATCCAAACTTTAACTTTTATTGTCAATAGGCTGAGATTCAAATAGAAAGGCAGAGACTACTGCTTTTTACAACTTATAAGATCTTAAAATAAGCATTTTACAGCTTATAATCTCCAAAACAAAAATGGGAGAGTTAGATGACAATCATATAATGGATAACTAATCAATCTGTTGGAGCAGTATTGGCTATGAAGTTCATTAGGTTAAGTAGAAATTTTAGTTCAGATGATAAATCAATGCATGGGGAATGCTGAAAATAGGACCTGACTTGCATAATTTGCAAATATCGGTTAATTTCTTTTACTGCTTGAATATCACTACAAGAGTAAGAACAATTGCACTAGAAATGTGAGCGGAATGTTAATCATGTGGAGGCTGAGATTGTGGGTGCAAATTATGTGATGAGAGATTTATGTTCAAAGACTAATAGAGACAATCGAGAAGTTAGATCTTACAAGCAATCAATCATGGTTGAAAATGAATTGCAATTGCCTATCTCAATTTGTGGAAATGATTTGAGCCGTGCTATTGATTCCTCATTTTGCATCAATTATATGTCTTTTGTTAGTTCTTACATGCCTGATTATATACATTTTAACACTTTTGTTTTTCTTGGGACTGCAGCATCAACCAAACTCACGGGAGATCATCTCGTCTGCAAAGCTTAAAAATAATTCCTTGCTTGTGTTTTTTCTCTTTTTTTATGAACCATGTTTTGATATTTGAACATAAAACTTAGAATGAGTGAACTCATGCAAATAAATTTATGTGATTCTTGATCTCTAAATCATGCTGTAACTTAGCGTTTTACCCTCAAGGTTGAGATTTCAATGTTGCTCGTTTCGAACTTTGGTTCTTGTAGCTGGTTGTGACCATAAAGTTAAATTATTATTTTTTTGATCAGCAACATAAAGTTAAATCTTATTCTCTCCATCATGTTTTTTTATTGTTTAAAATTCATAAATGGATGTCCTATTTTAGTTTTCACGTCCATAAATGGCAAAAAAAAAAAAATCTCATGCCATTAATTTTTCTTTTTTGAAGGGAATTTCATGTCATTAATAATTACACACAAAATATTATTATTTTTGTCTTATTCTCTAGAAAGGACAAAATCGACCTAAATAAAAACAACACATACATTTTGATGGAGACGAGATCGCGATAGCGATCTCGGATAATTATGAGCGGATTTGCAGAATCAAGATTATTAGGAAAATTAGTATTAGAATCTTTAATTTATGAGATATGATTTATTTAGATTATTTTCATATATTTATGTTTATCTTTTAATTAGGGTTTCAAGTCTATTTAAGAGTCAGTCATGTAAACGTTTTATTCAACTAATACTTTTTAGTGAAAACAACTAATACTTTCTAGTTAAACAACTAATACTTTTTAGTGAAAACACCTAATACTTTCTAGTGAAACAACTAATACTTTTTTAGTGAAAACAACTTTTTTTAGTGAAAACAACTAATACTTTTTAGTGAAAACAACTAATACTTTCTAGTGAAACAACTAATACTTTCTAGTAAAAAAACTAATACTTTTTAGTGAAACCATCTAATACTTTTTAGTGAGACAACTAATACTTTTGAGTGAAAACACCTAATACTTTTTAGTGAAACAACTGATACTTTCTAGTGAAACAACTAATACTTTTTAGTGAAAACAACTGATACTTTCTAGTGAAACAACTAATACTTTTTAGTAAATACACAACTTGGTTAATGATTGGTTTTATTTGTTCTTGCATAACAGCTCATTCATCCCAATTGCTCATTCTATAAGTTCATAGACAATTTAAATATTTCAAGTGAATTGCGATTAATTGGGGAAATAAGAAAAAGTAACAAACTTTATGTCCGCTTAAGTAAATATATAAAATTGGCCCGTTCCAAGCACATGTAGAATACTAGTAAATTAAATATAACTCTAAAATGCTCTTGTACTATAATATTCGATTTTCTTGATAAATTATGAACAATGACTAATTAAATGATCATTCGAATACTGCAAATAATTAATAATTCTATTATTATATAATATTATTTGCATTTTAAAATTATGATGGAATAAATTTATTATCAATATTTTATAAATATATATAAATACTAAATTAATACCATTACACTTAGAAACTAATACCACTACACTTATCAACCGATACAATTACACTTATAAATTAAGTCCAGCTAGCGATTCCTATGTCTAGGACGAATCATAATATTAGATGCTATTGATAAAATGATATTAGTGTATAAGAATAGTAATATCAATTTATAAGTGTAATGATATCAGTTTCATATTATGAATAAGTTTCATAGGAAAATGTGGTGAGAATTAATATAAATTCCTAACAGATAGGTGCATGCATCTTTTAAGGTATAGGAGTATAACATATATACAATATTAATAGGTCATTAACCTATTGGTAGGTCAATATAGTTATTTCATTTGTCAATTTAGATATAAAACTTAGTAGAGAAATGTATATGATGTTTTGAAATCTAAAATTTTATTTTTATAATTATTGGTGCATAATTTAAGTTAAAATTGATATTATTAAAGCTCGTTTGGGCTCCTATAAACTCGACTAAGTTTGAAAAAGATCGTAAATATTCGACTACCATGTTTTAAAAAAAATTATGTAATTTTCAAATTTCCTCGACTCGATAAGAGACAAATAAATTCAACACTTAACGTTCGACTTAGTTTGATTACATCTCTTATTTTCCATATATAAAATTTTTAAGACAAAGTATCATCTGAACAAGTTTCAGGGATGTAGAATCCTATAAAGAAACTATATCACAACTAAATAAAGAATGTGTATATAGCATTTAAATTAAAATATAATTACAGTTAAATTATAACATTATAAACCAAATCTTTTAGAATTGACTTTTTTAGAAAGCATCCTTCTCAATAAAAGAATAAATTACAATCGACAAAACAAATCATAATAAATTACAATAAACAAAACAAATCATAATAATTATTTTAAATTCAATTAATACAAATGTAGTATGAATAAAATAAAGTCCAATTTGTTTAAGATAAGATACCCAACAATCAAACAAATAATAAGCATGAACAAATCATAATAAATTACAATAAACAAAACAAATCATAATAATTATTTTAAATTCAATTAATACAAATGTAGTATGAATAAAATAAAGTCCAATTTGTTTAAGATAAGATACCCAACAATCAAACAAATAATAAGCATGATAAAAAATAAATAAAAAAAATGCAAGTACTAAGGGTTGAACCCGAGACTTATGTGCTACACCACTTATGGGCTACACCACTGGGGCATAATACATTCAGTATTTCTAAATGATAGATAAATAAAATTGAACTTTAGTATTTTTAAATGATAGATAAATAAAAAAAAGAAAAAATACAATTAAGAAAACGGGACTTCGGCCCTGATTATTCATATCCCCAATTCATTAACAATTTCCAAATTCGCTCTCCGAAAATCGCGAGTTCATCCCCATTCAACCAAATTCATCTCCCCAATTCGTTCTTCCCAACTCCAGAAATCCCATATTCAATCACAATTAACACCAAGATGTTCATCCCCAATTATCCTTAATCCCTAAATCACTGCGAGCAGCCGCGACGATCATCCTAGCCGTGAGACTTCATTCCGGACCATCGTCTACAGCGGCGAAATGAAGACTACGAGCAGTGGCCATGGTGATGATTATCACAAGCGATTCCATTTAGTCGATGCGGATTCTGGCAGCATCAAGATTAGCAATGAGGGAGAAGGCTTATCGGGAGAGATCGAGTTGATTGGGTGCGCATGCGGGGCAAAGATCCACAATCTTCAATCTGCGGCAAGCCGGAGGCGTGGTCAAGCTATCGATGCACCGCACTTTGAAAAACGAACTGCATGCTGCGCTATTTGAGCTGTTTCGATCATCCCCTACCGCCCGATCGAAATTAGGTATTTGCGGTGGATTATTTTCAGTCAAATTAGGTATTTATTCATAAAATTGGAAAGAATGAGTATAATTTGATCTTGATAAATTATAAGAACGTGATTAATTTGATTTACAAACCTAGGGTTAAAATCGTAAGTCTTTCCACATTCTTTGTAATTTTGGTATTATGTTTGTCAAGCCCGCCCATTAATTATCAATGATTTGGGTTTGGAGCCAAAAAAAGGCCACTGGCGGGACTTAAAATTTTTTAAATGAGATTTTAGAACGTGGATTAGTGGAAAAATCTTAACTGATATTCTATTCCAAATTTGATTAGAAAATATTCCATTCTTATTCAGAGATATTCACGTGTTATACTCGATCAAACCCAAAACCTCTCACCCTTCTTTTTAATATCGCGAATCTTCAACCCTCTCTTCAATAGTTTCCTCTCTCCTCTCATCAACAGAGTTTCTGGTAACTATTCCCCTTTTTGTGTTCATATATATGTGGTTCTTGAATTGCTAGTTGCTAATTGTTCATAATAATATGTGGTGTTTGATTGTTGTACTATTTTCACAGTTTTTTCATAAATCATTGAACCCTTGCACAATAAAATATGAATTTCACTAAAAATAATGGTTTGTAAATCAACCACTGTAGTTGAATTTACCAGTAATTAGATATACTTTGTTGATTACTATATACATTGCTGTAATTTAGTATTTTATACTGCAATTGATTCATGATTGCCTTAATTTAGACTTTAAGGTGCAAGTGATTACTAATTGTTGTAAACTATGCAACTGATTACAAATTGCTGTAAACTATGCAAGTGGTAGGTTAAGCTGTTTCTTTTTGTATCTTTCTGTGAAATGTGCGACTGATCCTAACTTATTGTTGCCTTTATTTCAAGTGGAAAAACCTTTCGAAGAGTGTAAAATTCTAACAGAAATAACTCAGTAACTTGTCTGAATTATTTGCTTGTTAAGGTGGCTTTTCTATATACTTTGATTCGGGAGACATGATGATGTTATAAAGCATTCATTAACATGAAGTGTTAAATATAAATAAATTTTGAAGTCTAAATGAATATGCAAAATGAGGTTGGAGTTTCAAATTCTCAATTTATATATTTTCAACAACATCATAAAACTTTCTCAAATTTATTAATATTCAATAACACTTGGATTAATAGCTATTATAGAGTAGTGAACACTGAATAATTAGTTATAAGAATTTTTGTTTTTGGTGCTTAGTAGTATTGTTTTTACTTTGGTTTCTTTAATGTTGGTGTGTCTGTTTCATACATTTATGATTTAGTGGTAGGTTAAATTTTTTTCTTTTTGTATATTTACGTGAAATGTGCGAATGATCCTAACTTATTGTTGCCTTCATTTCAAGTGGAAGAGCCCGCTTAGTAGTGTAAAATTCTAATGTAAATAACTTCAAGAATTTGTGCGAATTATTTGCTTGTTAAGCCTAAAGACGGTTGAAGCCTAGTGTGTCCTTTTATAATTACCTTCCACCAGTTTGAATGCACATTAACCACTTATTAATTTGCATATAGTTTGGTTTCAATGTGTTGTCAAAAAATGATGTTGTAACATTTGAGGGGAAGGTATCTTTATATGGTTTTGGTACATCTATAAGTTTATATGCTAACTTTTGGTTGCCTCTGTTTGAAGTTGAAGAGCCTGCTTAGTAGTGCGAAATTCCAATAGAACTAACTCAATTAAGTTTTCTGAATTAGTACAGTTCAAGGCATGAGATGCTATTGTTTTTCAATTTGCTTTTGATATGGCTTTTGGTGTATGCTCACATGCTGATCTATAAATGATGTGGTTGTACGAGTAGTTGGTTGGTCAATTGTTTCATATTTACTGTGCATGCAAGGGATTTATTCATGGCATTAACTGGTAAAATGAGTGGATTCACTGTTTTATATCTTTGATAACTGTTTTATAACCAAATTCCAGTAAATCTCTCAAGAATTATACAGGAATTGTTCAATTTTTGCTAACCACTTTGCATCAAATTATAGTTTCCTCTCTCTGGGTTTATTGTCTATGCAAATTATTAGTCATATATCAATATATCATTGTTGTTTTTCAGTCAAGTGTGTTTTTCTTCTGCCCTCACCGATTTCTTGTCTCTGAAATGGAGTAGATGAAGCTTGAGTATAGAAGTTTTTTAGGGATTTTATTTGTTTCTGCATTTTGTTTTTTTGTTGAGAATGATAAAATAGGCATCAATTAGTTTAATGCTGCAATTGGTTAGTCCAGAGGTTGATTCAAGTTTATGCAGAGTTATTTAGAAGTTAGGTTGACCTAAGAATGTTGATACACTGCCTTTTGGAAAATGAATTTTGTTTTTGTGGTTTTAGTTTTTATTGGAGTTGTTAAACTGCAATACAATTGATGCTTCAATAACACATCTACTAGTGTAAGAGTACAAACATTAGAGTCTTAATTGCCTTGAAAATCTTCAGATAGTAATTCTCATGGCTTCCTCATGGATTCAGTTTTTGGTGTTTAGTAGTATTGTTTTTACTTGGGCTTCTTTAATGTTGGTGTGATGTTTCATACATTTATGATTTATGTGGATCTGTTCATCTTTATTTGCCTCTTGTAGAAGTATGTTTATTAACCAATTGGTAGACTGAAGTGGTAAATATGCTCATTAAAAATCTCTTGGACAACATAAGGCAGATAAATCAGTCAAATATTAGACTAGGTATTACGGTTAAGTCACGAGAGAAAAATGAGTTGTGGCCCCTCCTATGTTTCTTCTTTCCCTATAACCTTGGGCCGGGTTGTGGCCCCTCCTATGTTTCTTCTTTCTTTTATTAGATTGAGTTAACAATTCTTCATTTTTCAGGTTTGAGATATGGCTCCCGGAGGTCCATCGAACTTGAAACAGAAGCGCTTCGTTTCCAGACAATCTCTTTTCAAGGGAGCTTTAACTAAGGCTGGAGTTACAAGACTTCAAGATGAAACACTCCAAAAAGGGCGTCCAAACACTTTGCCAAGCAAACACAACCCTAGCTGTCCTCAAAATCCTATTATACCTTTTTTACTCGGTCTAAACAATTTCTCGGACTTAAGATCCGAGGCTTGTAACTCCGTCGTGAAACTTCTCCAATTCCATCTACGGAGAGCGTCCCGCATGCATCAAACAAAGATGCGGCTTCTGCAACAGGTAAAGTATTATATTTTTAGGTGTTTATTACGTGTTCTTCATTATCTTTAAAATAATAGTCGTGTATAAGAATTTATATCTTGTAAAAATAAGCTTTTTGTTCACGTGTAGCTCCAGTTTCAAAGAAAAGGACTCGTGGTGAAACAACCGGAAAAGGATTGTCAAGTACTTTGATGCTTTTTGTAAGTTTAAGATTGAGGTGGATCCAACGGTTGGGAGACCAACAAATGCGGTACAATTGTCGAAATTGGCAACTAATATTGGAATAATGAAAAAGTTCTCCCCATACCAATACGGTGGAAAGAGGTAGATCAAAGAAACTGGATTGAAGCGGGGTTTGATCATCTGCGCAGTATGAGTTAAAAAAAATTATGTGTTTAATATATTATTTTGACCTTCTTTTATTCTAATTTGGATGTTCTATCGCGAGTTGTAGATGCATATGGATTTGAATGTTGATAAAAATTTTGGAGTGAAGCGGAGCACGGGTCGATCGGGTGAGAGAGAAAGTTCTAGCAACAACGTTATAAGTTGCATCTGCACTTTCTTAAGTATCCAGATCTCTGAGGAGGCTAAGGATCATAAACCAAAGGCTCGTCCCAACCAAGATAAGCGGGGAAAAAACTCTGTGATTATTTTGCCTCACCTGAATTCAAGGTAACGTTAACTTTGCTAATTTTAATGCACATAATTTTACAATTTTAATGGCTAACACTTTTAAATGCAAAAATGCAGATTTGTTTTGTTACAATTATAATGCTCTTGCAGCGTTTAAGTGAAATCAATAAAAAGCAACAGGGATAAAATGCTATGTAAGCATACTGCTGGACGAAAGCCTTTCTCAGTCCGATCGCATGAACTTGTGAGTATATGTTTTCAAGTATACTGTCAGTTCCTTAAGTATGTGTTTGCTTTACTATCAGTTCCTTAAGTATGTGTTGGTTTCCGCATATTTGTTGGTACCTTAATCAACTAAAATGCTATATTACAAATTTACAACAATAAAAAAAGAATATGGCTAATGATATCAACGATGATGTTGAGCTCCTGCTTTTTTGTTTTTATATGCAATATTGAATGATATGTCAATAATTAAATCATATAAACATTAAAAGAAGGTAATTATGAGTTTTCTGAATATTTTATTTCAATCATGGGTATGGTGATGAAGTAGCTGATTTTTAATATATTTTTTTAGTCTCTTGAACTTAAAGAACCGTGCGATAGGATTTACTTGTATGAGAAAAACCCGGTACAAAAGAATAATGAGTGGATATCCCAAAGGCAAAAAGAAAATTGGGTAAGTCGTGTAGACATTTATGATATTTGATTATGTTATTATTGAGGTTAATTTACTTCTTTTTCAATTCAGTTGAGCATTTTATTTACTTTATTTATGCTTAAATACTAGGAAACAGTGAAACGTAAGCGAGATGAATATGTTGAGCTCGGAATAGAGAGGACCGAACCTGAGATAGTCTTGGAGGTGTTGGGCCATGAAATTTGGATATACCAAAGGGTATGGTTACGGTTCAAAGCCTCCGAGTAGAGCGGAGTTCATTGTACAATTCTTTCGAGAATATGAAGATGAGCTAAGAGAAACAACAGAAGAGTTGCAACACTCTAGAGCTCAAGTGGAAGAACTACAAGCTCAAGTAACTAGCTTGAAAGAGGACCTGGCTACACAAAATGATAATCTGACTGCCAAACTCTCTGAGCAAAATGAGATTCTCACTGCAAAACTCTCTGAGCAAAATGCAACTATGAACAAAGTAATGGCTTTCATGAGGGACAAAGGGATTGACATATAATTAAGGTTATGTTCTATTTTTCTCTTTAGCCTTTACTTTATTATTTTCATTTTCTTTTAGTAGTACTACTCGATTTATTTAACTTGTTAAGTAGGCATGACTATATTTGAAGTTGATCACATGATGTATTTGTGAAAACACGTTTATTTTTTTAACAGCAGTATGAGAGTGATACTTTACGGAATTATGCTTTCTTATAAATTCATCTTTTGATATGATATCCTTTTTATAGGTGATATCTAAGGAGGAGAAGATTTCAGATTCGTCGTTTGAAGTGCATGGAATTTATTTTTGAAGACATATAAGACATTGTTTTTTTTTAGTTTATTGTTTTCATGTAGTTTTCATAACAAATATTGTTGATTGATTTTTAATTGTTTGATTTGAGTTTTTTGTTAATGCAATATATTTTTTTATCTTTAATTAATTTAGTTTTTATTGTAATATTTATTATTTAGTATTGATTCTTGATTTATATATATAAAAATTCAAATAAATTGATAATAGGAATAATTATTTCACGATGAAATAAATCGTCACAATATGTATCATTTTTATGACGAAAATAATAGTCATGGTATGTTAATTAATCATGACGATACATGTTGTCACTATATCAATTTCTTTAGTGACGATTATCATCATCGTCACTGAATAATATTTGTTAATGACAAAAAATATTTTGTCACAATTTTTACGTCTTTAACGATGACGAGTATTTCGTCACTAAAGTCCAATTTTTTGAGACGAAAATCAGTTGTCACTTTACCTATATATATATAACCACGATCTTTTTTTTCGTCATTTTTTGGCAATTCTTTCATGACGAAAAAATGTCAAATATGACGAACAATATATTGTCACTAAATCTAAACTTCTAGTGATGAATATTATTTTCGTCACTGAATAATACATTATAGTGACAACAATAGTTCGTCACAATTTCCACATCATTTTGCAACAATAAAAATTTTGTCACTAAATCAAACTATTTAGTGACAATTTTTATTGTCATTTTATATGTACGCATATAACGACGATCAACATTTCGTCACCGAATAACAACTCTTTCATGACGAATATAGAAAATGTGACGAAATAATCAAGCTAATTGTGACAAAATTAATGTCACTAAAGTAACCTTTTTTTGTGACACTTATTTAAATCGTCACATAAAGTTGAACTTTAGTGACGAAATGTCATATTAAGTGACGAATTTTTGATGCCTAAAGTGACAATTTATGTGTCACAATAGATGGACACATTTAGGGACGATGAACTTTTTCGTCACCAAATGATGCCATTTCGCGACGAATTAATATACCGTCACATTTTTCAAAATACCACGCACTATAAATGACGATCTCTGCTACAAAAAAAATCGTCACAAATTATCAATTGTGACGAAAAATGATGTTTTAGTGACGAATATTTTCGTCGCGAAATCTCGAATTTCCAGTTCGGGTTCTCGAATCTCGAAATCGTCACAAATTATCAATGGTTCTGATTTAGCCAGAGTCTTTCAATTGGAGAAAGATATTGCTAATATCTCTAAAGGTAACCAACCACTAGTGCAATATTATAATCAATTTAAGGCTCTATGGGATGAATACTTGAGTTTTAGGCCGGTTCTGAGGTGTAATTGTGGAGTTATGAATCTTTGCACTTGTGAAATATTGAAATATGTGGCTCAAACTCAAGAACAAGACTCTGTGATGAAATTCCTAATTGGCTTGGATGATTCCTACTCTGCATTAAGGAGCCAATTTTTCTTGGCTTCACCATTTCTTCCTCTTGCAAAGGTATTTTCATTGTTGTTGCAAGAGGAGTCTCAGATGTGCTTACACTCACAGGCTGATAATACTGATTCTATGGCCATGCTTGCAAGAAACAACAATTTCACAAGATTCTCTAAAGACAAGAAAAAGTCTCTCAAGTGCAGTTATTATGAGGGTTCTGGTCACACTGTTGATAGATGCTTTCAGTTGATAGGGTGCCCTCCAGGATGGAAAGGCCCTAGAGGACCTAGAACAATTGATCAAAAGGGTCCAAAACCTGATTCTGCTGTTAATGTGTTGGTGTCCAACTCCAACAAAGAAAACTCTGCTGATGTTTCTTCTTCTAACCCCTTGTTTACTCAAGAGTTCTTTGAACAGTTCTTGCAGTTTTCTAAGATGAAAAAGGATGGAGAGTCAAAGCATTCTGCTGTTGCTGCCATTCTTGATAATACTCAAGATGGATCAGGTTTGCATTCTTGTTTCCATTCAAGCAATTTAACTGGTTTCAAATGGATACTTGACACTGGTGCAACTGATCACATGATTAGTGATAAGAATATGTTTACTACTATTCCTTCACATGTCAACATTAAGATAAATATCCCTAATAACAAGATTGCTATTGCCACCTTAATGGGGAATGTGACTTTGCATGACAAGTTGGTTCTATACAATGTTTTGTATGTCCCTGATTTTACATTCAACTTGTTATCTATGTCTCATCTTACTATGCACTCATCATGTGTTGTCACTTTTCTATCTACACATTGTGTTTTACAGGACAATCTCACCAAGATTGTGATTGGTACTGCTGATCAAGAGGGAGGCCTCTATCATTTAAAACTTTCTGCTAATAATGGCATTTATGCTAATAATGGCATTTTTGTAAACTCTGCTCAAAATAAAGCTGATTTTCTTTTGTGGCATTCTAGACTAGGTCATGCTTCTGAGAAATGTATTGCTCAAATAAAGTCTTTAAATGTAAGAGGAAAACACTGTGATTCTCCTTGTGAAGTCTGTCCTCTTGCTAAACAGAAAAGATTGCCTTTTAATAGTAGTGTTTATGTAACTGATGCACCCTTTTATCTTATACATTGTGATGTGCGGGGTCCTTTTTCCACTTTGGCACACACTGGTCACAGATATTTTCTAACCACTGTGGATGATTTCAACAGATGTACTTTGTTGGTCCCGGTTTGAAAACCCATTTTGCGCGTGCGGAAGCAAAACATTTCAGTTCAGTGCATATAAAACAGGGGTGAAGGAATGATGATTACAGATTTTTGCGTTTTAAGCTCATGTGTTGTGTTTTGCTTGTAATCGAATGCATATGACAATATAAGAACATAAAGCAATAAAGAACACAACAATGTATAGTGGTTCGGAGGCTCAAGCTCCTACATCCACTCTCCCTGTTCCTAGGGAAATTCCTTCCAACTGGACTTATCACCCTCTCGGGTTCGCCTCTAGATATTTAACGAGCTCTCACTCCAACGGGACTTATCACCCTCCACGGGATTTCCTACAGATGTTTACCGAGTTCACACTCCAACGGGACTTATCACCCTCACTCGGGATTGCCTACCCTCCCTTTCGGGATTGCTAGATGTTTACCGAGTTCACACTCACCTACAAACTTAACCGACTGATTTGGGTAAGGTTTGTTTGGTTTCCAACTAGGTTGAGATTTTCCCTTACATTTGTTTAGCCTCAATGCTAAGGTTGGGAAAATCTCTCTAAGCTTAGGATATATCGTGGGTTGCTTAGATTGGGTTCTAGAACACTCTTGAACATATGCGTGTATATCTACAGACTTGTGTTCTAGGGTGGGAATGCTAGATGATTTGGCTTGATGGATGTTTCACGCATTTTCCACACCTGATAATGAGGGAAGAACTTGTATTTATAGTGTGGATTTGAATGTTACCGTTGGAGATAATCACATTCAAATCCATACTATTCTCTGTAAGTTCTGCAGCTTTTCCACGCTGGTTGTCTTCCTCTCATTGGTCCACGTCAGCTGATCTTAACGGCTATATTCCTCAGATTCCTCGCCTAGGAATCATTCAGGATTCTCTGAGTCTTGGATCTGTACGAGCCTTCAGTCTCTCTCGAGCCTTGGTCTATCCGAGCCTTGGTGACTTCTCTTGATCCGGACCTTATGCGTCAGGTATCTTGACACTTTCAGGTGATTGAGTTCGATTCTTCTTGTCTTGGACAATCGACCCTCAGTCACTTTGACTCGAGCTATCGATTTCTTCTTTGCACGAACACGATCATTCGGACTGATCGATCAACACTTCTTGAGATCAATATCTCGAGGATAGCGTCAGTCGATCACATTAGGTTTAGCATATCGGTTTAGTACATCTGGTCTCAATCGCGTCGATCTTGATCATCTGCTCATCTTCATATCGATCTCGATCACGCTTTCGATCTCGTCGATCTCATCTCTCCTCTTACGATCTGCAGCCTTCTCTTCGATCTTGGGTCAATTTCTTTTTGATCGGCTTATCGCTCTTCGATCACCATATATTTCATTTGTTCTTACGATCATCGTCGGTGCATTACGGTCATCGATCTTACGATCGGTGGCTTAACTTTTCTTCTAACCGATTTTGCCGGCTCATGAGTTAACTCGGAACTCATCTAACTCCATCGATCTCGTGGGTCTCATCTATGACCTCGTCGATCTCGATCATCTCTTACGATTTCGTGAGTTCCTCAACTTGTTCTTCGTTCCCCTCAACTTGTTATCCAGTAAATTAGCTTCAAAAACACAAGTTGATAATGTTTTGGCATAATTCATCAAAACTAAAATATCCCAACAATTTCCCCCTTTTTGATAATGACGCAAAAACATTAGAATATATGCATTTTTAAAGAAACAAGTTTTCTTTTAAAAAGATCAGTTCAGGTGGTTACTTTGAAATCTGTGAACCGTTTGAACACCTGCTCTGATACCAATTGTTGGTCCCGGTTTGAAAACCCATTTTGCGCGTGCGGAAGCAAAACATTTCAGTTCAGTGCATATAAAACAGGGGTGAAGGAATGGTGATTACAGATTTTTGCGTTTTAAGCTCATGTGTTGTGTTTTGCTTGTAATCGAATGCATATGACAATATAAGAACATAAAGCAATAAAGAACACAACAATGTATAGTGGTTCGGAGGCTCAAGCTCCTACATCCACTCTCCCAGTTCCTAGGGAAATTCCTTCCAACTGGACTTATCACCCTCTCGGGTTCGCCTCTAGATATTTAACGAGCTCTCACTCCATGGGACTTATCACCCTCCACGGGATTTCCTCTGAGATGTTTCCGAGTTCACACTCAATGGGACTTATCACCCTCACTCGGGATTGCCTACCCTCCCTTTCGGGATTGCTAGATGTTTACCGAGTTCACACTCACCTACAAACTTAACCAATCGATTTGGGTAAGGTTTGTTTTGGTTTCAACTAGGTTGAGATTTTCCCTTACATTTGTTTTTAGCCTCAATGCTAAGGTTGGGAAAATCTCTCTAAGCTTAGGATACATCGTGGGTTGCTTAGATTGGGTTCTAGAACACTCTTGAACATATCGTGTATATCTGGGGACTTGTGTTCTAGGGTGGGAATGCTAGATGATTTGGCTTGATGGATGTTTCACGCATTTTCCACACACGATAATGAGGGAAGAACTTGTATTTATAGTGTGGATTTGAATGTTACAGGTTGGAGAGAATCACATTCAAATCCATACTATTCTTTCAGAAGATTCTGCGGCTTTTCCACCTGGTTGTCTTCCTCTCATTGGTCACATCGGTGATCTTAACGGCTATATTCCTCGATTCCTCGCCAGAATCATTCAGATTCTCTGAGTCTTGGATCTGTCCGAGCCTTCAGTCTATCCGAAACGCCGGGTCTATCGAGCCTTCACCGACTTCTCTTGATCGGACCTTATCCGATCAGTATCTTGACACTCAGCCGACCGAGTTCAGATTCTTCTTGTCTTCGAACCAATCGACCCTCAGTCACTTTGACTCGAGCTATCGATTTCTTCTTTGCTCGATCCGATCACTTCGGTGATCGATCAACACTTCTTCGAGATCAATATCTCGGGGATAGCATCGTGTCGACATTAGGTTTAGCATATCGGTTTAGCACATCCGATCTCAATCACGTCGATCTTGATCATCTACTCATCTTCATGTCGATCTCGATCGTCGATCTCGATCGATCTCAAATCCTTTCCTCTTCCGACCGCAACCTTCTCTTCGATCTTGGTCAATTTCTTTTTGATCACCTTTATCCGCTTCTTCGATCACCATATCACCGATCGTTTTTCCGATCATCCGATCTTCCGATCGTTGGCTTAGCTTTTCTTCTCTTCTGATTTTGCACAGCTCATCAGTTAACTCGGAACTCATCTAACTAGTCCGATCTCTATCAGTCTCATCTTCCCAAGCCTCCCGGATCTCGATCATCTACTTCGATTTCGTGAGTTCCCCTCAACTTGTTCTTTTTTTCCCCCTCAACTTGTTATCTGTAAATTAGCTTCAAAAACACAAGTTGATAATGTTTTGGCATAATTCATCAAAACTAAAATATCCCAACATACTTGGATTTACATGTTAAAAGCAAAATCTGATGTTAAGATAGCTTTAAACAGATTTTACAAGATGGTTTATACTCAGTTTGCTAAGAAAATTCAGATTTTAAGGAGTGATAATGGGACTGAGTTCCTGTTAAATTATTTTTACACTGAAAATGGCTTATTCATCAAACCAGTTGTGTGGAAACCCCTCAGCAAAATGGTATTGCTGAGAGGAAACACCAGCACCTTTTACAAGTTACAAGAGCCTTGTTATTTCAATCTTGCTTACCATTGAAATTTTGGAATGAGTGTGTTCTTACAACTGCTTACTTGATAAATTGAATTCCAACTCAAATTTTGGGAAACAAAAGTCCTTTTGAAATTTTGTTTCAGAAACTCCCTAACTATGATCATATGAGAGTGTTTGGTAGTTTATGCTTTGCAAATACTCTAGTTGCTAACAAAAACAAGTTTCATCCAAGGGCAACAAAATGTGTCTTACTTGGTTATCCATTTGGTACAAAAGGGTACAAACTTCTGGAGGTGAACAATGGTAGGGTTTTTAATTCCAGAAATGTTAAGTTCTATGAAAATGTGTTTCCATATTCTGATACTATTGGAACTGACAGATTTTTAGACAAGCTTTTCATTGAACAATCTTCTTCTGATATTGATATGCCTGATACTATTATACCTCAACTAGTCAATAATGATGTTATACATCAAGAATTGCAAGATGAGTTAACAGGTCACTCCTCTGATGATGTCGGTGATACACTCCCTGCTGTACAAATTGCTGAAACACATCACATTCCTCCACCTATTGAGGACATTTCTCAACACAGAAGGTCAACAAGAACAAGACAACCGCCTGCATACTTACAGGTTTATCAAATATCCCTTCCTTCTATGAATGATAATTATGTCAATAATTGTGAAAGTCATGGCACTGCTAATTGTTGGGTTATGGAGCCTGAGTGAAACGGGATGCAGGGCGCAGGAGGCGCTCGACCAGCGCTCGAGGTCGAGCAGGTGTGCTCGGTCGAGCGCCCCCCCTATCCAGCGCTATGAGGGCACTCGAGCTAGATAGTTGATCGAGCAGAACCGCTCGACCAAATGCCCTGGTCGAGCGGTTCCGGAGGCCTGGACGCGAAAATAGGGTTTCGGCCAGGATGGGCTAAATCTAGGGTTTTGGCCCAGTTTTCCAGTTCGGGTTTTTTTGTATAAATAACCTCCTGACTCCCCCATTGTATCTTGCACTACTTGCACTATCTTATACGATATACTAGATCTCTCATGGCTTGGTAGTGCCCCCAGACGTAGTCATTCCCGACGAACTGGGTAACCAAATTGTTTGTTCCTTAATTCGTTGTTTCCATTATTTGCTCCTATAATTGCTTGCTTTAATTCCTAACACTAATAATGTTGAAGTTCATGATGCCAATCTTGTCTTAGCCCATACTTGTCATTATCCCATTTCTGATTACCTATCTACTTCTAGATTATCTCATACTCATATGCATTTCACTGCTGCTATTTCACAAATACAAGAGCCTAAGACTTATAAACAAGCTAGTAATGATCCCAACTGGGTCAAAGCTATGCAATTAGAATTAGATGCTCTTGAAAGAACAAATACATGGACTTTAATTGAATTACCAGCAGGAAAGCATTGTATAGGGTGTAAATGGGTGTTTAAAGTAAAATATAAGAAAGATGGTATTATTGAGAGATATAAGGCAAGATTAGTAGCAAAAGGCTACACACAAGAAGAAGGCATAGATTATTTTGATACTTTTTCACCTGTTGCTAAGATTACAACTGTCAGAATCATTCTTGTTGTGGCTATTGCAAAGAAATGGCACATTCATCAGTTACATGTTAACAATGCTTTCTTGCATGGTGATTTAGTAGAGAATGTGTATATGTCCCCCACCCCCTGGCTGTTGTTCTACTTCTGAAAAGAGAGTTTGCAAACTCAATAAGAGTTTATATGGGTTGAAACAGGCATCTAGGCAATGGTTTCATAAACTTTCTGATTCCTTACTTGATTTTGGTTATACACAGTCACAAGCTGACAGTTCCATGTTTACTAAAGATGAAAATGACAATTTTACTGTTCTTGTATGCTATGTTGATGATATAATTCTCTCTGGCAACTGTTTGAATGAAAATTTGAAAGTAAAGGCTTTTCTTGACTAGAAATTTACCATCAAAGATTTGGGTGATTTGAAGTATATTCTTGGTATTGAAGTTGCTAAAAACACAAATGGACTTCAATTGTGTCAAAGAAAATATGCTTTAGACCTTTTAAATGATGCTGGTTAATTGGGAAGTAGACCATGTGATACACCCATGGACTCAAAACAAAGTTTTACCCAACACACTGATTCACCATTGTTGAAAGATCCATCATCATACAGAAGGTTAGTAGGTAAGTTACTTTATCTTACTATTACAAGGCATGATCTATCTTATCCTATTCAAACACTAACCCAATACATGAGCAAGCCAACAGAGGTCCATCTTTCTGCTGTTCATAGACTTCTCAGGTACATCAAAAGCACTCCAGGACATGGCATTTTTTATCCTTCAACTTGCAGCTTCAAATTACAAGCATTCACAGACTCAGATTGCACAAGATGTGAATCCACCAGAAGAAGCATCAGTGGTTATGCAGTATATCTTGACAACTCCATCATTTCCTGGAAATCAAAGAAACAATCAACTGTAAGCAGTTCTTCTATTAAGGCTGAATATAGGGTTATGGCCTTTGCTACAAGTGAACTACAATGGGTACTATACATCCCTAAGGATTTGAAGATAAATAAACAGCAACCAGCAACATTATACACAGATAGCAGATCTGCTTTCTGTATTGCACATAATCATGTGCTCCATGAAAAGACCAAACATATCCAAATTGATTGTCATTTCACAAGAGAAAAGATCCAGCAAGGTGTAATAAAGCTCATTCAAATCCCAGCTGAAGAGAATTTGGCTGATATGATGGCCAAGCCTTTGGGACCAACTATGTTCAAGAACTTCAAGACCAAAATGGGAATTATAAATATCCATTCTCATTTTGAGGAGGGTATAAGGAGAGTCAACAAAATTCATTGACTCAACCACACAAGCAAACAGTATCACTCACAAGTCATAATAGTAGTAGTTCAGTCTTAGGTTGATTTTATTAATAAAGTCCGTTGGCTAACAACCTGTAACTAATTCATTCTTCATTTCATTTTTCTTCCATCTTCTTTCTCTCTCAATACTTCTTTCTTCTTCATCAAGATTGCTCTAGATTGTAACATGAATGTTGATTTGATGATGAATATCAATGTTATTCTTTCTGTTTCAATCTCTATTGCTTCATACGGATTAATCGGTCCTTGGACCGAATATCGAGTTATTAAAAAAAAGGTTCTAAATAAAATGCAAGATTACTACAAACACATTTTAGAATTTAGAGTTTGAATTATAAATGGTCCCATAACTTCGACTTCGAATAGATTTAGTCCCATAAGTTTTTTTATCGTCGATTTAGTCCCAATAACTTTGATAATTAATGTTCAATTTTAATCCTAAATCAGTCGGAACAACGTTGCTTTTCTGTTTCAATTTGGAATTTTCCGACAAATTTTGTGGCTGGACTGCCACATGTTTTGACACGTGTATTTTTAAGTGTGTTTGACTAATTTTTTCTGTCAATTCTGTTGTAATTTTAAGTTTAAAATTTTAATTATATGACTGAAATTTCAACGGTTAAAAATAATAATACACGTGGCAACCCAATCACACCATATGCCGGAAAACCCCAAATAAAAATGGCAAAACGACGTTATTCCGGCCGATATGGGACTAAAATTGGACATTGTTAAAGTTATTTGGACTAAATCAATAACAAAAAAAACTTATGAGACTAAATCTATTTGAGGTCAAAGTTATAGGACCATTTCAGATTTAAACTCTAGAATTTATGTATCAATTTCGGATAATGATCCTTAAAACACAAACTACGCTTTCATTTATATTGGTTCCAACCTTTCAATAGATATCAAATAACGCAAATCGATACAAATGCGTTCCAAATTTTTTTTATATCTTCTTATGAGAAGAAGAATTTGATCATGCAAAGTAGGGTATGTGGGCGCGTATTCTTATATAATGAGATTATTAAGGGCAACATGTTTGGAGTAATGAGAGTAGTTTTTATTGATACTGTTTGACAGTTTTGACGTGTCTATAGCGGGAATAAAAGTAAGTAATTGATTACCCTACTTTCATCACTCACTCAACCATCCTCACATGATACCATTGTTGACTTTTTAACCAAGCAATAACAATGCAATCAATTACCACATAGTGATTAACCTCTCAATGATATTCATTACTATTACCATTCCCGAGTCATACCAAACGAACCCTAAGTACATACAACAAATCAATGAAGATATTCAACAGACGAAGTGAATAGGTCAAATGGTTAGAGCACCACTACCCATACCGTGAGGTCATGTGTTCGAGTCACCATTTGTTCGATAAAAAAAAAATCCAACAAGATTTACTAAGATTATTTTCCTAAAATTAAAGATACAACTATTGATTTATTCCTTATATCTCATCTAAAAGTTCGAATTTGTAAAGAGTGTGAAATTAATTAATTTATATTTGACCTAAAATTGACCTGAAATTACTAATTTTGAAATTATTGTTCTTATATTGTCAAAAAGTTATGATCCTTATTTTGTCACTCCCAAAATTACAATTTTAGGAAAAAATTAGCTTGAAAAAATATCACATCATAATATACGTTCTTTTTAATAAGGGTTTACTTCTATATAAATACAAGGCTAAATATCAATTTAATTACGACTTTCAAGATTATTGTATTAAAGTCCAACATTTGATATTGTTGCAAATCGATACACGTTTTATTTTGTCAAGCCTAGAAGAGATGACATGGCTCATCGAAGCATGTGTATACTTGCCAGTTAGAATGACACATATTAAATATTATTTTTTAATTATTCCACATTATATTATACATCCTCCATCATTAACACTTTTAAATAAATTAAAACACAAAATAAAAATCAAAAGATGTAAAGTCTAAAACAAACAATCAAAACAATTAAAATGTAAATAAAAAGTAAAAAACCCAAACAGTTCATCTTCATCATCCATCCATCTTCACCCTCCATCGCCGCATCTTCACCAAAACGTCGATCAGTTCTGCATAACCTAAAACACTCGCAATTGCAAAACCACAGACCCCCATCCCCAAAATCGAGTTCTGCGAACCTCCAAAATTAAGTTTTGCACAAAAATTCCAAAATTCTCAAAGCAAACCCCCACCCTAAATCGCATACGCGAATTTGGTTCAGATTTGCAAAAAAGAAATTTCTACCCTCAGATTTGCAGAACTACACATCAAATAAACATCAATTAAAATAAAATCAATCTCAAATTGCAAATAATTTTTTTATCCATCTCATAAATTGATCGAATCTCGATAAACACATCCCAAATTTAATTTAAAGAGTTGGGATGCAATGAGAACAACATGTGAGGGGTTGAGGGGGGGGAAGGGGGGCAGATCTCATTTAATTTTGGAAAATGGAAGCACATTTGATTTTGAAACATTGAAGGCGAAAAATACTTTATAAGTTTCGGAATTTAGATTTAAATATTTTCTTTTGATTTTTTGGATTCTGTATAATTTATTTTTTATTTTATTTTTAAGTCATTTTTTTAATATTTTTTATTTTAAAGTCTGACATGGCTGCTGACATGGAAAAAATAATAGTTTCGACAAGCCACACCATCTTTTCACGACCAGAGGAAAAAAATATGTATTAATTTGCGACAACATTAAAGATTGAACTTTTATACATTAATTCTAAAGGTCGAGATTAAATTGATATTTGGCCTGAAATTCGTGTATTTATTTAGAATTAACCCTTTTAATAATTAATCAAATATGAGAAGTATGTTCACCTTAATTTGAGAAAATTAATAGTAATTAATTACTCACTCAGTCCCGAATATGAAATCACGTTATTTGTTTGCACGAAAGTTAATGGAAGAGTTGTTTATTAGTATCTAGTTGCTTTGTGGAGGGTGTAAATGGTAAAGTAATGTCATTGATGTAAATAAAAGGGAATAAAGTTGACTTTAGTATGAAAAAAGTAATGACATTGACTGTAAGTTTTTAGATATTTAGGGATAAAGTTTAAAGTAGTGGATTTACTTTATTTCCATTCTAGAAAATGTGCCAATTCTGGACGAACCTTTTAGGACAATGTGACTTCGAATTCGGGATGGAGGGAGTACTATTTATCAACTAATGTGTTGTCTAGGTAATTAATTAAAGGAGACTTTTCTCTAAAAGATTGTTAAACAAGAAGGAGCTAAAAATTCGCGGATCATGTGCGAGTCGAATCGGGTCAAGCTGATTTTTACTAAAAACTCGCGCAAATGCAAAATAGAAGATTCACTCCCAGACTATGCTACTATAAAGATATGAATGTGTTATTGTAATGAGAATTATGTGTTACTACATAATGATGAATAAAAAAAATATTTTACTAATTTAATGGCGCAATCTGGTTGTTTGGGCATTTACTTAAGATAGTTGATCACAAAGAAGAAGCAGATAAAAAAGAAGGGGGGGAGCGGATGAAAATAGAGGTAGGATTATTTTGTTTGTATAATAACACACATTTCTCTTCACAGTATCATATTTTGACCATAGAGTAACAATTTTTACCATAGATATGTGTACTGAAAAAATGTACTCCCTCTGTCCACCAAATCTATTCTCACTTTTGTTTGTCCACCAAATCTATTCCCATATCTTTTATGGAAATATACACTTTTATCTTCCAACTATCATTTAATTACTTCAATTGTCATTGTCCTTTACTCACAAACAATCACTTTATTTATAAGTGGACTCCACAATATCCTACAATACTCTTACTTTATCTACTTTTTTCTTAAATGTTGTACCCAAAAAGATAGGAATAGATTTTGTGGACAGAGGGAGTATGTGTTATTTGTCATTGCAGTAACACATACAAGTATTACAGTAATACATGTTTGTCCTTATAGTAACACAGATCTCGGAGCGAGTAATGTTATTTTGCTTTTGCACTAATTTTATAGAAAAATACATTTGACCTAATTCGACTCTGACAAAATCTATAGTTTTTACCTCTGTATTTATGTGTTTTTCCTTGTGATCCACTGGTCATGTTTCAAGGATCCTTCCTTGTAGTAATACATACATGTACTCACATTGACACATGTTTCTTTAATATAACATAAATCACGGAGTGAGTTTTGTTGTTTAGCCTTTGCTCGAATTTTTAAGAAATATATATTTGACCCAATTCGATCCGCACATGAATTTGCGATTTTTTTCGCTCCGTGTTAATTTTGACCCGTGGGTCATATTTCATATAAAAATTTACCATGAATTAATGTGAGAAAATTAATTGATACACACCATACACCATTTTAATCAAAAGGGACGACCTGTGAAATATTTCACGTGTAATATTAGTTCAAAAAAGAATGAGATGATGATTCATGGATTATACGTAGGTAGAACCGGGTCAAATAGGTTTTTTTCTAAAAACTCACGTAAAGGCAGAAAAGGAAAACTCGCTCCAAGATTGTGTTACTATAGAGATAAGTATATGTTACTATAAAAACAATTATGTGTTACTATGTGATGATGTAATTATTTTTTTAAGTAAATTAATGTTGTAATTTGGTGGTTTGTCTTCACTTAAGACAATTGGTTACAAGTCAAAAGGATAAGCAGATAAAAGATAGGGAGGGGAGTGCATGAAAATTAAGGGAGTCGTTTTGTCAATACAGTAACACATATTATGTATATGTAGTTATACAGGGTGTGTTTGGATGTGGAAAACTTTTCCATTTTTTTCCTCAAAAATTTTTTCTCCAAAAAAATTCCCAATTATCTACACTATTCACTCAAAGTTACTATATTATCTCAATATATTCTTCTAAATCACTAATACACATTTGGACTTGGACAGCTGTGAAAAATGACTTTGGAGAGCTGTTATAACCGCTCTCCAAGTATCAACTGTCCAAACTTGGACAACTAATAAAAAACCGTTGTCCAAGAAATCGCACTTGGACAACGGTTTTGAACCGCTGTGCAAGATTGCAGCTTAGATAGAGGTTTTCAACCGCTGTCTAATATATTTTTTTTAAAAAAAATTGATTTTTAGGCACGGACTCACCAAGCATCTCATATATAAGTCACCAAGTCTCCCAATTAATTGATGCAATTATTCGCTCCCATGGGGGACCGAACACGGGACCTTGGGCTCCTGAGCGGGGATCAATTCCGCTCGGGCACTTACTTTCTTACGTTTACTTAATGAAATTAATTCTATATGTTCTAAAAATCATTTTTTCTTACAATTTTTTTTAAAATTCTTTATTTCAATTATCTTATTTATTAATTCAATCACATTTTTATATAATAATTTTTTTATATAAATTTACTTTTCCTTTTCTATAGCCTATTTTTGGAAGCAACTAATACTTTTTCCTTTATTCCTGAGCAAGAAACCTAAGACTCACTTTTGTTAATAGCATATGGATATCAAGAGGTTCAACTGAAAATTCTGGGACCCAAAAATTAGAGAAATCTCATTGGTGGAAATGGAGCTAATTTCTTTTTCATATCAAGAGGGATGTTAAACAATTAATATGGAGTTAGTTTTCTATAGTGTAATGTGCATTAGTTCAATACTGTGACATGTTAGAATAAATGGTACATCATATATATAACAAACAAGAACTACATAAAGTTTGTTATTTTGCAAAGTAAAAAAAGAAACACAAACACATGAGTACTGATGAGAAAGAATGACTAATTAATTGAAAAGAATGGCTAATTAATCTATATTTGAAAAGAATGGCTAATTAATTGCAGATATAAAGTTTCTCCCAAGGAAGGAGAAAGAATAATGTATTATGAGGAAATCACTATAAGTGAAACTGATGAGAAAGTTTTCGAATTGTATAAAGAATGGGGTGATACAAGCTTTACAAAAAAAAATTCACTTGGAGAGCGGTTATGAACCGCTCTCCAAGCTTTACCTTGGACAGCGGTTCAAAATCGCTCTCCAAGTACCTTTCTGCAATGAGGTTATGAGAACCGTCCTAGTTTTGAACTTTGGACAGCCGATTTTAGTTTTTTTTTTTTTTTTTTTTTTTTATAGAATCGCTCTCCAAGGGACCACTTGGAGAGCTATTCGAAAAAAAGGTTATCCAAGCGGAACTCTCCAAGCTTAAATGTGTAGTAGTGAATCAATTGAGCAATTTTCGAAAAAATTTCGGAAACACTCGAAAACCTTTTTTTCTCACTGACATGGGTGATAGCTTGATGGGACACAAATGTTGCTTTAAAATTGTTATGACCAATTGATCATTGACTTTCTTTGTCAATTTATTACTATTATTCAGCAAATTTATTTTATTTATGCACATATTTGTAAACATGTTTATTTTATTCATTTATTTATCTACACAAATTTTATTAATTATTGAAGGTGAACTTTTAATATAATGTTACTTTTTATTTGTTAGTGTAGTTATTTTTTAAGTTTATTTATATAATTTTTTTTTACTTAATTACTTATCTACTTAGTGATCACATTGACAAGTATGTGTATTATTTTAATAAAAAATTCTATTTTTTATTATATATATATATATGTTAGATATTTATATTATACATAATTATTTATTATCTTAATATTGATGATTTTGAATTTTTTTTATAAATATTAGGTTATATTTATTATTTTAAATTATGATTAATATTTTCAAAAATATGTCTTCAAAAAAGTCAAGCCCACTTACAATTCATATTTCCAATATTTCTTTTTAAAATAGCAACTACACTATAAGAAAATAAAGAATTGTCTATAAAAATTTTCTAATGACTATGAAATTTACTAACAAAAATAAAATCGATCTTTAAATAGTGAGGATTGCCTACGACTTGCTTACGAATTTTTTGAATTTTAGTAGATAAATAAATTACCTACAAACACACTGTATATACATTTATAATTTATGTAGGCAAACTTACCTAGACAAATAATTCCTTAGACAATTTACATTTTCGTAGACAATTATATTTATAGTTTAGAAATGACTTATATGATTAAAAAATTATAGACAAGTCATAAATAATCATTACTACTATGTAAAGATGAAACTATTTTCGTTAGAAATTCCATAGGCAATGCACTATTTTTCTGTTAGCTTCTAATAATCCCCTCTGTTTTCACGGTAATATGGTTGATTTATAACTAGCATTACTATAAAAACACATTTATATTGTAGAACACATTTGTAAAAGACAAAAACTCATATGAGACAGTTTCATAGATGGTCTTATGTATGAGACGAGGTACAACTTAACACAAATCACACTCATCCCTCCCAAAGTGTTAAAACGTCAATGTCCAAATTATGTCCCGTGAAACCGTCTCATGCAAGTGTGCCTCTTTGTAAATAGTGGGCTTCTCATAATTTTTCATAAACATTTAGATAACAAAACAATATATTGAAATTCCTTAATGTATTGAAATTATTTAGGGTAACTTTGGAAAATATATTGAAATTCCTTAATTTATTGAAATTATTTAGGGTAACTTTGGAAAATATATTGAAATTCCTTAATGTATTGAAAATTTAAGTGGCGCTCAGCCGCACATGATTTATAAATTATTTTAGAATGCAAATATTAACAAATACTCATGAATTAACAAGATATTTTTTTAAGAGGCTTGACGTTGTTACAAAATAAAATTTAATTATATGTGAATTTACATAGAGTTCGCAATATGTACGTGATTGGGTGTCGTAATTGCTCGTATTTATGTGATTTTCATGCTCAAGTTGATAGAAACCCATGCTTTTATTGCACTAATTTCACTCAATTTGACCTAAATGTGGAGAAAGGTTGTGTTTTACTTTTTGTGTAGGAAATGAGTGAAAATGAGCTAGAATGATTAAATAAACTGCTCTGATCTAGAAGGATGTAGGAGAAGAGAGTTGAACCATGTGAAAGATCTCGAAATGGGGGTCTCAACGCAAAAAGAACCAAGTCAATCGGAGTTCGGGAGCTCGAGTTATGGGCAAAATAAAAATATTTCGATGTTGGTGCTACTCGACTCGAGCCAGACTGCTCGAGTCGAGCTGGTAGCTCGAGTCGATCCAATGTGCTCGATATTTTGAGCATTTTGAGTATAGTAGGTTGGGGGAAAATTATAGCCAGCTCGACCCGAGCAACTTGGCTCGAGTCGAGCTGCTGGAATAGCAAAAACGCGAGCACGATTATGGCCAGCTCGACCCGAGCAACCTGGCTCTAGTCGAGCTAGCCCAAAAATAGAGATGCTGCCAAAAAGCCCTAAGGACACGTGCCAACTGATTCCAAAGCATATATAAAGGTCCAACTTCATTTTTTTCATCATTCAGCAGCTGGGGGAGAGATGGAGAAGCAAGCAAGTGATACCTTTTAGAGTTCCAAGTAATACTATTGCTAGTTTTTCAATTTTTCTTCCATAGATAGTTTAGAGCTTCATAGAATAGCTTAGTTCTAGCTTTATTTACATTTCAAGCAAGGATTCAAAGAGGATTTATGAGTTTTGTTATGCTTTTGTACTACAATTTCATCCAAGAGGTGATTTTTACTTTTTATTGCATGTTACTTGTTGATTTTATTATGGGTTCCTTGAATTCTTGTTGTTTAGCCATGAGTTTTGCCTTGTGCACCATGGGCTAAGGTTATTAGTGTTTGGGTGTTTGGAATTGTGGTTATGATTGTTTAATTGCTTTGATTATGGTTGTTTATCTCTATTGATGGTTATCCTTTAGATTATGGGAATTTACTTGTTCTATTTTGGTGGTTTTGCTATGAGCTCGTGTGTTTTTGCTAGTTTATTTCAACGAGAGTTGGATAGACGGGTTTAGGCACATGGGTATTGGTTTAATTCATCTGAATTGGAGTCGATTAAGTCCTATCGCAACGAGAGTTGGGTAGATACTTTAGAACCCCTTTAATCTACATTATCTTCTTGAGTTAAAACCTTGAGTGGGTGGTGAAGAGCACATAGGAGCATCAACTTTTGTCTACAAGTGGAAACACACGGTGACGGAGTAGTTAGCTAATTCGAGGACCATATCCGTGCAATTACCCGGGTTAGCAAAGGGTGATTCACCTCTCGATCCTAGGATTTCAACCGATATCGTAACCTAGGCTTACCAAGTACGGGAATGGTATATGTGTAGTGATCGCCCTTATGGGATAACCGGAAATAAAGGCAAACACCATAATTGATCTTTTGACAATCGTCTCATAAGGAAAAACACCCGAGCATATCTTCTCTCGCTAGTAAACAAAAATCGTTTGCTATTTAATTGCTTTCTCTTAGCTTGCTCGTTTTTAGTTTGATCTTTGTTTCGATTGTTGGATATTGCTTGTGTTAAGTTTCCAAATCATGTCACACTATAATCATGCGACAACATATAACAATTGGGCTATATTCCACACCTAGTCCCGTGGATTGATTTTAAAACCGGGCACTTCAATGACCCTCTTATACTTGAGAGGTTAGTGTGTTGCAAAACACGAGTCAAGTTTTTGGCGACGTTGCCGGGGACTAGGTTGTGTTGAGTATAACTAGTTGTTCATTGAACGTGGTTAATAGTGTCTTTTATTTTTATTACCAACCTTGCTAATAGTTGGATTGAAAATTGTGGTCTTTGTTGATTTGCTAGGTTTGCATGAACACAAGGACAAGTGGGATTAAACCAATTCCAATCGACCTTGAGATCGAAGCAACGACTAGGAGAAGAAACCGAGACCAAAATCGGAGATTAGCCCAACAAAGAGCAATTGGAGAAAATCAAAACCACCGAATGAATTTGGAAGGGGGTGAAAATAGGGAACGTCCTATGTGGGAATATTTCAACCCACAAGTGCAAAGGCACTATGATGGCATTGCTCGTCCACCTATAGCAGCTAACAATTTCAAAATCAAGCCAGGGCTCATTCAAATGCTCCAAAAACAACAATTCGGGGGAGGCAAGAATGAAGACCCTAATAGACTCATCGCCCAATTTCTAGAGTATGCGGATACGGTCAAGATTGGGGGTGTGACGTACGATGCATGGAGGGCCCTACTTTTCACATTTACCTTGAGGGATAAGGCGAAGGATTGGATCTCGTCCCTACCTCCCGATAGCCTTGGATCATGGGATGTCTTAGGTAAAAAATTCTTGATGAAGTTCTTCCCACCATCAATGACCCTCCATTGCAAGAAGGAGATTGCCCAATTTCGTCAAAGGGATGGGGAAAACTTGTATGAGGCTTGGGGGAGGTACAATGCTATGCTTCGAAGATGTCCTCAACACAACTTCGTCAAGGATAAAATTGTGAGCTATTTCTACTATGGGTTAAATGATGAGGCACGAATGTTTATAGACTCTTCGGCGGGTGGCTCGGTGTTTGATAAAAACGGGACGGAAGGGATTAATTTGATCGAGAGAATTGCTAACAACACTTTCAATTGGCCCGCTGAAAGATTTATGGCTCATCGAGTTGCTCAAGTGGATAGTGATCCAAACAATGCAATGGCGGAGGCAATGAAGCTCCTCATTAACAAAGTGGATTCATTAGTGGAGAGTCAAAAGAGGGGAATGATGGGAGGAAACATGGAAATGCCACAAAGTTTTGATCATGTGGAGGAGGCCAATTACATGGGTAGGGGTCATTATCAACAAGGAAGTTACCAAGGAAACCAAAATTTCCAAGGAAACCATTACCAAGCCTCTAACCAAAATTTCCAAAGTCAAGCCCCTAACCAAAACTATCAAAACCGTTACCAAAACAACCCATCTCAAAACTTTCCCAACCGAAACAATCCACATTCACAATTCCCAAGCCAAAACCAACCTTCTAGCCAAAACAACCATCAACAAAACTTCCAAAACCAAAGAAACAACCAATACCAAAATAACTAAGCCTTCCCATACAACAATTCCTACAGTCCAAACCTCCGAAAACATGAAAACTTCTCATACTCAAACCCGATGGCCGCCCTCACTCTACCACTGGGATTTGATCCCGGAGCCCGTGCACCCAACAATGAAGGGTGTCAAACTTTAGAGGATAGTTTGGCCACATTCATCTCACTATCGAATCAACAAACACTCAAGTCCAATCAAAGGTTTGATAAGATAGAGGGTGATTTGAAGAATTTTAGTAATATCCCTCATGCCATAAATTCTCTCTCAAACCAATTGAAGAACTTGGAATTCCAAATGGGGCAAGTGGCATCCTCAAGCCAAGGGAAAGATAAAGGAAAGTTTTCCTCCACGACAGAGGTGAATCCTATAGAATATTGTAAGGCCGTGGAATTGAGGAGTGGTACAAGGTATGATGGGCCGAGCATGCCATTGGAAGATGATGAGGTAGAAAAGGAGGGAGAAAAGAAAGATAAGAAGGAGGAGATTGTTGTTGAGGATGCTTGTGTTGAGGTGGAAGATGTTGATGAGAAGAGAGTTCCTAAATGGAAGAAGGCTAAGGAGTTAAAGGAGAAGAACGAAAAGGTTGAGTGTGATGGATGGGGAATTCCTAAAACCCCTATTCCACCACCTTTTTCTCAACGTTTCATGAAGAAGAAGCTAGATGATAAGTTCGCAAAATTCTTAAAAATCTTCAAGAAAGTGACCTTGAACGTGCCTTTCTTGGGGGCAATCGAGGAGATGTCGTCTTATGTGAAATTTCTCAAAGAGTTGGTCACTAAGAGAAGGAAGGCGGACGAGTGTGAAATGATAAGCTTAACAAGTGAGTGTAGTGCCTTACTCCAAATAAACCTTCCTAAAAAAGTCAAAGATCCGGGGAGCATAACCTTGTTGTGTGAGTTGAGTAACAAGGAGAAGAGAAACGCTCTATCTGACGTTGGTGCGAGCATCAATCTCATGCCATATCTATTTACAACCGTTTGAAAATGGGGGAGCTCAAACCAACGTCCATGACGTTACAATTGGCGGATCGTTCTATTACTTATCTAAAGGAAATTGTGGAGGACGTGTTTGTGAAGATTGACAAGTTTGTATTTCCGGCGGACTTGTGGTACTAGAAATGGAGGAGGATGCTGATATACCATTGATTTTGGGAAGACCATTTCTAGCTACCGCAAGGGCGGTGGTGGACATGTACACGGGCAAGGTGACCTTGAAGCTCGATGATGAGGAGCTCATTTTCGACTCCTAAAAAGCCATGAGGCATACATTCGAAGCGGAGGAGTGCAAATCCATCAACGTTGTTGAACATTGTGTCCAAGAGAAAATTGAGAAATCTCTTGCTCCTTACTTTCTTCATGCTTATATCAATCCTTCATTTGATTGTTACACTAATCCCTTATTTGAAGAAGAAGAAGAAGAAAGAGAGGATGATGAAGAAAAGAAAGAGGTCTCAAGCGATGAGAAAGATAAAGATGATAATCTTATTGTCGAAAAAGATGAAGAGGAGTATCCATTGATGGATGTAAGCAACAAGAAAAATCAAGAAGCATCCAAAAAGATTTTGGAGAGTGAAATGAGCATTTTTAATCCCTTTTACTCTTCAATTCTCACTTTATTAGATATAGATGCTTCTATTGATTTTGTCTTGCCTCTTGATACTTACAATCAAAAGAAAGAAATTGAGAAAAGTTTGGGCATTCTTGAGATAAGAGAGAAAGAAAGGCAAGAGATGATGGTGAGAGAAAATGGATACAATTTGGAGAATTCCATCATCCATAAGTTATGCAAGAGAGATGGAGGTTGTTGGTTGATCTTTCATGATACCCTCCTTGATTTTGAAGCCAAAAGATTAAAATACGAAGGCAAGGAGGATCGATATCCGTGGCCTTACCGATGAGTTGAACGACTCAAGTTCCGTCCGGCATAGGACATTAAACCTAAGCTTTTTAATGGGAGTAAACCCATCTTTATGTATTTTTTATGTGTTTATCTTGTTCGTTTGATCTTGTTTTGGTAGTGTTGTTTTTTTGTAGGTTGTCCGGGGTCCCTGGGGACGAGGCTTGGTGAAGATATTGAGTTTAAATGAAAGATACGTGCTTGAAGGAAATCTTTAGGTAGATTTTTTTTTCCAAACTTAGATTTGCTTAGCAAAGTCTAAGTTTTGGGGGTGTTTCATCTTTTTATGCATTTTACATTTGCACCGGGCGCACTTCGCTTTTGAGGTTTGGTGATGTTCACCGTATGACATGTTTTTTGAGCTTAAATGGTGAAAATACTTGTACATGAATTTTGCCGTGTTGGGCTCTTGTTTGTTGGTATACTTCTTTAGTTGAAGATGGATGTAGATGAGCTTAATTGTTAAGATGTGGTTCGTATAGAGCTTAATGGTCATGGTGCTTGGTGCATATTCTTTGTTTCACTATTTTCCAAACTTTTAATTGCATAGCAATGAAAAAGTTTGGGGGGGTGCGTTCGTTTTCACAAATTCACTTGCACCAATGCACTTATGCTTTATGTTGTTGGTGGTGGTTTGCTCTTGTGCTATATTCTTGGATGATTTGGTTGTATATTTGTTCCTTGGATATTGAGTATTGTGATGGATGCTTTTGTATGTGATGTTGAGACGTTTGCTTGGATGATTGGTAGTGTTTGATGTGATGATGTGGTTACTTGTTGGAGGATTGCACTACTTGATTACATGCTTTAAAATTGATAGACTATGGATGGTGTGACTATTCCCTAATGCTAATCTTGAGAGACTTTGGCCATTTGAATCATTCATATCATGATTTAAGTTTCTTTCTTGAGTGGATCATTCACAAAACGCATGCTATAACTTGCCCCTTTGTCTTGTTTGAGATCATATTTTTGGAAAGGTGTTAAAGATGATTGGAGGCCATTTTTGGTTGAATGAGTCACTTAGCCAAATAAATCCCACCTAATGAAGTCAATTCGTAATAAGCCCCTTTGAGCCTTTAAGCCTATTATTGTTGGCAAGCTACATTGATTTAGCCATTTTTACAATTTCTTTCTTGAGCCCCATTTTGATCCCTATTAACTTGTAGAGCTTCATGGTTGGTAAATAATGGAAGAACAAAATTTAAATGAGTGGATTTTGAGTGGTCAATGTGAGAAAGTTGAGAAAAATGCAAAAGGAGGTTGAGCAAGGATGAGGAAAGAAAGAAAATAAGCCTTGAAAAAAAAATGTGAAAAAGAGAACCAAGGCTAGAAAAAGAGCTCTAAAAAAATGAGAGAAGGAACCTTGAAAAATTTTTTAAAAAAAAGAAGAAAACAAGGTTTCAAATGAGCTTGAAAATGAAAAATGGCTTCAAGAGAAAAAGAAAAGAAAGGGAAGGTGAATTGGGTACTTGTGAGCATTGAAATGAGAAAATAAAGAGAAATGAGTGTGAGTTTGTGTTCTTAAACTTCTTGATTGATTTACCAACATTTGTTGCTCTACAAGGAATTGAGTCACTTTGTCCCAAATTTTACCCCACCTTTGTCCAAATAGCCTACATTACCACCTTGTGAAAGACCTCCTTGATTTGATTACCTACTAAAAGAGTTGGTGGAGAATTAAGATGAGGGGCAAGCCTATGGATGTTGCATGGAGTGAATTGATTGAATGAGAGTAAAAACGTCCCTTGAAACACGTGAGCTTTGAGTGAATTACTTTCATAAGAGAGTGGGGATAGTGCACTTGAACTTGTCTTATCTTGATCATTGCATGTTTGATTGTGGTATGAGAGTTCACTTTTGATTCCTTATTCATTTGATATGATCCTTGAAGTCCATTGCATAAGTCTTGATGTCCATACATTGCATACTTCACAATTCCTCCCCCTTGTTCTATTTTCTTTCGTTGCTCGGGGACGAGCAACACTTTAAGTTTGGGGGGATTGATTGGGTGTCGTAATTGCTCGTATTTATGTGATTTTCATGCTCAAGTTGATAGAAATCCATGCTTTTATTGCACTAATTTCACTCAATTTAACCTAAATGTGGAGAAAGGTTGTGTTTTGCTTTTTGTGTAGGAAATGAGTGAAAACGAGCTAGAATGATTAAATAAACCGCTCTGATCTAGAAGTATGTAGGAGAAGAGAGTTGAACCATGTGAAATAGATTGAAATTAGGGTTGCAACGCAAAAAGAACCAAGTCAATCGGAGTTCGGGAGCTCGAGTTATGGGCGAAATAAAAATATCGCGTTGTTGGTGCTACTCGACTCGAGTCAGACTGCTCGAGTCGAGTTGGTAGCTCGAGTCGATCCAATGTACTTGGCATTTTGAGTACAGTAACCTGGCTCGAGTCGAGCTGCTGGAATAGCAAAAATGCGAGCACGATTATGGCCAGCCCGACCCGAGCAACCTGGCTCGAGTCGAGCTGGCCCAAAAATAGAGATGCTGCCAAAAAGCCCTAAGGACACATGCCAACTGATTCCAAAGCATATATAAAGGCCCAACTTCGTTTTTTTCATCATTCAGCAGCTGGGGGAGAGATGAAGAAGCAAGCAAGTGATACCTTTTAGAGTTCCAAGTAATACTTTTGCTAGTTTTTCAATTTTTCTTCCATAGATAGTCTAGAGCTTCATAGAATAGCTTAGTTCTAGCTTTATTTACATTTCAAGAAAGGATTCAAAGAGGATTTGTGAGTTTTGTTATGCTTTTGTGCTACAATTTCATCCAAGAGGTGATTCTTACTTTTTATTGCATGTTACTTGTTGATTTTATTATGGGTTCCTTGAATTCTTGTTGTTTAGCCATGGGTTTTGCCTTGTGCACCATGGGCTAAGGTTATTGTTGGGGAATTAATCCCAACAGTTATTAGTGTTTGGGTATTTGGAATTGTGGTTATGATTGTTTAATTGCTTTGATTATGGTTGTTTATCTCTATTGATGGTTATCCTTTAGATTAGGGGAATTTACTTGTTCTATTTTGGTGGTTTTGCTATGAGTTTGTGTGTTTTTGCTAGTTTATTTCAACGAGAGTTGGGTAGACGGGTTTAGGCACATGAGTATTGGTTTAATCCATCCGAATTGGGGTCGATTAAGTCATATAGCAACGAGAGTTGGGTAGATACTTTAGAACCCCCCCTAATCTACATTATCTTCTTGAGTTAAAACCTTGAGTGGGTGGTGAAGAGCACATAGGAGCGTCAACCTTTGTCTAAAAGTGGGAACACACGGTGATGGAGTAGTTAGCTAATTAGAGGACTATATCCGTGCAATTACCCGGATTAGCAAAGGGAGATTCACCTCTCGATCCTAGAATTTCAATCGATATCGTAACCTAGGTTTACCAAGTACGGGAATGGTATATTTGTAGTGATCGTTCTTATGGAATAACCGGAAATAGAGGCAAACACCATAATTGATCTTTTGACAATCGTCTCATAAGGAAAAACACCCGAGCACATCTTCTCTCGCTAGTAAACAAAAATCGTTTGCTATTTAATTGATTTCTCTTAGCTTGCTCGTTTTTAGTTTGATCTTTGTTTCGATTGTTGGATCTTGCTTGTTTTAAGTTTCCAAATCATGTCACACTATAATCATGCGACAACATATAACAATTGAGTTATATTCCACACCTAGTCCCGTGGATTGATTTTAAAATCAGGCACTTCAACGACCCTCTTATACTTGAGAGGTTAGTGTGTTGCAAAACACGTGTCAGTACACCCAACAATTTATATGTATCAAGAATTAATAAAATGATAATAAAATTAATTTTGTTTTCCGAAATTTTATTAAATTTGTTAGAATATATCTAAATGAAACAATAATTAAAACAATACAAATTTAATTTCATCATATTATCCATCCAAAAAAAATAAAAAAAATCTACATCCAATCACACTCTCATTTTCAACAGACACATCACATCAACTATAATCATTACACTTTTTTCACAACCAATCACACTCTCATTTTTTATAACTATTCACCCAAAAAGAAAAATTCTCATGAAAATGAAATATGAAAAAATAAAATGACATCCAACCAAGCACAACCATAATTTTCAATATCTTACATACAAATATATGTACTGAAAAAAATAAGTATGTATTATTTGTCCTTACAGTAATACATACATGTATTTACAGTAACACATGTTTGCACTTATAATAACACATACCTGAGGAAAAGTTATGTTATTTTGCCTTTACGGAAATTTTATAGAAAAATCTGTTCGATTCGCTCTGATCCACATAGGATCCGAGAATTTTCCCTTCTGTGTTTATGCACTTCTCCTTCTAGTCCACATGTCATATTTCGCAGATTCTAAATCTGTTAAATATTTCACTCCTTTCAAATTTTTTTAAATGTCGTTTTTGCCTTTTGGAATATTTGCATAATAAATGTTGTTTTGGCATTACTTCGCCCCCACCACCCACCCATCCTAATTAATTCCATATAAATACCCGTAATATGGTTTTTTAGATTTTTTAATTTTTTTCAAATATGTTGTTTGAATAATATTTCAGCTAATAATAACTATTGATAAAAATATTAAATTATCATTAATTAAGATTAATTTTGATCTATGATGCACGAATTCTTCTAAAAAAATCACGGTGCAGTATCGGATACTCCGCGGGTGCCGATGCGATTCGCATGGAATTCACACTGAATACGCCACGTGGCGAATCCGTGAGTAATTTTTTAAAAAAAATTTACGATACGCGTATCGGGTGCGGGATTGGTTATTTTTTTAGAAAAAATAATTTTTTTTGTTTATTTTTGTAATTTTTTAAGACTAAAATCTTTATGGTCATTTTATTAAGTACTAAATGTGTTATTTGAATTGAACATTATTATGCAATATAAATTAAATTGAAAATATATCACTTGTTTTTTTTATTGAATCCCTTAATATAACTTATGTATTAAATTGATGTTATTTGAATTAATATTTGTTACTTAATTACATTAAATTATTGAAAATGCTTAAGGTTTATGTGAATTACATACATTTGATATGCTAATTTTTAAGTGTTATATATAATAAAATATAAATTTAACAGAAGTATCCTTGCCGTATTGCACCCTAATTTTTTTGAAAATTCGTATCCCCGTACCCGTATCTTATCGCACCCCCACACCCGCACCTATGCAACATAGATTTTGATATACAAAAAATATTCTTAATTTTTTTGAAAAAACTTAGTAGGGTTTTTCTAAGATCAGGAACGGTTTCGCCCTTCCAGACGTTAGACGTCAAATAAAATGTTCTCACATCATTTAACTTCGCCATAGGCGACCCTGTTTCGCCATATGACTAAATAATTAATTTTTTTAATAAAAATGATAAAATTATTGAAGTATTCTTATAACATTTTGAAATAAAAAATACAATGTTCATAAATTTAAAAAATTTAATCCACGATCCCGAACTCGGCCATGTCCATGTGCGACCAGGGTTGGGTTCGGGTTTGGGTCCGAGTAGGATCCGGGTCCTAGTTTGGGTCCATGTCCTAGTTAGGGTTTGGGTCCATGTCGGGTCTGGATGCGGTCAAAGTCCGATTTGGGTCCAGATCCGGGGTCAGGGTCGAATCTAGATCTAGGTCAGGGTCAGGGTCCGGGTCCGGTCCAAGTCAGGGTCCGGTGCGGTCCAGATCAGGATTCAGTTCTGAGTTCGGGTCCGGGTCAGAATGGGTCAGGGTCTGAGTTTGGGATAATTTCGTCAGTTTATAAATATTAATTTAATTTATTAGTAGGGCGATGCAGTGCGATTGCAGTATGCACATCGCAAACGCATTAGTGCAAAATGTAATTATTTAAAATTAAAATTATACGGTAATCAAATGATTTCTTGACGTAAGGAAGGATGAAACTGTTCTTGAAATTTGTTATTGTTAATATGAGAATTTAAATTGAAGATTACATTAATAATTGAACTATTATAAATTAGTAGCTATTACAAAGTAATTGAACTATTACAAAATAGTAATTCTAACTTAAAATAAGCTAGTAATCTACTATTACAAATTAATTGAACTATTACAAATTTACAAATTACAAAGTGAACTATATCGAATTAGTAATTACAATTACAACTTAAAATTTTAAACTTTACAAAATAAATTTGGGGGAGGGGGGGATTTAAAGAAATTGGACTTGAGCTTAAATTTAAGAAATAAACTTAGAAATTCTAAGTTTGAAACTTAAAATTAAGTTGTCTACGTATCCAAATAGGAATCAAAGTCCACGTAGTTCTCTTACCTCAAACTTACCTCGTTGATTTGGATCGATTCGATTCTTCATGCATCACTTCCGGTGGTAGTTTCTTCGGAGCTATCTTGATCATCATTATCAATGAATTCTTGACTTCTCTTTTCGGCTCTTACCCAATCATCAAGCAAGCATTGGTTTTCAATGTTTTCAAAGGTCATATTCGATCTCGTTGCATCCAAAGTGTAGCCTCCCAAACTAATAGAGAAGTGGGGTTACTTACCTCGCCTTGAACTCCACCACCGCCACCTGTTGACGTAAATCCACGAAGTTGTGCTTGGTTTGAACTAATTCCAACTCTATCAGGGTGAATTTTTTTCAAATGCTTCTCGAATGTCCCATATCCCCCTCCTTTGACAAAAGAATATATTTTCTCACAATAGTTTCAATGAACTTTAATAGTACCATCCTCGTTGATCACTTTATTAAAGTGACGTGCAAAAATATCCGACTTAAGTTGAGCTCGACTTGGAGTTGGCTCGACATTGGAGTCGGTTGGGTGGTTTTGACATTCTTGAGTAGGACGTCGTGGACCTCGTGGTATAGCATCATCTTCAAGAGGATTCTCATAACCGGGACCAAGTGTGGCCTCAATATCATCTAAACTCCACTCGATCGGTGCCGGTGGTTGTGGAAGACGAACGGAAGAGGTGGAAGAAGCTTTGCCTTTACCCTTACCCTTGCTTTGATGGCTTGCCATAATATGTATGTAAGTATATATGTAAATAATATATGTATGTAAGTGTAGTGTAATATACTAATATGTAGTATAGTAGCATAGTGTAATATATAGTGTATATAATATATAGTGTAGTATGATATATAGTTTAGTGTAATATACTAATATATAAATTATAGTGTAGTGTAGTGTATGTAATATGTAAGTAATGTAAATAATATATAAATAATAAACTTTGAGAATTGAGTGAGAGTTGAGACTTGAGAGAGAGATGAGGAGAAAGTAATGAGTTGAATAACTTTGGGGTGAATTTTGGAGTGGAATGAGGTGGTATTTATAGATGAAATCTTGAAAAAAAAAATGGTCGAAACCGCCGGTTCGAACCGGAACCGGCTGTTCCACGGTTCGAACCGGCGGTTCCTGTAACGGCTCTTTAATCTCAGCCGTTGGATCTCAACGGCTCTTTAATCTGGGCCGTTGGATCTCAACGGCTACAATTTTCAAAATTGGAGGCGGTTCCGGTTTGGAACCGGCGGTTCCGGTTCGAACCGGCGGTTCCCGGTTCTGATTTTGCTAGAACCGGAACCGAACCGTGGGTTTTACGGTTTCGATTCGGTTCCGGAACCGGAACCGCGGAACGGTTTGAGCATGCCACCCATCAAGAAATATTAACGGCCAATAATGAATGCCCAGTTTGTACTATATATTATCAAGAGTAAATATAGGAATTTTGAGAGGCTGTAGCTATATCTAGTTGGGGCCCGGCCGGCCCACGCTGTTTGTTTGTGTTAATGACTTATTATAAATAGTGGTGGTTTTTCTTCATATAAAATATGCACACACCACTGCACTACAAATTTAGAAGTTATAAGATAGACGTACGAGGTAGGTCGATCAAACAATATCCAGATCTTGTTATATAATTAGTTTGTTTTTGAGTCATGATATTGCAGGTAGTAGCAGTTATGGCTCTTATAGTAATACTTATGTTTAGGAAGCTAGTAATTAGTAATGGGAAGAAGATTAATAATGTTCCACCAGGCCCCCGAGGATTGCCCTTCGTCGGGAACCTGCTGGATCATTATTGGAGTGGAGACGTGGTAGAATACCTGGGCCACCTGTCTCAAAAGTACGGGCCCCTGACCACCATCTACCATGGCTCCACTCCAGTACTGGTGGTTTCGTCCATGAAAATGGCAAACCAAATACTCAAATCTCACGACGCCTCCTTCTGCAGTAGGCCGCCTGTTCTGGGCCAGTAAAAGCTCTCCTACAACGAAATAGACATTGCTTTTTCGCCTTTCAATCGCCACTGGAGAGAGATGCGCAAACTCTGCGCCCTTCATCTACTATCCCCCAAGCAAGTCCTCTCCTTTCGCTCCGCTCGTGAGGACGAGGTTTCTCGAATGATCGCCAACATTAGTTCCGCGCGGTGCCCTATCAACTTGAGCGCGGTGGCGATGTCCCTGGCCAGCAACCTCATTACTAGGGTTGCTTTCAGGAGGAGATTTGATGACAATGAGTTCGAGAAGAAGAGATTGGATAGGCTCGTGATGGAAGCTCAGCTGTTGATGGTCAGCTTTTCCTTCTCCGACCATTTTCCAGCCCTGGGTTGGGTGGACAAGGTGTCGGGGTTGTTGGGCAGAATACATAAGAATTGCGAAGAGATGGATGTCTTCTGTCAGCAGCTCATTGACGAGCACCTCCATCCGTCTAGGCCAACGCCCGATAGACAAGACATTATTGATCTCATGATCCAACTCGAACATGTAGCCACCTTCGCCACTCATGATTGGGATGAACACATCAAAGCATTGCTCATGGTAACTAACTTATTTGACAAAGTATTATGTGAAACTTGTTCATGGTGACCATATCCCCTGTTTCACAAAATATATTACTTGTTTTCACTAAACTGAATTAGTTGTTTTCAGTGAACAATATTCCCTAATTTCACTAAACAATAGTATTAGCTAATATTGTTAAGTGAAAACAACGAATATTGTTTAGTGAAAATAAGCAATCCTGTTCAATGAAACAAGTGGTACAACAATAAAAATTCACCATGAACAAGTTTCAGAGTGCTTATTATATTCTTACAGCTTATCAATTGACTCCTTAACTAATAATACTTTATGTGTGTGTGCATGTAGGATCTATTTGTAGCTGGAACTGATACGGTGGCGGCCGCAATAGTTTGGACCATAACTGCCCTGATGCTAAAGCCAGGCGTCATGCACAAGGCACAAGAAGAAATCCGGGCCTTGGGAGGGATAAAAGAAAGATGTGCAATAAACGAAGACGATATCAAGGAACTACCCTACCTAAAGGCGGTGGTGCTGGAGGCACTAAGGCTCTACCCACCGGCTCCATTCCTATACCGGACTCAAATACTCCCCCAAGAATGCACGCGTGTGGAGGGATACAATATCCAACCGGGAACACAAGTTATCATAAACGGGTGGGCCATTGGTAGAGACTCGGAGAGTTGGGAGGAATCGAAGGAGTTTAAACCCGAAAGATTTATGAAGACGAGTAGTGACTCTGCATTCGAAAGGATGCTCCCTTTTGGGGAGGGAGAAGGGGGTGCCCCGGAAAGGAAATGGGACTGGTATCGATACACCTTGCGTTGGCGAATCTTCTATACTCGTTCGACTGGGCAACGCCGGATCAACAGGCGCCCATTGATACTGAGGTGTTGCCGGGACTCACCATGCATAAGAAAAAGGCACTGCTTCTTACGCCCACTCGCTATCATGCGCCTGCCTAGCTAATTAATCCTTTGTTACTACTACCTATTGGACTATTGGTAATCCTAATAATCCAATATATCATAAATCCACGTTACCTTGCGGGATAGTGCAAAACAATGCTTTAATAAGTTATACATTAATTAAAGTATTGTTTGGCACTACCGTGTACATGGACAAAATCGATTAGAGGCCTCTACTAAAATTTATGTACCGATCGAATAAGTTAGTATTTCGATTTTAATAATTCATTTTTCATTTAGCCATTTTAGAATTTTTTTTGTATGTATGTACACTTTTATACAATGAGTAAATACATATATGATTAATGACGATTTGTGATATTAGTTATTACACTTGTTATGCAAGTAACACTCTCTCCGTCCCAAAAAAACGTGCACATTTATTGTTTTCATGTATTTTTGTGAGCGAGTTTTTTATTAGTATTTGAAATGATAAAATAATCTTTAAAGATGCATCCAATAGATGAGAGGTAGATCTATAATACCCATTTTTAAAAATTATTTTATCATTTGAAATATTAATAAACAACTCGCTCACAAAAATTCGATAATAAAGGTGGTGTGGACGTTTTTTTGGGGACGGATGTAGTAAAACACTATATATATGAGATGAAACACCAAATCAATTGAATAGGAGATTAGCACGGAAAAGGTGGAGTACTGCTTCGAAGCTATCTAAGTAGCAATTGTATATTCCACTTTAGTATTTCATATTGTGAAATGTTACCTTTATTATGTTACATGCGTCATTATTGATAATTTGTGATATCACTTAGTATAGTAAAACCTCTGCAAATTGATATTGTTGATATCGAAATTTTTTATTATTTTAAAGAGGTGGAGTATTAATTTATCTATAAATAAATAATTTATTAATTTAAAGAGTGTTTTTTTAGTACGGTGAATGTTTTTACCAAAAAGGAGATAGCAAATTATTTTTTCGACATTGCAAAATTTGCTTTAGCGGTGAATGATCAAGGAATTTAAATGATTGTAACATTGAAGAAGACATAAAAAAAAAATTATAAACAATGATAAATGATCTCGGTTACCATAACAATATGAAAGTTAGGGGCAATAACAATGGGGTGTCATTTATAGAGTGTTCTTACTCTTAAGTATCACCCTTTTTAATTCTTACTCCTAGGTCCAAAAAATAGGTAGGAAAGACTTAAATGTCCTTAAGTGCTCCAACAACCCAAATGGGTCTATGTGTAGATTTAAAATTTTATTTTTCTGCACCCCATATTTTTAATAATGTTAAGGTTGATGGAGTTTCATTCAAAATCAGAATAATGGAGGAGCCGTTGTGTTTATGCGAATCAAATTCCAATTCAACGTATGATACGGATAGTGAGAATTCAAAAGGGTCAGAAGCTTTTATGGAATCAAAACATCATGCCGATACTGTTATCTCGGACATGGAAGAAGAAGAATATTTCTCTCGACGAACCAACCGCCAGTGCTTCGTCAGACTTAAAAAAATGGGAATTTTGTAGGTACTCAATGTGACGCTTCAGGATCGGAGTTGGCGGCGCATGCAGGGGAGTTTTCGAGAGATTTAATTATTCCCCCTGGGGAAGCGGTCAATCCGTTAATTATGCCCCCAATCTGTGTGGGGAATATGTCACCTTCTCCCACAGATTTCGAGTAATTAATGGTGTGAACATTACTAAGATTTTGACTCGGTCCCACTTAGTAGAAGAGGCGCCCCGTAATCGATTTTGACTCATTTACAAAGGACCGAGTGGGCCTCCCATCCCTCCTTTGGAAGCCCATAATCATCAAGTTGAGGAGGTGGCCCATATAGAGAAGGCTTTAATTCTGCAGGCCCATTTGGAAATTGAAAGCATACAGCTGGGCCTGGATCACTTGTCGGTGGACAATGGGCCCGACCTGGTTAATTGTGATTTGGGTAAAGATTCTCCTGGCCCTATTGAGAATTCCTCATGGTCATGGTCGTTACCATTCCACTTGATCAACCAAACCGTAAACTCCACCGACTCCCACTTCATCGCCGCCCTAAACGGTAGCCCCGAGCCAAAATTCGAATCCAAATCTCAACAAACCGGTTCCCCACTCGCACACCTCCCCATCTAGATCGAAAGCAAAAAATTTCAATCGAATACCCATCCCTTAATCTCGCAAAATCCCGCTTCCAAACTAAAGACCCAACGCCCAGGAAAGGTCCTGCTATCAAAGCATCTTTGATGAAAAGAAAAGGAGAGAATCAATCGGTCAAAGGCAAACAAAAAGGGTCTAAAAAACGGTCAGAAAGGCTTGACCAAAATCCTCAAAAAGTAGCAAGACATCGATGAGGGAACTCGTCATTATGAATCCACTAGAGAGAACGAGAATTCAAATACGGAGGAAGACCCTGTGTCAAAGAAAATCAGAGATGAGGCAATTCGAACTTGGAATATGGGGAAAAGTATTGGATTATTGCCACAAAATCGGGACGAAGATATGATCGAAAAAATTTCTGGAATGGAAATGAAAGCTCTCAACATCATTGCGAAGGATAAGGATAAAAACAAGGTTAGTTTCTAAATGAAGGTCATGTCTTACAATATTAGAGGGATTGGGAGTACCGTAAAAAGGAAGGAAATTCAAACTCTGGTCAGAGTTCATAATTTTGATTTCTGCTGCATACAAGAAACAAAAGATGAGAATTTGATCATAGAGACTTGCAGGGAGGTTTGGGGGCCGGGAAATCTTGAATGGGCAAAAAGAAATTCGTTGGGTAGGTCGGGAGGCATTCTTAGTAAATGGAATTCAGACAAATTCTTTGTTGCTAGTAGTTGGGATATGGTTGGAGCTGTTGTTGTTAATGGTTTTTGGGGTACAGAAAGAATCAGATGTTGCATTCAATGTATATGCTCCTATGCTTCTTCTTGATAGGATTGAGTTGTGGGACAGATTGCAAAATGTTATACAGCAGAATGATGATTGTTGTCTTTGTGTGGCGGGAGATTTCAATTCTATTAGGGCAAGTGGGGAAAGAGTTGGACAGGGGAGTTCGGTACACTCAAACGATATAAATGATTTCGATGGATTCATTCGTGACTCAAGTCTGCTTGACATGCCATTAACCGAAAGAAAATTCACCAGATACCAACCTGATGGGAGATGCAAGAGTAGGATTGACCGATTCCTTGTCAACAATTTATGGGTGACGACATGGCCTTCTTCTTCTCTAAAAGGCATGCCACTTAACGATCTCGGATCAACATCCAAAGCATTGGAGACAAAGGAGATCAATTGGGGCCAAAGCCTTTCGAGGGTTCATAAATGCCCGGTGTTCCCATCCGAGTTTCTAAATTTGTAGAGAAACGACTTGGGCTAGCTACGATGTGGAAGGTTGGGGAGGCTTTAAAAAAAAAAATTGAAAAGGTTGAAAGAGGACACGAAAAAAAGTGGAACTTGAAGTTTTTCGGTTCGACGGAGCATAAAATCAAAAAGCTAAAAGGTGACATTCAAGAACTTGATATTTATGACGATGTTTTTGGGCTTGAGGAGGATGAAGTGATCAAAAGGAAAGAAGTGACCGCAGAACTTTTCAGATGTTTGAATCTAAGGAACAACTTACTCGCTCAAAAGACAAAAATTAGGTGGTTAAAGGAAGGTGATGTGAACTCTAAATTTTTTCACCGGGCGATAAATTTTCGTAGAAAGAGGAATGGAATTGTTGGGCAACTTACCCTTCTTAGCAAAGTCATGGACAAGCTGATTTCTATCAATCAAAGTGCTTTAGTGGGTGAAAGAAATATTATGACGGGGTTGTAATTCTCAATGAAGCTATTGAAGAAGCAAAGAGAAGAAAATTAGAGAGAGCTTTTTTCAAGATCGATTTTGCCAAAGCCTATGATTCGGTGGATTGGAATTTTCTGGATATGATGTTGAAAGGTTTCGGCTTCTGCAACAAGTGGAGATCCTGGGTGAAAGAATGTGTTTCAGGCGCCTATGCTTTTGTGCTAGTTAATGGAAGCCCGTCGGGGGAATTTAAGCTTGAGAAGCAACGAATAATGACCTTTTCAAAGTTGCTGAAATCGGGAAGGAAAAAGTACGGATATCTCATTTACAGTATGCTGATGATACTATCTTTATGGGGGCGGTAAATCCGCAAAATGCTTGGGCGATGAGAAGAATCTTGAAAAACTTCGAACTGCTCTCGTGCCTCAAAATTAACTACGACAAATGCTGCTTGATGGGACTTAATGTGGGTGAAGACAGGATCCGTGAAATGACAAACATTATTGTAATGCGCCACGGGGAATACCTTTTTTCTTACTTGGGGATTGGCCTGGAGTGAGCCATAAGAAGACAAGCGAATGGGGAGCCCCGATACGTGAAATTTTGAGAAAAAAATAAAGTCTTGGGAAGATAGAAAGATCTCTTTTGGGGGCCGCATCACTCTCTTAAATGCGGTGTTATCCTCTTTGCCTATATATTAGTTCTCCTTCTACCAAATTCCGAAAACTACATTGAATACTTTATCTTCTTTTCAACGTAAATTCCTCTGGGGGGGGGTGTGTGAGAACAATTTTAAAACGTGTTGGGTGAGCTGGAAAAATGTGTGCAAATCTAAAGCTCTAGGGGGGCTTGGTGTTAGGGATTTTGGGGTTTTTAATAGGGTCCTTTTGGGAAAATGTATTTGGAGGTGTTTGGTGGAGAAAGAGAGTCTGAGGATTAGAGTCCTAAAATATTTATATGGGAATATTGATGTAGGTGAGTCGGGCAATATCACAGAGTGTAGATGGAGCAGATTTTCTAGCTGGTGGAAGGATGTCGTAGAAAACGTGTCGGGGGAGAAGGGGAAATGGATATGGAGTAGACTAGAAAGGAGTATGGGTAATAGAAAAAACACAAGTTTTTGGAAGAGTAGATGGGTTGGGGATGAGACTCTTAAGGATAGATTCGGGAGATTGTTTCATTTGAGTTCATTGAGGGAGGCGAAAGTGAGTAAGATGGGGAAATGGGTGAACGGGGTGTGGAGTTGGGATTTGAAATGGAATAGGACTCTATTTGATCGTGACACTCGTCATGTTAATGATTTTCTTTGTTGGATTGGCAGGGTACGCTTGAAGGAAAATGAAGAAGACTCGTGGAAATGGAAGGCATCCCCTGATGATCACTTCAAGACGAAGAAGGCATACGACTGTTTGAGTGCTCCTGAAAATCCAGCCCGTAGGGGCCAGGCTGCCCGTACGCTTCTTAGTCGAAGTTGGAGCAAAATTTTCCCAATCAAAATCTCGGCAATGGCATGGCGACTTCTACAAGACCGGTTACCTACGAGAATGAACCATTCTTTGAGAAACATTTTGCCCCAAAACTGCAATGCAAACTGTCCGTTGTGTGATCTCCAACTTGAAACAGCTCCCCACATTTTCTTTGAGTGCAATGCTTCGTCTAAAATATGGTATGCTTGCTATAATTGGTTGGGTGTATCAGGTGTTGGGCACAATCAAATATCAAGACATTTCTTATCTCATGCTGGAATGCTTCTTGGTAAAAAAGGTGATATGTTTGCTTCAAGCCTATGGAACTATATCATGTGGATATTCAAGTTGATTTTTGAAGGAAAGGTTTTTGAGCCAGATAGGGTGATAGAGGAGAATAAAGGCAGATTCTGGAGCTGGTGCTTGGCGAAATATCCACTCTTCTATAATTATTCTTTTTCTGTTTGTCTAGACAATCCTAGAAAAATACTAGATTGTTAAGGAAATTGTACAGATGTAAATCTGCAATACTAGACTCTTTGTCCTCTTTTGCTTTTAGAAATAAAAGTTTTTACCTACCAAAAAAAAAAAAAGCGGGCTCTAAAATTTTTGGTAAAGTATTATGTTCATCGTACACTACTACTATTACTTGTAAAGATCAATACTTTACAGAATAATAATGATGCACGGTGAACTTTACAAACAATAGTAATAGTGGTGTACGATTAATATGATACATATAATATAGTCTCAAAATTTTTACTATAACCCTATTTAATAATTGCTATAGTTATCCATATAATTAATGCATAGAGTTATATTAGTAAATTAATTTTAAAAAAAATTTTATTTAAAAACGAGCCTATATATTTGGGACATCTATAAAAAAACAATATATGTATAATTACATCATATTACTACAAAAGACTTACACGACCATTTATATATATTATGAGACATACTTGCATGAGACGGTCTCACAATGAGACGAGATATAATTAGGGGATTGACGCTTTAATATTTTAAAAGAGGTGGATGTGATTTGTGCTAAATTGTGAGACGAGACATAATTAGGGGTTCACGCTTTAATATTTTAAAAGAGGTGGATGTAATTTGTGTTAAATTGTACCCCATTTCATACATGAGACCATCTCAAATGAATTGTTATCATATATTATATTCTAAAATAGATTGTTATCATATATTATATTCTAAAATACACTCAATCTCTCGTTGTTTGAAGTATTATCGCGGAATCCCACAAAGAACATAAGTTGAAGTACAACCAAAATTATGAAACGATTTGTTATTAAACTCTTCAAATATAAGTATCATGATGAGTTGTGTTCATGATTAATCTACACAAGGAAAGGTCTCGTGTATTCAATATTCTTCTTAAGAGTTAACTATCCAAAGAATTAGCATATAATAAAGAACTAAAGTTTGACTTGCACAAACTAAATAACAAGTAATAAAGAACAAAAATTGGACTATGTTTTGATGGGGTTTTTCTTGTAAGAAAAACATTCCAAAAAAGAGGCGTATGCTGCTTGAATTGCGTCGCGCACACGGTATTCTTTAGTAAAAGGCGAAAGAATAGTTCGCTTTGTGCGTTATCTTACAAACTCTTTCTCCTATCAATTTATTCATGCGAATACTCAAACCTTCATTTGGTCGTTTCCGATGTGGGATAATTGCTTGAAGCCATTCTTCTTTGTAATTATTTTCACGTAAACTAACAGAGTCCACGTCTTAATAAAAGAAAATGCAAACCGCATACTATCATCTACGGAATCGGAAATCTTCCCAAAACAAACAATTGATCACTCAAGTTATTGTCGAAAGTTTGAAACTCATAGCTCAAATTCATCTACCTTTTTAAAATTGTCTATATCACAGAATTTTTGCAGAATCATGTTTTTACTCCTCCCCGCCTATATTATTTTATGTTGTTCTGCAACTTCTTATCTATAATTTTCACTCAAAGAAACACGGCAAACATACGTGGAATTAGTGAACCGACTTTTTACGAAGAAAATCATTGCAAAAATGCTAAAAGAAATACGATATTGATAGATGGAGCCAGAGAACATCACACCGCAGATTGCAAAAAAAAAAAAAGAATGATAGGATTAGCAGAATGTTTTTTTCTAAAGACTTCAATCCATTTGCCATCAGTGCTCTTATTATAAACGTTGAAAAATTATAAATGGTCCGAACATAAAAAGTTTGGGCCAAAAAACTTTAAACTAGAATTGGACAGGGGCCGCGCGAACGCAGGCCCCCTCTGGCACAAATTATTACGTAGACTCGACCACTTGGGCCGACCTTAGGCGGGTGCCCCTCCTAAGTGCAATGGCGTGAACTGTGTTTCATAATTTTGGTTGTCTGGTGAATGGCTGAGGGGAACCCGGTGAGGGGCGTGGCGTGCCGCAAAAGGCTCGACACCATGAAAGAATTTTGTCTAATCTAAAAATCCAAACTTATAAAAAGATGTGAAATTAATTCGTTTATTTAATTTTTTTAATAATTTCACGATGTGGAGGCGCTAACCAATGCCAAAAATTATAAAAAATACCCCAAATTTTCATTTTTTTTAATATAATCATATTACAAGTACACACAAGACTACGTATTAAAATAATCTATGGGTACTTCATTTTGCAACTTGGGAAAAATATGTGTTTTTCTTTTGTAAAAAATTAACTAAAGTTGTTAATAAAAGAAAAGGATCGTTAGTGAAGTATGTAACAACGATGCTAGCACACGTGCACTGATTATTGCATATGCACGTTGTCACCTTATCCATCTATAATCCTATTTGTGCCTTGTTGTTCAGGTAACATTTTTTAGGATCAGAAATTGAGATGACACTTACAATTCTGAATTAAATGAAGCCTTTCTTCTAAAATAATTTTGCTACATTTGAGAACCAATTCTAATTTAAAATTATTTTGAAAGTAGTACGAATTTAATTTGTATGTATGGTTCTATGCCTATATACGTATCAAACACCAGCCGTTATGTTTAGGCTACTTATCAAATGTTCCCTTCAGATATCTCGATTAAAATCCTATTAATAGTAAATTACAAAAAAAAAAAAAAAAAAAAGGTGAAACGAGTACTTCAAGTATGAGGGGATATCTTGTCTGTTTTTATATACTCAAATTTCAAAAGTACTACTCCCTTTGTTCTTATTGTCAAAATGACCCGAAATTTAACAAGCGAATTGTTTATTAATATTAAAAGTGGTAAAATTATTTTTTATTGAGAGTGATTATTTGGTCCTTTCTGAAGAATGAGACAAAAAATAGATATTTTTGTTGGTAAATGTTAGTGGCATGAAATGTAATTAAAAGATATTTGTAAGGGGTTTGTTTGAGAAGGTAAAGTAATTTTTTTTAATTATTTATGGAATGAGAAAGCTAAATAAGGACATCCATTATTAAATTTTGAGCAATAAAAAAAATGAAAAGTATAAAAATATAAATGCAAAAATACCCCATCTTATGTATGCAAAAAAAGTCTTCCTCGTGGTGAATTATTAAGTGTTGATGAAATATGTAGGCTCTCAATTTCCCCAATTTGTCATGAGAACCTTTGCTCTATGCTTAGTTTAAGTGTTAATATTAGTTGCTGTAAAACGACAGGAAATTCATATAATAAAAGATAAAAATGTATAGACCTGGTTCATGCTGTGAATCTTGTTTTTAATTTATGATATTTGATTCAATCCAGGATATAATACGGATCAAGTTTAGTGATAAAAAATGTATTGAAATGAATGAAATATGTCATATAATTCATGTTTATAGTATAGATCTGGTTCATAGTAGACAAACTCATAATAAAATGCATTCTAGATACCAATTCCACTCGAGGTTTGCATTTGCAGCTTATTGTTGAAGGTAAAATTAATTCTATTTTTTAATATGATCACATAATTAATACCTCTCTCAGTCCTCATTTAGATTGCTCATTTATAAACGACACGAATTTTAATAAAAGTTTTATTTATTAATGTTAAATGGTGTAAAATTAATTTGGTAGAGGGATATATATGTCCTTTCTATTTTATGTATGAGATGTGCTTTATGTGCGGAGGTATTTTTGTAAATATAGTGACATGTAGTGTAAATAAGATATGTTTATAAAATATATTTTTAAGTCTGTAAAGTTGTGTTAATTCTATTTTAGAAAATAGTCAAATAAGAACATTCAATCAAGAAAAACGTGCAATCTTAATTAGGACGGAGTGAGTACTTTTTTAAGCATGAAAATGATAAACTGATGAAATTTATTTTGGGCTCAAGTTTTAATCTGGGTAGGTATAAAGGTCTAAACAAGCAAAGCCCAAGAAAAATTGGACTTATTTATTATGGGCCAATGTGGGTATAAAATAAAACCATATTTTTTCTTGCTCTGTTGGGCTTGAATTACTGGATAGCAACAGAACAAGGGAAATTTGGCCACCTTCTTATATGGACTTGAGATTTTGTTTCTGAAAATTATAATCTAGCATTTGTCATATCTTCCCTCTCCATAAATCCGCCACTGCATAAAAGCATAACCAAATTTCGCCAAATTGAAATTTGGAGGTTGAAATTATGTTATTAAATTATTGTCTATATTGTCAGTTTATCTTTATTAATTTATAATTTGTACATGTTTATTTTTGTCCCCTAAATTATTAATTAATTATGCAGTTATTTATACTTAAAACTTTCTAACCACATTGGTGAAACTTAGAGGGTATAGAAAAAATAAATCAACCTGAATAGTTGGCCCCTAGGCGGCCTACAGCGCTTGACGGTCCAAATCCTACTAATTAACGATTTCCGACTTTTGCACTATTTATAGTAATTAAGTAATACCTAAATTTTTTATATGTATTTACGTATGCGATATGTACATTAATTTGACACAAAAACTTGTATACACTATTATGTGTTTTTTTTATAACTCGGTATTCGAACCTAACCCAGCCAGACCCGAACTCGGCTCGAATGGTTCATGATTTAGGGTTTAAGGTTCTGAGGTTCATGGTTTAGGGTATAGTATATTATAAAACATTCTATAATTTATTTGAGTAGAATTAATTATGTGGATGATGAATTGGCATGACATCTCATTAATCTGATTCCATAAAAAACCAGATAGTTGGTTCTATATCGCTACTCTATATATATATATATATATACTAGCACGTAACCCCGCGAATTTCCGAATTGAAAAAAAAAATTATAATATTATTTTAGATCAAATACTTTAAACATATAATTAATATAAAAAATATTTTAATTATAGACATAATTTTATTTTTTAATATTGTATTTGTATAATATACTAATATACTCCCTTCATCCCGAGCAAAATTTTACTTTTTTTTGGGAGTCTCAAACAAAACTTTACATTTTATTTTTTTATTGTGTCACCACTCTTTTTAATAATTCTTCATATTTTTATTTAAAATTACGTCAATTGTCACTCAATTACATTTGAATAAACACTTTTTTTTTCTATCTACGACTTTTCAAAACCAATATAATAAGAAAAAAAAACTCGTATGGGATGGTCTCATACATGAGACGGGGTACAACCTAACATAAATCAAGACTCATCACTTTCAAAGTATTAAAGCGTCAATGACCAAATTATGTTTCGTCTCACTATGAGATGACTCTCATGTAAGTGTACCTCGCATAAATAACAATAACAATATTAATAACAAAAAACAATATTAAGAATAAATAATAATAATAATCTTAAAAATAATGGGAGGGTAAAACACACACGCAGTAACTGTACACATCAAATACGATTAAATGGACCCTAATTTAAGCTATATCAACTTCAAATAAAAACCATCTTATCTATTAATGACATACATTCTAATTTGTATCCCTCTAGTTATTTTTTATAATTTTAACTTGTTTAACCACATTTAGTACCTGTTTTGAAACACAACTTAGCTTAAGAAACATTTTTAAAAAAGATAAAATTGAGTCTCATCAGCTTTAAAAAAAAAAAGAGCTTCTAATTATTTAAGTAGAGTTTCAAAATATGCCTTTAATTTCTAAACACTTTGTCATAAGAGCTATATAAAAATTGCAAACCTATACAATTATTTTTCTTTTTGCGTAGAGCAAATATTAGAAGCATGCTTTTATTTTTATTTTATTTTTTTGACGAAGGAAATAATAATATTTAAAGTTTTCAAATTTTAAAATATTTCTTTAATGTAATAGAGAGTAGAGAAAAGTGTAATACTGCAAATATGCGAGTACAATGCTTAATTGCGAAGAACTCAAATTACTTATCTCAATACTCTTTGTTATATAAAAAATTATCTGCTATTTACAAAATAACTGCACAATTGCAATAAACATTCATAATCAATTCAGAACTTAAATTACTTACCTCAATACTCACTGCAATATAAAAAAAAATCAGATTAAATATAAAAAAAAAACTAATTAGATTAACAAATTCATCAAATTAGAAAAATCACATTAGATTAAATTTACAAAATAAAATTAGATTAACTAATTCATCAAATTAGAAGAATCGCTATGAACAGAAAAGAAAAAATGCATCGTCAACTAATTTAGCACTCAAATTACTTACCTCAATATTTTCTGCAATATAAAAAAAGCTCTTTGCAATATACAAAATAATTATACAATTTCACTAAACATTCATCACCAATTCAGAACTCAAATTACTTACCTCAATACTCCCTACAATATAAACAACGATGAAGACATATTGATTAAGAAATCTGCATAATTTAAAGAAGAATATTTTATTGTAAATCAATAAAATCATCTTACGGTTTACATTTAGAACTCAAATTACTTACCTCAATACTCTCTGAAATAAACAAAATAAAATCAGGTTAAAAAGTTCATCAAATTAGATTAAAAAATATGCATAATCAAAAGAAGAATATTCATTGCAAATCAATAAAATTATGTTACAATTCACATTCAAAACTTAAATTACTTATCTCAATACTCCCTGCAATGTACAAAACTAAATCAAATTAAAAAATTTATTAAATTAGATTAAGAAATATGGATAATCAAAATAATAAAATTTTATTGCAATCAATAAAATATTATAATTCACATTTAAAACTTAAATTACATACCTCGATACTCCTACAATATAAAAAAGAATTTAGTTTAACAAATTTATAAAATTAGAAGAATCTCTATAAATAAGAGGAAACCTAAATGGCGTACGAAACCCTATATGAGTGACTGATATACATGTTTAATGAATATTACCTTCTCCTCATTTGATTGTTGTAAAGCTTCCAACATTGCATCTACACTCACAATTGCAAGCCTTTCATGTATATTTGCTATGAACAGAAACCCTAGATGGCGTGACAGGCGTGTATGCTCTTTTGGTACGACTTTTTAAATCTACAAGAATTTATACAAATTAAATAGTATAAACCTATGATGAAGACATATTGATTAAGAAATCTGTATAATCGAAAGAAGAATATTTCATTGCAAATCAATAAAATCATGCTACAATTTACATTTAAAACTCGAGTTACTTACCTCAATATTCCCTGAAATATACAAAATAAAATCAAATTAAAAAGTTCATCAAATTAGATTAAGAAATTTGCAAAATCAAAATAAGAATATTCATTGCAAATTAATAATTATGTTATAATTCACATTCAGAATTCAAGTTACTTATCTCAATACTCCCTACAATGTACAAAATAAAATTAGATTAAAAAATTCATTAAATTAGATGAAGAAATCTGCATAGTCATATTTTATTGCAATCTTCCAAGCTTTGGATTCATGTGACAATCTCAACGCAGATACAATTTAATTTAGTTAAAATTTAAGCAAATAAGATTTAATTTAGTTAAATATATTTAATTTAAATAACTTTTAATGAGAATGCACGATTTTAAAACGAAATAATCTGGTTGAATTAGGCTTTGCGCAGACTGACGTGGTTTCGTCACAAAGGCTGAAACAAGTTTACCAATATATAGTAATTAAGATTAAGATATATATATTTTGATATGGAGACCACGAGTGGTCACCTTATGGAGTCCAATTGATGATTTGCCTTTCCACCTCAACTTGTTATCTAATTAAATAATTTAAATTAATTTTGAAAAAAAATCCTACAACCTAAAATCTAAATCATGAACCTAAAACCATGACTCAACGGGTGAACCATGAACCACTGGATAAGTGAACCATGAACCATTCGTTCGGGTTCTCCGTAATTTAATTTACTCATTTAAATAATTTAAATTAAATTACGGATCCAAACTCGACTGAAAGTGGTTCATGGTTCACTACCGAAAGTGGTTCATGGTTCACCCGCCCTAATGGGTCATGATTTAGGTTCATGATTTAGGTTTTAGGGTGTAGGGTTTTTAAAAATTAATTTAAATTATTTAATTAGGTAATAAACCGAAATCGGAAAGTCAAATCATCAATCATGTTTATAAGGTGACCACTCCTATTCCATATCAAAATCAGATATATATATATATATATATATATATATAATGTCTGATTTTATTCAAAATTATTTTTATCATAATTTTACCACAACTACACAAAGTAAATAATTAATTTAAAAATATATCACCGTGCATCGCTAGGTTACAAAACTAGTGACTTCAATAATACCTATCCTACACTGTCCAAATTTACATTAATTATCAGATTTATTCTATCTATGCTACAGGGAGTAGTGATTTCTTGCTGTTTTTTTAATATTATTTTTAAGTCTTATCAACGTGCACATGCACGCAATATACAAAATCAATTTATTTAATTGTTCTTAAATTGTTTGGTGTGTAAGCATGTAATTAGTGTTCATTAGTTAATTATACTCTTATATGGTTTAGCGTGCAAGCAAGTAATTAGTGTTGAATATTCATACAAAAAGACTCTGTTTAACAACGGAATTTGCAACGAAAAAACAGTCGCAAAACACCTTTAATGACGGATTTTCGGTAGGAAAACACCACTACAAAAAAATTGTCAATTAACGATGGCATGCCCTCGTTAAACCTTTGATAATTTTCTCCTCGCTAAATTTAGAGAGGGTAATCATAGACCCTCGGTGTTAGCGAGGGCATATGCATCCTCGATATTAGCTAGGGTAGTTTTGCTCTCGCTAAAGTGAAAATTATTAAATTAATATCAGTAAGAGTACCTCACTTGCAAAAGAAATCAATAAACCAACACAAATTTTGTAACAATCAAATAAATTAACATGAACTATATGATTGATATACCGTAAAGAATATCTCACATAACCATTAGACGTAAAATAAGAACATGAAAGGCTTAGCCCACCTGGCCACTGGGCTCTCATTTGATTGGGAGACTCAGGTTCGATTCCCTTTGGGAACGAATTTGGAGTTATAGGAGTTATAAGGTGGATTGGTGATTTCGTGGAATATTTGGGTGCTTGGTGTATACTAACTACTAACAACTAACTTTGTCAGATCAAAAAAATAATAATAATAAGAACCTGAAAATCTAAAATCCTTAAAGCAACACATAAATTAAGCATCTTGTATGAAATACTCTGCAATTTTAGTGAGTGCCACCTCCAACATAAATGAACATGAACTATTATAAGATTGATAAACATTAATTATTTCACCAAAACATTAGATGTAAAATAAGAACTTGCAAAATGAAAAAAATGCAAAGCAAAAAATCAAATATCAAAAGGGTAAAAACAAAAAAACCAAACATAAAAAACATAAAAGATTATCCAGTGAATAAGAAAACGAAAGAGACCAAGAATGGGGGAGAAATTTTTTTAGAATTGTAAAATAAGAAGAAGACAAAAGATAATGCTTATAAAATTAAAATTTATAGAACATAGTGTTGGGATTATACTGAAAAGTATGCTTTTTACTTTGTATAATCGAAACTGAATTTTCAGACTTATTTACTGAAATAAATTGTTTATCACTGATGCTTTAAATATGATTGAATGTTATATATATTTCTTTGCATAATCGTTTCAATAATTAAACGTGTTACATCAGTAGTTAATTTAGTGATACCGGATCACGGAAGATTAAATTACGGGTCCTTGTAACTAAAAGTACGTCATTCACTTACCTAGATGGAAATGAACAACCATCGCGAAAAGGTTGAGGTGTAAGGCTCGGATTGGTTTGTCTTGACCAAGAGATTACATTAGTAGTGCATGATCGATTTGAATAAGACCTCCACAGGAGGATAAATTCTTCGTAATGAACAAGGAAGAATTAGACCTCAATGGTTCGTTGTTTCTTAACCTTCGTCCCCTTAAATAGGATCACGTGGGATCGGTAACTATTGCTTTGACTTATCATGGGTAGCTTAATCGAGTGAGATTCAATACTTTTTTATCTTGGGCAATATTATTGGTCACACGTGATTGCTAAGATTTAATACTTAAGAATCGTGTGCAAGCACGCTTTTGTTTGACCCCTTCTTGGGAGGTTCATGAGTTTTATCATACCAAATCTTGCAAGTGGAATTAGTTTCCCGGTATGGATAATAATGTTGAACCGTTCTCACCAAGGACAAAAGATATTAATTAACGGAAAGCTATTTCAGTGGCTTGAATTAATTGATGGGCTAGATAATCTTAAACACGAGAAATAATGATCGGGAGCCATATTGACTATAATATGGGTTAAGATGGATAGTGCAATATTGATTATGTAGTGGGATTAATTAATATTTATGGGCTTGAATTATATTGTGGCTCAATATTAGATATTCAAGATCCATTAGAAGGTCCAATCTTAATTCTCCTAAAGGCCCCCTCGAAAAGAAATTTCAACATATAGTCCAATAACCTAAAAAAGGTGATTAAAATAAAATAAATATTGTTGCTTTATATTTCCTCTAAATTTTTTAAAAATTATGGATAAAAGAGGGAGAAAGATTTTCTTTGAATTTTGTTATGGAATGAAGATATGTATTCTTGGAATACAAGATTATCTCATTAAATTCAAGAAATCTCCCACTTGGTTATCCATAGTGATATTTCAAAAAATTTGAAAATAGAGGGCAAGAAAGATTTTCTTGATTTTCTTGAAAAGATATTATGGAAGATATGTATTTCTTGAAATACAAGAATATCTCATAAATTCAAGAAGATCCAAATCTTGGATTCTTGCATACTATATTTTTCGAAAATAATGCCATAAAATAGAGGAGGTGGAATTTTGTGGAATATTTTAATTATGGGAAAAAGAATATATGAGATATATTCAAGATTTCTTGGTGATCAAGAAAAGTCTTTTCCCACATTGAAATATCACTAAAATTTCGACCACCCTCCATCTTATAAATAGGGGATGATTATTTCATTCCCAAGTACAATTCCATGTGCTGTAAATATTAGCAAATCCACATAAGTGGTGCAACAAAGTTTATTTTTTCCTTTTGTTAATTGTTCGCGAGTATCCTTCCACCGGATTGTCGAGCAAGGGCTAAGGGAATACTTGGGAAGTCCTTTTGGTTAGTCCGTCCGACCAAATCCACTGCCATTCTGAGAGGTACGTTCACGTAAACCCGTAGATTCCGCATGCGTAGGTTTTACGTGGCTTTTTATATGCATGATATGTTGTTGCAATTATTATTTGAATTAATATAGGATTAATTCATGCTAGTAATAATTAATGAATTAAATTTGTATTTAAATATTCACCTCGAATAGATCTGTGCAACTCATTCCCCAACACATAGAATTTAAGATGTAAGGTTGAAATTAATTTTTTTTTTAATCTTTAAATGTGGGGTTGAGATTAAATTTAAGATATATGGTGAATAATTATGTACCTAATCATTAGTTAGATGTAAAATAAGAATCTGTAAAACAAAAAACACTCAAAGCAACACAAAGTTTAAACATCTTGTATGGAATGGGTAAATTACAGAAGTGATCCCATGTAAATTTACCCTCATGAAAATGATCCTTCTTTTAACAAAAATGGTTCCATAGGATTTTACAAGCAAAAAAATAAATGAACTTTCTTCGCAATTTTCGAGGGTTTTGCGACTATAAATTGACCTGAATGAAACCGATTCCGTGTATATTTGCGACGGTTTTAAACTTTCGCAAAAATTTACACGATTCACTATAAAAAAATTATCATTTAATGAGGACACTAGCAAGGGCTATAAAATTTCTCGATTTATAAGCTACCTATCTAAGGGATCAACAACACATGTAAGTGTTTCTCGTCGCAAGAAAAAAGAAATTATCTGACATGGATCCTACTCTTATCCATGTGATTTTGTCAAAAGTCAAAACTGTCTAACTACCTCCATCCCAGATTAGTTTAAACTGACATGGATTCCCACTCTAGTTCAAGTGATTTTGTCATGTCTTACTACCTCCATCCCAGATTAGTTTTCACAGTTAACTTTTTGATGGGTTTTTGCGAGCGAGTTTTGTATTAGTAATTGAAATGATAAAATAACTTTTAAGGAAGGGTATGATAAATGCGTCTAAAAGTCAACTGGAAAAACTAATGTGGAACAGAGGTAGTATATTTTACTATCTATGCTACAGGGAGTAGTGATTTCTTGCTGTTTTTTTAATATTATTTTTAAGTCTTGGGGATACTATGGCGCTAAATCTTATCAACGTGCACATGCACGCAATATACAAAATCAATTTATTTAATTGTTCTTAAAGTGTTTGGTGTGTAAGCATGTAATTAGTGTTCATTAGTTAATTATACTCTTATATGGTTTAGCGTGCAAGCAAGTAGTTAGTGCTGAATATATATTTAATTAGTTTAAGAGTAAGTCTATTGTGAAAATTTTCAAGTTTGAAAATCTATAAAATTGTCCTAAATCAATCATCTACATTCTAAACATTAAATAATGGATCCTAAATTATGATCTATTCGGGCCGGCCGAGTGAACCATGAACCACTCAATTTTGTCTTACCTTCACCTATTACAGAATTTGGTTGTAAATTAAAAAAAATTCATGTATGAAAATTTTCATACTAGACTTTGTCATAGTTCAATGCCCAAGCAGATACGCGAGTTCTTTAATTAAAAAATACAACATTCTCATTAAATTATAAATATATACATAAATATATTAAATATGAATTAATAATTATTTCAAGTGTATATTAACAACCTTACTTAATCTTGGAATAAAATTATTATGTTAAATATTAATCGTTCCTTTTAATATGAAGTTGAATCCCGAAAATTAAAAACAGAAGTTTAAGTATTGTGAACAAGTTTCACGGTGAAACTGGTTAAGGAGTGTGACTCTTTACTGTAAAGGATGTGACGTTTTACTATAAAGAGTATTACTCATAAAAGTGAAGGGTGTGACTTGTATTATAGCAAAGAGTGCCGTAGTGATAACTCTTAAAACAAAATAAACCGATTAAGAAAAAAAAATAACGTTTAAAAAAATATTAATATATTAATTAATATGCATTAATAAAAGAAATAAAAATGAATGAATTATAATATAAAATATTTTGTTACATAAAATAAATTAAGATATACATAAGAACAATAATAAAACAAAATTAATCATGAAAGAATTAATAATCAAATATAATTCAAATTAACATAAAATACATTCACACATACTTTAAATACCTAAATAAATACTTTAAATATTAATAAAGTTGAATAAATATAATATAAATAATAAATATTAATTACATATTTTATAACATTCACACATATTTTAAATACCTAAATAATTAGAAAATAATTATATTGTGACATGTCATCGATCATTATCTATGAATCAACTTCATTATTTACTTTTTACATAATTATCATTTCTTAATTAGGCGACATATCATCGAAATTCACAATAATGACACATACATAAGCATTTAAAAAATTTCATATTTGTTGGTTGAGGGATGTTTTCAAAATTGATGTATGATAAAATATTAAATATAAAATAAAGGTTAATATAAAGAAGTTAATGCCCAATAAAATAAATATTCAAGGTATTTAAAATTTTATAAAGTATTCAAGTAACATAAATATAATCTAAGATGTGCATGGTTCAAATTTTAGTTATTGCAATCTTTTTATTAAACTACATATTAAAATGTCACATGAATGCCACATATTACTATAAACTAATAAAAAAATAACACATCAATACAATAAAATGTAACATCTCATCCAAATTAACCTCAAGATGACACATCATCCAAATTAATCATAAGACGGCACATCATCAAAAAAACTCTCTATTAGTATATAGAGAGAGATTGTTCGCGTGCAATCAAATTTAGACTTAATTCTTTCTTATTTCTTATTTTTAAAATTTTGAATTAAAATATATAAACATATATAAAAAAAAGCAGTTTATTTTAAAGATTTTATTTATGGCGAAAAATGACAAAAGGTAAAAAAAAAAAAAAAAAAAAAGACAAATTGAATAAGCTGGGTGTAAATTGATGAAGTAGCAAGGTATATATATTTATGCAGATAAAAGATAGATTGCTTCTAAAATATTATTATATTATATATATTTATGCAGATAAAAGATAGATTGCTTCTAAAATATTATTATATTTGACAATTGTTCAAGTCCCGTGGGGTACCTAAGAGTTTGAAATTCATATTATATTGATAAACTAGTATATATATCTGTAAGGATGATGCACGGTTCATAAGTATAAAATAAATTTGATGTTAAATATATTTATTTTCATATTAAATAGAATAGGAAAAATATTTTATTTTTTTATATAATTTTATTTTATATATTACATGGTCTTTTTTTTTTCACCGATGCAATGCACGATTTTTGTGAGCATTTGTTGCTTTCAAAATTTAGCATGAAAATGAGTTGCGATAAAAAATATTGGAAAATTATACATTGTTAAATAATGTAAGTTTGAAATATATTATTTTTTCTTACGATTTTAAATTATTTCTTTATAAACATGGGTGCGTGTTTGGGAATCGGGTAGTCGGGCGGATATGGACCGCCTAGCGCCTAGTCCTTCTAGGCGGGGACTAGTCGGGGACTAGTCGGTTCGATTTTCTTTTATTTTTTTCCTCTAAATGAGTTTTATTTACTATTTATCGATATATTATAACAAAATTACACTTCAAATTTAATTAACAAATTCATTATACAACCGCCTAAATCTAGATAACAATTGAAACACCTTTTCTTATATATATTATCCATTATAGAATACAAGAAAAATTAATTTAACATAAAAAAACTAAACAAATTTGTGGTTTGGAATTTTAGTATAGTGAAAATAATCATTTTTTGTCTTATCATCAATTTATTCTAAGAACAAAGTCTCTCATTATCAAATAATAACTTAGTGTTGGACACCTAGCTCCCGACTTAGCTGTCTAGCTCCCGACTCGGTCGCCTAGGCGCCGCCTAGGTAAAATCGGGTCGGCCGACGACCGCCTAGCGCCTAGACGCCGCCTAGGCGGGGACTAGTCGGGATTTTTACATCATCTTTATAAATCGATTGATTGAAATTTATTGTTATCATTCATGTAGCATATCAAAATTTTCAAACCGGATATGACAATATATAACTGTCCATGATTGAAAATTGTCCTCTTAAAGAAAGCCCTATGTTTTTAAGAGATTGTCCTAACTCTTGTTAATAGTCATATCATATAATATCATTAGTAGAAAATATATTTTCTCTAAAATTTGAAAAAAAGTCTATTATCTGATGGGGTCATCATTATTCCCAAAATAATATTTTCGCTTAAAAGTATGAGTACATAGCTTTATCACAATCAACCTATTGTTGTTCTGCAATTAACTAATAATGTAAACAAATAATTTAAATGAAAATGATTCAACTAATAATTTAAGTCTAATGTCAAAAATACATGTGACTAATTTATAATAATCGGACTAATCAATTTAAATCTCATAATGCAAAATAATAATATAAATAAATATATAAATAATAAATTGATATACATACATATAGTAGTCCCTCTTTATTTAGATTAATTGCTCAAAATTCAGAAAGGACCGTATTTTTTTTCACATATCCAAAATAGCAATAAAATAATTCTACTGTTTCAAACTATCTCCAAACATCTCTAAATTGCATCTCATGTCACTGATAATTACACACAAAATCAACTTCTTTTTATCTCGTTAATTTAAATTGGCTAAAACACCTTTATAAAAAAAAACAAAAAAAACTCATTTATTCCTTTTAAATGTCAATGAACAACCCCCTTATTAAAAAATATGTCAAAGTCAAATGAGATATAAGAAAAAAGACGGAGATAGTAATTGATTTAAGAAAAAACAATGTATCTATATTAAATACAAAATTTATTCATTAATATGCATCGTTTAAAATTTCATGACAAATTTATAATAATTTTTTTTGTTGGAAACTTTTATCACTATCTTTGCTCTCATATTATTGGATATGTATAAATACTATTACTTTAAAAATAGTAATAATTTAGAAAATACTTAAAAGAAAATTAGTATATATGTGTTGTAGATATAGGGAGTTGAACTTTGTACCTCTTATGCATAGAAGACAAAACAAAATTTCCTCTACCATCTAAGCTATATCATGTTCGTTAAAGTTTTTAAAATTTTACAAGAAATTACTAACAATTTTTTGGCACAACATTTTGTTATTAGATAAGTATAGATATATATTAAAAAATTTATACAATGTTCATTGAAAAACTTTTCTAACGTAATTTCGATATTATATTATTTCATCTTTGTTGGTGGTTAACAAATATTTGCACACTAAGAAAGCACTTTCTGTGGCTCAGTAGTGACTAAATCTAGTAACTTGCAAAAAATGGGTTGGAACAAAAACGGAGAGTTATGCTTGTTAATTGTTATGAATAACCCAGCTGCATGAATTTTTAACTACACACTCTTTTGAATGATTTTATTTAATAAAATCGTAAAGTTGTTTATTTAAAATATACCATACAAGATGTTTAAATTTTGTATATTTTTCATTGTATATCAATCTTACAGTTCATATAATTTGTGTTTGGTTTAATTTTTTTTTTTTTTTTGACAGATATATACTTACTAAAATTGCAACCCTATTTTATTTAATTTTGTTATATGATTTTCTTGATATCTGTATTCCATACAGAGTAAATTGTTGAAGTGGTCTCATGTGAATTTTTAATCATAGTTTTTTGTCTCACGTTTCTTTTTTGGTCCTTGCTTTTGCAGAAACGGTCTCATACGATTTTTATTTAACAATTTTGGTCCCAAGAAATTTTTCTAAAAACAAATTTGGTTTCGAAAATTCATTTATTTTTTATTTGTAAAATCCTATGGGACCATTTTTTTTTAAATGACCATTTTCATGAGAGTTAATTCACATGAGACCACTTCTGCAATTTACTCATTCCATACAAGATGCTTAAACTTTGTGTTGCTTTGAGTGTTTTTGTTTTGCAGATTATTATTTTACATCTAATTAATGATTAGGTAGATAATTCTTCACCATATATTTTAAATTTAATCTCAACCCCACATTTAAAGATTAATTTTTTTTTTATTTCAACCCTACATCTTAAATTCTATGTTCTATAAATTTCAATTTTATAAGCACTATTTCATTCTTTTCTTTTGTCTGCTTCTTATTTTACAATTCTTAAATTTTTTCTACCCTTTCTTGGTCTCTTTATTTTTCTTATTCACAAAATAATATTTTATGCTTTTGATGTTTGGATTTTTTGTTTTGTACGTTTTTTATTTTATCCCTTTTAATGTTCGATTTTTTGCTTTGTTTTTTTTTCATTTTGCAGGTTCGTATTTTACATCTAATGCTTTGGTGAAATAATTAATGTATATCAATATTATTGTAGTTCATGTTGATTTATATTGGAGGTGATACTTACTAAAAACAGATCAATTTTATTTAAGGTTTACTTATATGATTTTCTTGATATCTGTATTTCATATAAGATGCTTAATTTATGTGTTTCTTTGAGGATTTTAATTTTTCAGGTTCTTATTTTACGTCTAATAGGATATACATGTCCATTTATGTTTTATTTGTAGTTAATAGTAATAGGTAAATAGTGTTTGTAGTTTTTAGAATTAACACTTAAAAGTGTGTAGTTGATAGTAATTTCCCCCAATATTATCTCAATTATAAAGGGGTAGAAAGATTCATTGTGCAAGGCTAAAGGAGAGCGAGGACGGACCTACGCTGGGGCCAAGGGGGTCACTGGGCCCCCTGACTCCACTTGAACATTATATATATATATATATATATTTGAACATTATATATATATATGAACATTATATATATATATATATATATATATATATATACTATGGAGCCTAATGCTGACATGTCTTGCCATCTCATCGGTACACCTAATTAAATAATCTTGTCATATAATTAATTAAAATAAAATTAAGATTATAATTTCACATCCCATATTTTTTCCAGTTTTTTTTCAGCTTTTTTTTTCCAGCTTTTTTTTTCCAGCTTTTTTTTTTTCAGTTTTTTACCAGACCCGAATCCCACCCGATCCGAACTCGGCCCAACTGTTTCATGGTTCACCCGACCCGAATGGGTTTAGGTTTTTCTCTCTTTCTTTTTTTTTATAGTTTTTTTTAGTTTTTTTTTACCAGTCCGGACCCAACTCGATCCAAACCCGGCCCAAGTGGTTCATGGTTCACCCGACGCAAATGGTTAATAGCTCTCTATTTTTTGTAAGTCATTTAAAAAAAATTACAACTGGAGAATATGAATTGTTGCTTCTCATCCTATATTTGTAAATCGTTACTGCTCATCCTGTGTTTCTAAATTTAAAACCATATGAATTGCAGCAGTTGGAAAATATTTGCACACGAGTTCTATGATTTTTTTTTAAAGTCTGAAAATTGTTGCAGGCATGTTCTGCAGCTGAGACAAAGGTGGATAGAGAGAAGAGAATCAGTCTTGCTAAAATAATGGAACGTGAAATTCAAATCTTAATCTTATTCTAATTAATTATACGACAAGGTTATTTAATTAGGTGTACTGATAAGATGGTAACACACGTCAGCATTGTTGGGGAATAAGTTGCACAGATCTATTCGGGGTGAATATTTAAATACAAATTTAATTCTTATAATTATTACTAGCATGAATTAATCATATATTAATTCAAATAATAATCCAACAACAAATCATGCATATAATTAATTCACGTAAATCCCACGATTCGAATTCTACGAAGTTTACGTGAACGCACCTCTTGGGATGACGGTGATCTGGCTGATTAGACTAACCAAAAGAACTTCCCAAGTATTCCCTTAATCCTTGTTCGACTATCCGGTGGTAGGACACTTGTGAACAATTAACAAAAGGAAAATAAATTATGTTGCACCACCTTTGTGGATTTACTAATTTTTCCAGCACATGGAATTGTACTTGGGAATGAAAGAATCATCCCCTATTTATAGATAGGTGTTGGGCGAAAATTTGGGAAGAAAAACAATGTGGGAAAATCTTTTCTTGATCTCCAAGAAATCTTGAATATATCTCCTATATTCTTTTTCCCATAATTATAATATTCCACAAAAAATCCCACAACACCACATTATGGTATTTTTCGAAAAATAGAGGGTCCAAGATTCCAAGATTTGGATCTTCTTGAATTTATGAGATATTCTTGTATTTCAAGAAATACATATCTTCCATAATATCTTTTCAAGAAAATCAAGAAAATCTTTCTTGCCCTTTATTTTCAAAATTTCAAAATTTCCATCATGAATAACCAAGTGAGAGATTTCTTGAATTTAATGAGATAATCTTGTATTCCAAGAATACATATCTTCATTCCATAACAAAATTCAAAGAAAATCTTTCTCCCCCTTTTATCCATAAAATTTGAAAATTACAAGGAAAAATAGGCAACAAATTTATTTTATTTTTAAACACCTTTTTCAGGTTATTGGACTATATGTTGGGCTACTTAGGGGGCCTTTAGGAGAATTAAGATTGGACCTTCCAATGGATCTTGAATTATCAATATTGAGTCACAATATTATTCAAGCCCATAAATATTAATTAATCTCACTACATAATTAATATTGCACTATCCATCTTAACCCATATTACAGTCAATATGGCTCCCGGTTATTATTTCCCGTGTTTAAGATTATCTAGCCCATTAATTAATTCAAGCCACTGAAATAGCTTTCCGTTAATTAATATCTTTTGTCCTTGGTCAAGGAACAGTTCAACATTATTATCCATACCGAAAACTAATTCCACTTGCAAGATTTGGTATGATAAAGCTTATGAACCTCCCAAGGGGGCAAATCAAACAAGCGTACTTGCACACTATTCTCCGTATTAAATCTTAGCAATCACATGTGACCAATAATATTGCCCAAGATAAAAAGTATTGAATCTCGTTGATTCTCTACCCATGATAAGTCAAAGTAATATTTACCAATCACACGTGATCCTATTTAAGGAACAAAGATTAAGAAATAACGAACTACTGAGGTATAATTCTTCCTTGTTCAGTTCTGAAGAATTTGTCCTCCTGTAGGTCCTATTCAGTGCATCAGTCATGCACTAGTGTAATCTCTTGGTCAAGACAAGCCAATCTGAGTCTTACACTTCAACCTTTCATGATGGGTTGTTCATTTCCATCTAGGTCGTGAATGGGGTACTTTTAGTTACAAGGGACTGTTAATTTAATCTTCTGTGATCTGGTATCACTAAATTAACTACAATGTAACACGTACGAATTATTGAACAGTTATGCAGTAAATATATGTAACATTCGATAATATTTAAAGCATCAGTGATAAACAATTTATTTCAGCAAATAAGTCCGAAATTCAGTTTTGATTATACAAAATAAAAAGCATACTTTCCAGTATAATCCCAACAATCTCCCACTTATACTCAAAGTGTGCTTTTAAGTATACTACAACATGTCTCGTGTAGTTCCTAATTCGTGACATCTAATGTCACCTACACGAACCTAATAATTTCTCCCACTTATACTCAAAGCAGATTGGCAACGGTCTTGACACTCATTCCTTCCACATGTCTCTCGAATGTATTCAGAGGTAGACCCTTTAGTGAATGGATCTGCTGGGTTGTCTTCTGACGCTATCTTTGCCACATCTATATCTCCTCTCTTAACGATATCTCGTATAAGATGGTATTTCCTTTCAATGTGTTTGTTGGCTTTGTGGGCTCGTGGTTCCCTTGAATTTGCAAATCTTCCCTAAGATTGTCACAATAAAATGTGATTCTCACTGGGCAAATTCGGAACCACATCCAAGTCCACTAGGAAGTTCTTGAGTCAAACCCTTCTTTTTTCCGCCGCAAGTTAGCCTACATATTCAAACTTCCATGGTAGAATCTGCGACGCATTTATGTTGACGCTTCTCCATGTCACGGCCTCCTCCCCATGCAAAACACACTAACTGGGAGGTAGATTTTCCGAGTCTATGTCCGATTAGAAACCGAGTCCGTAACCGATGGGGATTGGACTATCCGATCGATAAATCAACATTCTATTCCGAAGTTCTTTTCGGATACTTCGTAATGTTTTTAATCGTCGCCCAATGCTCTTCCCTAAGTTACTTTTGATATCTTGCCACCATGCCAACGGCAAAGCGAGATATCCGATCTCGCATGACACAAAGATTGCATACATAAGGCTTCCGACGGTACCAAGCATAAGGAATGCCTCTCATGTCATCTATCTCCTTTTTTTCGCCTTAGGGGACATTTTCTTGGATAGATGGATTCCATGTCCGAAAAGGTACAATGAAGCCTTTCTTGGAATCTTGATGTCAATCGTTTCAAGAAAGGTGTCTATGTATGAAGCTTTGCGATAAGCCTATCATCCTTTTCTTGCGATCTCGAGTGATCTTGATCCCAAGGATGTGTCCGCTTCCCTAAGTCCTTCATATCAAACCTTTTTTTTGAAAGTCATGCCCTTACGCCCCGATAACACCTTTACATCGCTCCCTCGATGATCGTAATGTCGCTCACGATAGTACTAAAAATACCAATGCGATTCCGACACGCTTTTTGTACACACAACTCTCAAACTCATTTTGATCGAACCCATAAGACTTTATAACATGATCAAAACATTGGTTCCAAGCTCGATGCCTGTTTGAGTCGGGTAAATGGACTTCATGAGCTTACAAACTAGATGTTCTTGGCCTTTTTCAATGAAGCCTTGGGGTTGTCAGATATAGATCTCTTCATCAAGACTTTCGTTAAGGAAAGTCGTCTTGACATCCATTTGCTGATTTCAAAGTCAAGATCGCAAAGAATCGATAAGAGAATTCGGATGGACTTAAGATGGCTATACGAAAAAAAGTTTCCTCATAATCGATCCCTTCTTTTTCGAGTATAACCTTTCGCCACTAGTCTTGCTTTGAAGGTTTCCACCTTCCCGTCAGTCCTCTTTTCTCTTACACACCCACTTGCAACCAATGAGTTTGACCCCATTAAGTGGTTCGACTAGCTCTCCCACACTGTTATGAAACATAGAACCCATTTCTTTCATTGTTTGCTTTTTGCCAAGAATCTGATCCTTGTCTTGGATTGCTTCGTCATATGTCCATGGGTCCGATTCGTCTTGTCAGGGAATCAAGTCCGAGGACTCTCATATTCCCATGAATCTCTCGGGCTGTTTCACAACCCTCCCACTACGATGAGGTTCCGGTTGTGTAAGTGTGTCGTTTGGTATATCATCTTGTACAATTGGCATTGAGGCTAGCCCCCTTAGCTCATTTAAGGTAATCTCACTTCTGGGTCTTCTTTCGTTCATATAGTCTTCTTCCAAAAATCTAAAGTGGGTGCTTATTACCACCTTTTGATCTTCGGGACCATAGAACATACACCCTTCTGTTCCCTCGGGGTATCCTACAAACAACCTTAATTCTGATCGAGGATCCAATTTTCCAGCTTTCTTGTCCAACACGTAGGTCGGACACCCCCAAATCCTCATGTGTCTCATACTAGGCTTGAGCCCGGTCCACCTTTCTTTCGGAGTTTTGGGAACCGATTTGGATGGCACCAAGTTCAGAATGTAAGATGTTATTTTCAAGGCATGACCCCAGAACGACTTGGGAAGATCCTCATAACTCATCATAGATCTAACCATTTCCAAAAGAGTTCTGTTTCTTCGCTCTGCAACCCCGTTTTGTTGAGGGTTCCGGCAAAATGAAAGGTAGGACGCAATCCCTTCATCGATAAGTAGTTCAAAACTCATCGCTGAGGTATTCGCGATCCACGATCGGATCGTAGAGACTTGATACGTTTTTCCCTATGATTCTCTGCTTGAGCCTTAAATTCTTTGAATTTCTCAAAGGTCTCAGATTTATGCTTCATAAGGAAAATATAACCGTACCTTGAGTAATCATCAATAAAAGTGACAAAATACTCATAACCACCTCTTGCTTTGGTTGACATTGGACCACATACATATGTGTGAACGATCTCTAACACTTCTTTGGCTCTATTCCCCTTGGCTCCAAATGCCCTCTTGGTCATTTTACCCTCCAAACATGATTCGCAGGTTGGAATTGGTTCAACTTGGAGAAACTCCAGTGAACCGTCTTTCACCAACCTTTGGATCCTCTTTGGATTTATATGACCTAGTCTTAGATGCCAAAGAAGTGTCTCGTTCACGTCTGATGAACGTTTTCGTTTCTCGGAAATAGTTGATGTGTTATAGGATGCATTTCGTGAGTGGTGTGCACAGTTAATTGTATAGAGATTATTCGACAACGTTTAATGACAGATAAATTTATCAAAAAGAGAAATGGTAACAACTTTACTAAAAGTAACCGAATATCCATCATGAAAAAGTTTAGAAACTGAAATCAAATTCTTTCTAAAATTTGGAACGTAAAGATCATCTCTTAAAATTAAAACTCTGTCTTTAAAAGACAGTGCACTTCTCCCATCGCTCACCGCCACTCTCGTAGAAGACGCCAAAGTGTGATAAGGACCTCACTCCCACTAAGTTGCCGGGTCCGCTTGAACCCCTGTAATGTGAAACAAACATGATCAGTGGATCCCGTATCCACCACCCATGAATGAGAGGCATACGCCGCTAAACAAGTTTCAACAACTAGCGTGAGAATTACCTTTCTTTCCATTCCTTTTTGGTCCTAAAACAGTCGACCTCCAATGTCCTTTTTTCACCGCTAGCTTGAAGCACTTCCCTTAGGCGGGCTTGTTCACTCCACCACCCTTCTTCACCTTTTTTTGCCATTGGCAACACTTTGAGTTCACTTGCTTGTGGCCTTTGTCCCTTTTCTTGTTCTTACCACCCTCGCCTAGAAGAAGAAGAAGGTCCATTCGCCACCAAGGCTTGGCTCTTTGCCCTCAATATCGCCTCGCCGAGACTAAAGCTTGCAAATGATCGCATCGAGAACTTCGATTATTCATCCGTAGGTAGTTCATCAACTGCTCAAAACTTTTCTAAAGAGAGTGGAGCACCTAAATTGATTTGGGGTCTCGATATCGATTCCGCCAAGTACCTCAAGTTTGTTAAGGTGAGCCATCATCCGAGAACGTGCTCCTTACTTACGCGTTCCTCCACCATTTTCATAGAGAGCAAGTCCTCATGGTGATCCGACGAGCACACGGTTCGATGTTGAAACATCACTTTAAGACTAGTCATGATGTCCGCAGCGGTCTCAACGCTGCGGTGTTGGTGTTGCAACACATCCGACATGAAGCCAAGATGGTACACTTTGCCATTTCGTTGGATCGCCTCCCAACAAAGATACTCTTTCTTAACCGTTTTAGTGGACTCATCTTTTGGCTTTTCCGGTTTAGGTGTGGAGAATCCAGTTATGGCTTTGTGCAAAGGAGGACAATAGTAAGTTGACGACTCAATCAACAAAATTTTCTCCAAAGGAGCAAATTGTTTTTAAGTATATTGAATAGTGGATTAAAAGGTCATGACATGATGAATCAAATAAATAATAATATGCATGAGCACAAATATATCACAAGGTTTGATCACATGTATCATATTAAAATCTCAAAAAAAAATATGAACATGCATCACCAACATCTCAAAAAGTTTAAATAAGCGGCGTGGGGTGGGTCATTATTTAAACACATTCAAACAAAGTTACAAACAAGAACAAGTTACAAACCTTTAATATTGATTAATAGTTGACTTCATTTTGACCAATAATATAAATTGACCGGGGACTTCGGGAAGTATATGCATATCAATTTTATACCTAAGTAATAACCATGATTAAATACAGGATTATTATTTCGTATTGAACGAGCCTCGTGGGGAGGGTCATCGTAGCCACTTGTAATAACCGACAATCATCCATTTGGAATTCATTCATGTGAAAGCTATCTTTTGACCGTCCCGTGAGCGGAATTTCTCCAAAATAATTCACAAATAAATAAATCATGGAGGTCAAAATTAATTTAATTTTATTATCCGGAATAAAATTGTCAACTTTGTGTCGATTGTTGGATATTGCTTGCTTTAAGTTTCCAAATCATGTCACACTATAATCATGCGATAACATATAACAATTGGGCTATATTCCACACCTAGTCCCGTGGATTGATTTTAAAATCGGGCACTTCAACGACCCTCTTATACTTGAGAGGTTAGCTTGTTGCAAAACACGTGTCAGTACACCCAAAAATTTATATGTATCAAGAATTAATAAAATGATAATAAAATTAATTTTGTTTTCCGAAACTTTATTAAATTAGTTAGAATATATCTAAATGAAACAATAATTAAAACAATACAAATTATTCCATCATATTATCCATCCAAAAAAAATTAAAAAAATCTACATCCAATCACACTCTCATTTTCAACAGACACATCACATCAACTATAATCATTACACTTTTTTCACAACCAATCACACTCTCATTTTTTATAACTATTCACCCAAAAAGAAAAATTCTCATGAAAATGAAAAATGAAAAAAATAAAATGACATCCAACCAAGCACAACCATAATTTTCAATATCTTACATACAAATATATGTACTGAAAAGAATAAGTATGTATTATTTGTCCTTACAGTAATACATACATGTATTTACAGTAACACATGTTTGCACTTATAATAACACATACCCGAGGAAAAGTTTTGTTATTTTGCCTTTACGCAAATTTTATAGAAAAATCTGTTCGATTCGCTCTGATCCACATAGGATCCGAGAATTTTCCCTTTTGTGTTTATGCACTTCTCCTTCTAGTCCACATGTCATATTTCGCAGATTCTAAATCTGTTAAATATTTTACTCCTTTCAAATTTTTTTAAATGTCGTTTTAGCCTTTTGGAATATTTGCATAATAAATGTTGTTTTGGCATTACCTCGCCCCCACCACCCACCCATCCAAATTAATTCCATATAAATACTCGTAATATGGTTTTTTAGATTTTTTATTTTTTTTCAAATATGTTGTTTGAATAATATTTCAGCTAATAATAACTATTGATAAAAATATTAAATTATCATTAATTAAGATTAATTTTGATCTATGATGCACGAATTCTTCTAAAAAAATCACGGTGCAGTATCGGATACTCCACGGGTGCCAGTGCGATTCGCATGAAATTCACACTGAATACGCCATGTGGCGAATCCGTGAGTAATTTAAAAAAAAAAAAAATTACGATATGCGTATCGGGTGCGGGATTGGTTATTTTTTAGAAAAAATAGTTTTTTTTAATTTTTTTTGTTTATTTTTATAATTTTTTATGACTAAAATCTTTATGGTCATTTTATTAAGTACTAAATGTGTTATTTGAATTGAATATTATTATGCAATATAATTTAAATTGAAAATATATCACTTGTTTTTTTTTATTGAATCCCTTAATATAACTTACGTATTAAATTGATGTTATTTGAATTAATGTTTGTTACTTAATTACATTAAATTATTGAAAATGCTTAAGGTTTATGTGAATTACATACATTTGATATGCTAATTTTTAAGTGTTATATATAATAAAATATAAATTTAACAGACGTATCCTTGCCGTATTGCACCCTATTTTTTTTGAAAATTCATATCCCCGTACCCGTATCTTATCGCACCCCCACACCGCACCTATGCAACATAGATTTTGATATACAAAAAATATTCTTAATTTTTTTGAAAAAACTTAGTAGGGTTTTTCTACAATCAGGAACGGCTTCGCCCTTCCTGACGTTAGACGTCAAATAAAAAGTTGTCACATCATTTAACTTCGCCATAGGCGACCCTGTTTCGCCATATGACTAAATAATTAATTTTTTTAATAAAAATGATAAAATTACTGAAATCTTATAACATTTTGAAATAAAAAATACAATGTTCATAAATTTAAAAAATTTAATCCACGATCCCGAACTCGGCCATGTCCATGTGCGGCCAGGGTTGGGTTCGAGTTTGGGTCCGAGTAGGATCCGGGTCCTAGTTTGGGTCCGTGTCCTAGTTAGGGTTTGGGTCCAGGTCGGGTCTGGATGCGGTCAAAGTCCGATTTGGGTCCGGATCCGGGTTCAGGGTCGAATCTAGATCTAGGTCGTGGTCGGTCAGGTCCGGCCCAAGTCGTGGTCCGGTCTTTGTCGATCGAGGATTCGGGCCCGAAGTTCGGGTCCGGTCGAGAATGGGCAGGTCTCGAGTTTGGGATAATTTTTGTGGGTTTATAAATATTAATTTAATTTATTAGTAGGGCGATGTAGTGCGATTGCAGTATGTACATCGCAAACGCATTAGTGCAAAATGTAATTATTTAAAATTAAAATTATACGGTAATCAAATGATTTCTTGACGTAAGGAAGGGCGAAACTGTTCTTGAAAGTAGAAGATCCCAACTTAGAATTGCTTGTAAAAAGACGTGAGTTTATGAAAGTTTGCCTGTAGTTACGGTGTTGTCCACTTCTTTAATTAATTGCTCATGAAATTCTATATGGAGTATTATTTAAGCTTGCCCTTTGATTATGGTGATGTGCACATCTTTGGTTAATTGCTCATGAAATTTTCATACTTGACTTCCTCAATTTTCTGTACTTATTTAAGCTTGCCTTTAATTATGGTGTTATCCAGACCAGATACATTTAATTGAATTAATTAAACTTGTAGCTAGATTAAGTTTTATTCCAAAATCTATCGACAGCTTTAGTGGAATCCCTTGTTCCATCACCATCAACTTTTATAGTTGTCTTTCATGAATTTTTCTTGAAACATGTTTATTTGTTTTTGTTCACAAAAGTATATGACCCATGATGATCTAGGGATGCTCACGGTTCCGGAACCGGCGGTTCTAAAATTCTGGGAGGGGGAACCGGAACCGAACTGTGGCCAAGGCGGTTTTGGTTCGGTTCTCGAACCCGTGATTCGAGTTCAACACCGTTCGGCGGTTTTTTTTTTTTTTTTTTTTTTTCATATATTTTTTTCTTGTGTTTTTAGTTTTTGGATCTAAAATTTGAAGGAATGTATAGATAGATCATGAAATTGGACATTGTTATTGTTAATATGAGAATTTAAATTGAAGATTACATTAATAATTGAACTATTATAAATTAGTAGCTATTACAAAGTAATTGAACTATTACAAAATAGTAATTCTAACTTAAAATGAGCTAGTAATCTACTATTACAAATTAATTGAACTATTACAAATTTACAAATTACAAAGTGAACTATATCGAATTAGTAATTACAATTACAACTTAAAATTTTAAACTTTACAAAATAAATTTGGGGGAGGGGGGGATTTAAAGAGATTGGACTTGAGCTTAAATTTAAGAAATAAACTTAGAAATTCTAAGTTTGAAACTTAAAATTAAGTTGTCTACGTATCCAAATAGGAATCAAATTCCACGTAGTTCTCTTACCTCAAACTTAACTCGTTGATTTGGATCGATTCGATTCTTCATGCATCACTTCCGGTGGTAGTTTCTTCGGAGCTATCTTGATCATCATTATCAATGAATTCTTGACTTCTCTTTTCGGCTCTTACCCAATCATCAAGCAAGCATTGGTTTTCAACGTTTTCAACGGTCATATTCGATCTCGTTGCATCCAAAGTGTAGCCTCCCAAACTAATAGAGAAGTGGGGTTACTTACCTCGCCTTGAACTCCACCACCGCCACCGGTTGACGTAAATCCACGAAGTTGTGCTTGGTTTGAACTAATTCCAACTCTATCCGGGTGAATTTTTTTCAAATGATTCTCGAATGTCCCATATCCCCCTCCTTTGACAAAAGAATATATTTTCTCACAATAGTTGCAATGAACTTTAATAGTATCATCCTCGTTGATCACTTTATTAAAGTGACGTGCAAAAATATCCGACTTAAGTTGAGCTCGACTTGGAGTTGGGGTTGGAGTTGGCTCGGCATTGGAGTCAGTTGGGTGGTTTTGACTTTCTTGAGTAGGACGTCGTGGACCTCGTGGTATAGCATCATCTTCAAGAGGATTCTCATAACCGAGACCAAGTGTGGCCTCAATATCATCTAAACTCCACTCGATCGGTGCCGGTGGTTGTGGAAGACGAACGGAAGAGGTGGAAGAAGCTTTGCCTTTACCCTTACCCTTGCTTTAATGGCTTGCCATAATATGTATGTAAGTGTATATGTAAATAATATATGTATGTAAGTGTAGTGTAATATACTAATATGTAGTATAGTAGTATAGTGTAATATATAGTGTATATAATATATATTGTAGTATGATATATAGTTTAGTGAAATATACTAATATATAAATTATAGTGTAGTGTAGTGTATGTAATATGTAAGTAATGTAAATAATATGTAAATAATAAACTTTGAGAATTGAGTGAGAGTTGAGACTTGAGAGAGAGATGAGGAGAAAGTAATGAGTTGAATAACTTTGGGGTGAATTTTGGAGTGGAATGAGGTGGTATTTATAGAAGAAATCTTGAAAAAAAAAACGGTCGAAACCGCCGTTTCGAACCGGAACCGGCGGTTCCACGGTTCGAAACGGCGGTTCCTGTAACGGCTCTTTAATCTCAGCCGTTGGATCTCAACGGCTCTTTAATCTGGGCCGTTGGATCTCAACGGCTACAATTTTCAAAATTGGAGGCGGTTCCGGTCGAACCGGCAGTTCCCGGTTCTGATTTTGCTAGAACCGGAACCGAACCGTGGGTTTTACGGTTTCGATTCGGTTCCAGAACCGGAACCGCGGAACCGGCGGTTCCGGTTCGGTTTGAGCATGCCACCCATCAAGAAATATTACCGGCCAATAATGAATGCCCAGTTTGTACTATATATTATCAAGAGTAAATATAGGAATGCTGAGAGGCTGTAGCTATATCTAGTTGGGGCCCGTCCGGCCCACGCTGTTTGTTTGTGTTAATGACTTATTATAAATAGTGGTGGTTTTTCTTCATATAAAATATGCACACACCACTGCACTACAAATTTAGAAGTTATAAGATAGACGTACGAGGTAGGTCGATCAAACAATATCCAGATCTTGTTATATAATTAGTTTGTTTTTGAGTCATGATATTGCAGGTAGTAGCAGTTATGGCTCTTATAGTAATACTTATGTTTAGGAAGCTAGTAATTAGTAATGGGAAGAAGATTAATAATGTTCCACTGTGCCCCCACAGGATTGCCCTTCGGGGAACCTCTTTGGATCATTATTGGATGGAGACGTGGTAGAATACCTGGGCCACCTGTCTCAAAAAGTACGGCCCCTGACCACCATCTACCATGGCTCCACTCCAAAGACTGGTGGTTTTGGCCCATGAAAATGGCAAACCAAATACTCAAATCTCACGACGCCTCCTTCTGCAGTAGGCCACCTGTTCTGGGCCAGCAAAAGCTCTCCTACAACGGAATAGACATTGCTTTTTCGCCTTTCAATCGCCACTGGAGAGAGATGCGCAAACTCTGCGCCCTTCATCTACTATCCCCCAAGCAAGTCCTCTCCTTTCGCTCCGCTCGTGAGGACGAGGTTTCTCGAATGATCGCCAACATTAGTTCCGCGCGGTGCCCTATCAACTTGAGCGCGGTGGCGATGTCCCTGGCCAGCAACCTCATTACTAGGGTTGCTTTCGGGAGGAGATATGATGACAATGAGTTCGAGAAGAAGAGATTGGATAGGCTCGTGATGGAAGCTCAGATGTTGATGGTCAGCTTTTCCTTCTCCGACCATTTTCCAGCCCTGGGTTGGGTGGACAAGGTGTCGGGGTTGTTGGGCAGAATACATAAGATTTGCGAAGAGATGGATGTCTTCTGTCAGCAGCTCATTGACGAGCACATCCATCCGTCTAGGCCAACGCCCGATAGACAAGACATTATTGATCTCATGATCCAACTCGAACATGTAGCCACCTTCGCCACTCATGATTGGGATGAACACATCAAAGCATTGCTCATGGTAACTAACTTATTTGACAAAGTATTATGTGAAACTTGTTCATGGTGACCATATTCCCTGTTTCACAAAATATATTACTTGTTTTCACTAAACTGAATTAGTTGTTTTCAGTGAACAATATTCCCTAATTTCACTAAACAATAGTATTAGCTAATATTGTTAAGTGAAAACAACGAATATTGTTTAGTAAAAATAAGCAATCCTGTTCAATGAAACAAGTGGTACAACAATAAAAACTCACCATGAACAAGTTTAGAGTGCTAATTATATTCTTACAGCTTATCAATTGACTCCTTAACTAATAATACTTTATGTGTGTGTGCATGTAGGATCTATTTGTAGCTGGAACTGATACGGTGGCGGCCGCAATAGTTTGGACCATGACTGCCCTGATGCTAAAGCCAGGCGTCATGCACAAGGCACAAGAAGAAATCCGGGCCTTGGGAGGGATAAAAGAAAGATGTGCAATAAACGAAGACGATATCAAGGAACTACCCTACCTAAAGGCGGTGGTGCTGGAGGCACTAAGGCTCTACCCACCGGCTCCATTCCTATACCGGACTCAAATACTCCCCCAAGAATGCACGCGTGTGGAGGGATACAATATCCAACCGGGAACACAAGTTATCATAAACGGGTGGGCAATTGGTAGAGACTCGGAGAGTTGGGAGGAATCGAAGGAGTTTAAACCCGAAAGATTTATGAAGACGAGTAGTGACTCTGCATTCGAAAGGATGCTCCCTTTTGGGGGAGGGAGAAGGGGGTGCCCCGGAAAGGAAATGGGACTGGTATCGATACACCTTGCGTTGGCGAATCTTCTATACTCGTTCGACTGGGCAACGCCGGATCAACAGGCGGCCATTGATACTGAGGCGTTGCCGGGACTCACCATGCATAAGAAAAAGGCACTGCTTCTTACGCCCACTCGCTATCATGCGCCTGCCTAGCTAATTAATCCTTTGTTACTACTACCTATTGGACTATTGGTAATCCTAATAATCCAATATATCATAAATCCACGTTACCTTGCGGGATAGTGCAAAACAATGCTTTAATAAGTTGTACTGTACGATATATATATACATTAATTAAAGTATTGTTTGGCACTACCGTGTACATGGACAAAATCGATTAGAGGCCTCTACTAAATTTTATGTACCGATCGAATAAGTTAGTATTTCGATTTTAATAATTCATTTTTCATTTAGCCATTTTAGAATTTTTTTTTGTATGTATGTACACTTTTATACAATGAGTAAATACATATATGATTAATGACGATTTGTGATATTAGTTATTACACTTGTTATGCAAGTAATACTCTCTCCGTCCCAAAAAAACGTGCACATTTATTGTTTTCATGTGTTTTTGTGAGCGAGTTTTTTATTAGTATTTGAAATGATAAAATAATCTTTAAAGATGCATCCAATAGATGAGAGGTAGATCTATAATACCTCTTTTTAAAAATTATTTTATCATTTGAAATATTAATAAACAACTCGCTCATAAAAATTCGATAATAAAGGTGGTGTGCACGTTTTTTTGGGGACGGATGTAGTAAAAAACTATATATATGAGATGAAACACCAAATCAATTGAATAGGAGATTAGCACGGAAAAGGTGGAGTACTGCTTCGAAGCTATCTAAGTAGCAATTGTATATTCCACTTTAGTATTTCATATTGTGAAATGTTACCTTTATTATGTTACATGCGTCATTATTGATAATTTGTGATATCACTTAGTATAGTAAAACCTCTGCAAATTGATATTGTTGATATCGAAATTTTTTATTATTTTAAAGAGGTGGAGTATTAATTTATCTATAAATAAATAATTTATTAATTTAAAGAGTGTGTTTTAGTACGGTGAATGTTTACCAAAAGGCGATAGCAAATTATTTTCGACATTGCAAAATTTGCTTTAGCGGTGAATGATCAAGGAATTTAAATGATTGTAACATTGAAGAAGACATTAAAAAATTATAAACAATGATAAATGATCTCGGTTACCATAACAATATGAAAGTTAGGGGCAATGACAATGGGGTGTCATTTATAGAGTGTTCTTACTCTTAAGTATCACCCTTTTTAATTCTTACTCCTAGGTCCAAAAAATAGGTAGGAAAGACTTAAATGTCCTTAAGTGCTCCAACAACCAAAATGGGTCTATGTGTAGATTTAAAATCTTATTTTTCTGCACCCCATATTTTTAATAATTTTATATTTTAAAATTTTAAAAATTATAGATTTTAAAGTTTGAATTTTACTGAACTTTTTAATTTGCATATTTGTCCTTTTATTTAATTTGCATATTTCAGAATTTAAAATTTACTAATTTTTTTTATTTATCTGTAATTTTATTTAATTAATTTATTTAATATTAGCCAAAAGATTCTGCACACCCAATTTTTTTTTAATTATCTATCATTTCATTTAAAAATTCTGCACACCCATAAAAAATTCTGCACACCTAATTTCCCTTTTAAAAATCATCTGACCTTTTATTTAAAATTCTCCACACCCCACAATTCTGCACACTGGTAAAAAAAACTGCACACCAGTAAAAAATTGTGCAAACCCGTAAAAGAAAATTATGCACACCCATAAAAAAATTCTGCATACCAATAAAAAAAAATTGAACACCCATAAAAATTTCTGCACACTTGTAAAAAAAATTCTGCACACCCCTATTTTTTTAATCCGTTGTCCTTTTATTTAATTAGTTTTTTTCAATCAATAAAAAATTACACATTCATATATATATTAAATTGTATATTCTTAATCATTATGCACATCATTAAAAAAAATCTACACACCCGTAAGCGACCTTGAGGAAGGCTGCAAGCCGGAAGCGACCTCCAGCGGCCGTATTTGGTAAAGATACGAATAACTGAGCGCGGATATCGCGGGGTAAGCAAGGCAAGTGCATCCGGATGCGGATATCATGGATTCAGCTGAGGAACCCTAGATTTGGCGGCAGAAGTTTGGTAAGCCCGCTAAGAGAAGCCCACGAAGGAGAAAAATCATAGTTTCAGGTCTATAAATACAACATGTAACTCTCATTGAAAAAGGATGAAAATTCTAGTACTTTAGGCAAAAAATATAGTGAAATACTCCTGGCTTGGGCGCCCTCAGACGTAGTCTTATTCAAAAGACGAACTGGGCAACCAAACTCACAGCGCATATTCATATTTGTTACTTGTTATCCGTTTGATCCATTTCATAATCACGTTGTCCTAGATATAAAATCGAGGTCACAACAGATAGCAGCAAAAGCACTTCAGTCCTTGGTTTCTATTGTGTCGCCTCCTCAATTTTTGGCTTCTCCAAGGAAGAAATATCAATGCTGAAAAACATACATAGATTGTCGTCCTGTTTTGTTCTCTGTTTTCCTGTAATCATTGATGATAATCTCTTTCTAGTAGGATATTTGGTAGTTAATTCTTTTTTGGTTGGATTTAGCTTCTTTTTAAGGGACTTAGTTAATAGTTAATTCTCTGTTTTTTCTTTTTTGAATACCGGATACCACCGACAGGGTGCCAAAACTAGAACAGTATATCTTTAAATAAGACAAATTAAACTTTGAGATTTATCAATTATAGGATAAAATTGAGATTTTCTGGCTTTCTCTGCATGATATGCACGTGACTTCTTCTTTTCAGTCTTGATGCAGCATGCGGAAGCATAAAAGAGTATTATCCGTTGATTCTTAGAATACCCGAATGAATACGAAACGCGATTAACGTTTAATTATGTTGATTCAACTTGAATACCGGAAGAACAACGATTATAAACCCAATATATTTCTATTTCATTCCAATCTCCCCTCATTACAATGCCTGAAGTGCACTACTTATACCAGTCTCATATTAATTAACACGTTATACGAAATGACTAAATTAAATAACTAATAAATAAAAGAATCTAAAAACTAGGTGGATTAATGATAGACATTCAAACTTCTCATTTAAAGCATCCTCATCTTCATCAAGTCTCTTTCAGGATAAATTTTGGTGATTAATGGAAATTCAAGGGTCAAGCATATATCTTTTTTTTTTTCAATTTCCAATTAATATCTAATTAAGTATATATACCACAACTTCACCAATTTTCAATTAAGGGTCCGTTTAATTGAAGGTAATAAAAGTGGGTAATTTGAATTACTTTTATTGATGTTGCTTGATAGTTTTAATATATAAGTAATGAGAATAGAAGTAAGCAATTGATTATTCTTACTCACTCAATCCACCTTGAATGATACACATAGTTCATGTTCTAACCAAAGAATAATAATGTAATTAATAACTATTAGTGATTAACCTCTCAATAATACCTATTATCATTATCATTCCTAATTATACCAAACAAGCTCTAAATATATGTACCACAAGTACACGAATTTATAATTTTATGTCGTGGTCAAATAAATCTCTTTCCAGCCAAATTTGGGCCCGTTTCCGACAATTCGTGAATCAAGCCATATGCCATTCTCATCTCTCTAAACCTGTCAATTTGGTTTCGTTAATTGTCAATTTCATACCCCAATTTTCATTTTTCACACAACCCAATACCCGTTATTGTTAATTAATGAAAGAAATGTGTCAATTCGTTAACATAAATGTGGCATAACCATACGGGTTGATTTTTCCTCTTAGAGAGAGATTTACAGTGACATAAAAGAATGAAATTTAAAGTATGATAAAGTCTTAAATGCACAAGATGCAACATGCTACTTAAATGTAATTTAAAAAATGTGCAACTTATTTTACTGAAATATTCAACTTGTTCAACATCGAACAAGTTGCATGTTTCAGTATTAAGACAGTGTTAAAATTGTATAAAATTGATGGGATAACTGGAGTAAGAGTAGAAGAGGAAAAAAATATAAAACAATAGCCAATTAAAAACAAACGCTCTCCCTTAAAACAACACTCGTTAAGAATAAAGGAAGCACGTAATCTTCAGAGGGACATATTCGACCTCGAGATAAATTTGGGGAATCATTCCTTAACTGCAATTCAAGGCACACAAATCGCAAACCCAAAGGAACAACCATTATACCTTTTTCACCTACAAAGGAACAAAACATTCTCACCAAAAGAAGCTTAACTTGACATACATTATATGTACATACGATATTGTGTCCAACTAAATACCATCACCTAAAATGGCAGCTGCCATAAGATTTACCAGCTCCATTGTCGGACACACGATACTGTCCAAACAAACACGAGAAAAGCATCCACATTGTAATCTAGCAACAAGCAAATTAAACCGATTTCATCAAGCAAAAATTTATATCACACCTCAACTAACATATATGAAGAACATCATAGAGAGGAAATCACGAAAGCTGTTTGTGATACCACCTACTAGTTCCATGTTCGACCCAAATTCACTTTCTCCTGCTCAAACAATTATGCAGTTCTACTCAGCAATCAATAAAAAGAACTTAAAACAACTGGAGGAGTTGATAGCTGAAGATTGATTACTCTTTTCCAACACCATTCCAAAAGAAAAAGGTGTCATCTTTTAAACTGTAAGAAATATCATTGATCGCATAATTGTTATGGTATTAACTAGTTTTTTCTTACCCCAGGAGGTGTTGCATTTCCTGAAACAACTAATTACGTGCATGGGAGAAGATCAAAACATGCAATTTAATGTAGAGCAAATATGCGAAGGGAGCGACTATACGGCTTCAGTCAATTGGCACTTGGGTACGTATCTTCTCTAATATCTCCATTCTATAGTTTAAGAATGGTCTACTAAATGGGATATTTTTTTATTTTTAAGCCCATAACTTTGGGGGTTGCAAAGGGGGGACATAATGTTTACAAATCTGTAAATTAAGGACAATGCCCTTTAATTTATGTAACTGTAGTCAAGTTGGCCCAAATTAGCCCATACCGGGCTAAAATCACATGCTATGACTTAAAATCGGGCTTTCATCGTTATTAGTTAAGGACAATACTTTTTAATTTATGTAAACGTAGGCTAAATTGGCCCGAGTTAGCTCAACTTGGCCTATGTGTACATAAATAAAAAAGTAATGCCCTCTTTAACATGCCCGTAAATATAATGTCCTAAATTTTGCAAACCCCCAAAGCAACGTGACAAAAAATATTCCCTCAATTTCTTAACAAGCACTTTTTACGTCACAGTACAGCACATCTTTAAATAGTATAATGATTTGCTTATATGGAAGTTTACTTTGAGATTGCAGATTGGAGAAACATACAGGTACCTTTCACAAGAGGATGCAGCTACTACTCATTATCATTGAAAGGAGATAAACTAGTCATCAAGTATGAAAGAAAGAAGGATATGAATATCTAAACAATTCTTTATTATATGTATTATGCCGGAGAAATATTGTCATGATTTCACAAACACCTGCAGGAAAGCTCGAGTTCTCATCGAGTCACCTATCAAACCAGGAGTTGTAGCACTGGTACTGAGTTTTCCTTTCTCGATTTTTTTTTTATATAAATGAAAAAACGAAAGATCCACAATCAATGGCTAGTAATATGGCTAAGGATTTCGCATACATGTTAGACATAAAAAAAGCAAATCTTGCTTTCAATTGAGAACAACTATCTTGAACAACTAATACCATTTAAAAATGCACTTGAGTTCTTGCGATGAAACTGATGCATAGAAGTATTTTACCAGGTTTTTTATCCCACTTGAGAAAAATAGATGACAGATAAGTTAAATGAATATTGAATATTCATATTTCTTTAGAGAATATTAGTTCAATCCATGATCTGCTAAATTTTCAAGCAATTTCTTACTATTTTCTTTTGCTGAAATCAGACTGTATTCAGGATAGTGACTTCACTATTTGATGCATTTCCAGCGGCTACAGAATGTACGACGAATATCCTCATATTCTAATGTCAACATCAATCCTGTTAAAACTATACTAAACAAAACATCTACTCCTATGCAGGGTTCTTGAAAAGTCCACACATTATGTTTCAACTGCTACTAAAGGCATATAGCATATGTATATGGCCCATAATAAGCCCATTCCTAGCATGGTATATCAAACTATTGAATTTCACAGCTTACATTCTCAGCTTCATCGTCAAAATTCTTCACTACATTGCAAGGATTGTTCACAAGTAGTTAACAGCTTCGTGGTAAGGAACAGCACCAAACTGCATGCTATTACACAGCTCCAAAATGTACTTTCTCAAGAGTTTTGACATGCACATACGTTTTTCGTTATTTACATTTGTACCCCAGTATCATACTTAGAAGGAGAGGCTTCCTGTCACCTGTCAGTCATCGTTGTTATCCCGTTTATTCCAAAGTTCCAGCAAGGACAGAGCAACCAACGAGCCAAGAACTGGAGGAATTGGGTGGTTTTCTAAAAGCAGCAATTGGTTCGGTTTGTACCTTTTGAATACGTGCCTCACGAGCATCTTCATTCGTTTGTTTCCTTGGAATCATTGTGCCAACTGCCACAAATTAGTGCAATTACATTGTTAAACATTATATTATTGTACTTAGGAATAATCACTCACAAAAAAAGAAAAATTAACCCATCTTCCTTTTGAAGAAGCCATGGGCCCAAGTTTGGTCACTATTGGTCGAGTAGCAGTAGTCATGTGAGTGACAATCTACACCAGCTATTCCTTCAACAAACTCAAAATCTGCACATTTGGGATTTTTAACATTTAATATCATCCAGAAATAATATCAATTTATGATCACAAAGAAAAATGAAGGAATCGCAGATCATCCCTAATTTACTATATCGGTCAGAAAGATAATCAAGTGAGGACCACCGAGAAAAATAACCTATGATCAAGATTGGAATCGAAAATCCTCCCTAATTTACTATATTTATTCAGAAAGAAAATCAAGCAATTTCACAAAGAAAAATGACCTAAAACAAATAGGAGTTTCAATTCACCCCCAATTTAATATATCATTCAGAAAGATGATCAAGTGATGATCACAAAGATAAGAGACATGCGACCAATTACGACTTTCAACTTATCCCTAATTTACAATGAGCTAAAAGCAATAGAAACACAATTCAATAACGAAAAAGGCTTCAATTCTTACTAGCATTATATTCAAAAGCGAGAAACAAGATTATTCAACTCAAATCAATAAACACTACATTCCAGCTATTTCTTCTCTGAATCCGAGTTCGAAAAAAAAAGAAGGCACAAGTAACTTAAAATTAACGAAGTTATCATCAAGAATTTGACATAAACACGAACGAGAATCGATTAATCAACTCAAATCAATAAACTCTACATTCCAGCAATTTCTTCTCTGAATCCGAGTTCCATACATAAAAAAGGCACAAATAACTTAAAGTAACGAAGTTGTTCATCAAGAAATTGACATAAACATGAACTTGAATCGGATGATGACTGGGGTGTTGAGTTGAGGGCACATCAATTCATCAACTACATTCTTATTCATGCATTAATAATCTTTTTTCCAATTTTCACAATCGAAAACACCTTTATCAATTGCTCTAGGCAAACATAAATCGTAAACTTACATGAAATTACGCGCGCGAGAAGCAAATACAAATCGAGAAGTTGGGAGAAAGGGAGAACAGAGTAAGTTATTAAAGCGATGGTTGTTGAAGGAAGAAGGTTCTTGAAATTTCAGGACTTATAAATGGGCCGTGAAGAACGAGTAACGAGCCCTAACTTGCGGCCCAACACAAGTTTGGGTTTTGAATCCTGAAAAAAGCCTCGAAGGCATATCAGCTTGCAAAATAATCCCTTATTTGCTTTATATGATTAGATTTATTAATTGTGATAAAATTAAGTAGGATTGAATTGATTGGACTGAATTATTAATTCAGTATATATGTTTGGATTGTAATTCGAATTGCATATTTTTTATCTTGTATTGAAAAATTAATATTTGTGTTTGGCTCGAGAGTAACGACGGAGCCAGGATTTTCGACCAAGGGGGCCCGACTAATAGAAGAAAAAAAGATTTTTGGTCCTATAACTAATCTGTATTCTGTTTTTCTTCCAAAAAAATTTAAATCTTTAATTTTAGTTTCATAACTATCTATATTGTCCAATTTTGGTCTTATTTAAAAAAAAAATAGAAAAATTTATTATTTTTTATCATGCACAAGTCACGAGTCAGTTAAAATTGAGGGTTTTCGATCTCGTAGCTAATAAAGACGTTGACTATTAAACAAAAACTCATTTTTTAAAAAAATTAAAAAGAACAAGAAACTTCCTCCTAAGTTGCGGAAAAAATGAAATTTTATTTATCAGTCAGCGTCCACATCAGCTTCGAACGAGCTTAGAAAATCCCAATTTTAACCGATACGTGACTTGCGCATGACCGAAAATTAGAAAATTTTCTATTTTTCAGCGAAAATGGGACCAAAATTGGACAATTGAGATAGTTATGGGACCAAAATTAGATAGTTAAATATTTTTGTGATGGTAATTGGATTTACTATAAAGTAATGGGGCCAAAAAACTTTTTCTCCCACTAATAGTAATAAAAATGTACAAAAATAAAAGTTTAAAACAGGAACATAAATCAATAAATATACTTATATAATATAAATTTTAAACGTAATTACATGACATTAATCTATAACATTCCTCTTCGACTCTTCATGATTTTGTGATTGTTTTTTTTACTATCTTTCAAAAAAAATATTTTTTCTATATATACAACCAAACAATTATTAATTCAAAATTTTATCTCCCATTTAGTTAAGTAGTGAAATCTAGATAAGTTGCATTGCTGAAAATATTATTCCCATTGTAGTTGTGGCCACGGATAAGATCAATGATGACTTAACAAACAAATAAATAAATGAAAATATAATATGATTTTTATTATAGCAAACATCTTTTGAGTAAGATCTTCTATTCCAGTAACCGTAAAGAAATTTTCATCTAAACTCACGTCAACAATAAAATCCCCTAATTGACTGTCAAATTCAAGTAGAACAACTTAGTTTTATTCAAATATATATATATGATTAAATATTTTTTTATACTATATAAATGTGATATTACTAAAAATATTCTGAAATTTTTTAAAATTTCGGGGGGCCCAGTGCCCCCCTTGCACCCTTCCTCGCTCCGTCCTTGCTCGAGAGATTAAATGAGATTATTATTAAAATGTCGTAAATGCCCTTAAATTTAATTAAAACAACCATAATTCATTCTTTTGAATCTATTCAATATGGTTTATTTGTTTTACATGACTGGATTGATTAGGTATGATGATCTTAAAAAGTATCACATTTTTTCTATAATCTATTACTCCCTCCGTGCCAGAAAAATTTGCCCAATTTCTCTTTTGGGATGTCCCACAAATATTCTAAAAAATAATTTTTTTTATTAAACTTCATTCTCATAATATTTACATATTTACACCAAATATCATTACTTTTGTGCCCCATATATATACTCATCCATTTAATTTTTTTATTTTATACATATAAATTTACTATATTACCCATCAACACTGCACTCATTACACATTTTTCTTAACATGCGTGTCATAAAGTTCAGACAAATATTTGTGGGAAGAGGATTAATTTTTTTTTATAATCTATTAATCTTTCTATTTAAAAATATTACTTCAGTTTTTTTTTTCTGCCACACAGAATACATCACTTGAAACGACCTCAGACAAAATGTACTCGCTGAGTGCACATCAATAGGGCTAACTGATGACCTCATAAAATACATTATACTAGATGCAATATTATTTTATTTCATAATCAAAACTTTACGAACTTCTGGGTGATATATAGAGAAGAAGTAGATAAAATTTTATTATCCAACTGAGTGTATATAGCAGTCACTATGAATTAAGGTTGTAGACCAGTGGTGTATTTTAATTGTTGGTGCTAATCTGTTACAGTTACTTTACGTTTTCATATATCATGTCAACTAAAATAGCATCCCACCTCATAAACCTTAATTTTGGATTTGGGAAATTATAATCACCTCAAAATTGGTTTCGGTGTCAAGTGCAAAATGCATTGTCATTTTCATTGTTTTTGAGTTAGACGTTTAAAAATTATTGAATGATCATGTCTTCTCATGGAGGATGCGTTTGGAGTAATTATAGGGGTTAATCGATGCTACTGTCATTTTTATAAATTGCAATTTGTACTATTTCTTGAAATAAATACAACTTGTATTAATAAAAATTGACAAATTTCATACTCAGACTCACTTTTTTTTATTTTTTTTTTCGAATTTCTTCAATTTGATGCTTGCTAAATTACTTTTTTGACATTATTGTATGTACAATATATCATTTGTAGACTATATCTAGTTGAAAAGTTTCACAAAGAGTGAGTCAGGGTTGTAATCGTGCACTTTTTAGCAGTACATGTTACATTTTTACTACAAAAAACATGAGTTTTAACGAGGGTTTTTAGCGCTGGTAATGAAAACCATCGGAAATAGAGCGACTGTTTTTACGACGGTTCTGGTCAAACAGTCAAAGTTGTCGTGTTTAGCGACGGTTGACGTAACCGTCGCTAGTTGCGATGGTTTTAGCCACGGGTTTTAGCGACGGTTCTCAAGAGCCGGGTCAACCGGGTTTGGGTTAGAGATGAATTTTTGAATTTTTGACGGTTTGAAATCGTTGTAAATAGCAACGGGTTTTTTTAAAATTTTCGACGGTTTGAAATCGTCGCTAATAGCAACGATTTTTTTAATTTAGCGATGGTTCAGTTACGGTTTTTTGAATTTTCTACGGTTTGAAATCGTCACTAATAGCGAAGATTTTTTTAATTTAGCGACGGTTCTAACAGTATTACTTGTTTTCACTTAACAATATTAATTATTTTAATAAATAATATTACTTGTTTTCACTTAACAATATTACTCGTTTCAATTAACAATATTACTTATTTTGATCACTTTACAGTATTACTTGTTTCAATGAACAATATTACTTGTTTTGATCCTTAACAATATTACTTGTTTCAATGAACAATATTACTTGTTTTCGTTTAACCGTATTACTTGGTTCTATTGAACAATACTACTTGTTTTCACTTAACAAATATTAATTATTTCAATGAACAATATTATTTATTTTCCTTAATAGTATTACTTGTTTCCATGAACAATATTACTTGTTTTGATCACTTAACAATATTACTTGTTTCAATGAACATTATTACTTGTATTCACTTAATAGTACTACTTATTTCAATTAACAATATTACTTGTTTTGACCACTCAACAATATTACTTGTTTCAATGAACAATATTACTTGTTTTGATCACTCAATAGTATTACTTATTTCAATGAACAATATTACTTGTTTTCACTTAATGGTATTACTTTTTTCAATATTGAACAATATTACTTGTTTTCACTTAAATACTTGTTTCGATGAATAATATTTCTTGTTTTCACATAATAGTATTACTTGGTTCTATTGAACTGTATTACTTATTTTGATCACTTAACAGTATTACTTGTTTCAATGAACAATATTACTTGTTATAATTTGATCACTTAACAATATTACTTGTTTCAATGAATAATATTACTTGTTTCACTTAACAGTTCTACTTGGTTCTATAGAATAGTATTACTTGTTTTCATTTAAAGAGGTCGACGAAAATGAAAAAGATGAAGATGATCATGATGAGAACTACGATGAGGATGACAAACAATATTTATATTTGAAAGTGTGTGTACGTGTATTTTCAGAGTGTTGTTGAAAATGTTGTGTAACATGTAAAATAACATATGACAGCGGAAGTATAAAAATGCAGTGCAAAGGATTTCCAAAATTGTGTATAGTCTATAATAAGACTATACGAACCTCATGGTTAAAAACATCACTATAACAAGTAGTGAGATATACACGAATCTCTTACAAGATCCTAAAAGGTGTAGTGAAGAACCACACACCAAAAATCAATCTATTCGACCAAGTAACTAGTGATCTTATTCAACCTAAAACTTGATCTAATAAGATAAACACAATACTGATGGGAGAGATTGTATTCCCTCGACCAGCACAAATACAATAACAACGACCCTCACACTCCTACAAGAAACATTCACCGGTTGTTTCTCTGGTTTGTCTCCGGATGTTACTCTCTTAAGTTTGGAGTAGAGCAAATGGGATTTCACTTTAACTCAAACTTGAATGTTGACCAATGCAGTCTATTTATAGACTTGAAGACCAACTGCATTGTCCTATCCACTTGGTGTGGATAGCCTTGAAGATCTCCTCCACTATCTCCATGATCTTGGTGTAACCACCCATGATCTTTCCTCAATGGAGACATTGATAAGGAAGTGTTTATGACTCAACCAGAAGGTTTCACATCTAAGTCAAATTCTAATCTAGTATGCAAGCTAAAGATATCCATTTATGGATTGAGGCAAGCTTCTAGGAGTTGGAATATCCGATTTTGATGGTTTATCAAGTCTTCGACTTCATCGAAATTCGAAGATCCTTGTGTTTATTGTAAACACAACGGGAAGAATATTGTTTTCATAATCGTGTATGTAAATGACACATTGATTTTGAGAAATAATATCCCGTTAATGCAGTACGTTGAAGATTAATTATCAAAGACCTTCATGGTGAAGGATCTTTGTGAAGCCTGCTACATCTTAGGGATCAAGATCCAAAGGGATAGATCCAAGAGGATGTTGAGGCTGTCACAGTCCACCTATGTAGACAAGGTGTTGAAGCGTTTTGCGATAGAGAGCTCTAAGAGAGGGTCTCTACCGGCAAATCATGGGATAAAGCTGTCAAAGAAGGATTGTCCTTCTGCTGAAGTTGATATCAAACACATGAAATATGTCCCATATGCATATGCAATTAGGTCAATCATGCGCCATGACTTGCACAAGGTCAAATGTGGCCTATGCTATCAACATCACTGATAGATACCAACAGAATCCGGGTGAGTCTCACTGGATTGGTGTCAAGACCATTCTGAAGTATCTTAGAGGAACTAAAGAATGTTTCCTTGTATATAGTGGACGGTGTAACCAAGAGTGGTTTGGTTATCTTGTATGCAAGTTTCAATCCGACTATGATGACTACAAATCACAATCAGGTTACGTTTCACTCTCAATAATGATGCGGTCAGTTGGAATAGTTCCAAGCAAAAGGACAGCAGATTCAACAATCGAAGTTGAGTACATTGCTGTATCAGAAGCCTCAAGGAGGCTGTCTGGATTCTATAGTTCTTAAGAGAACTAGGGGTAGTCCCGAGTGCCAGATATCTAATAAAATTTTATTGAGACTAACGCTGGTGCGATTGCACAAGCAAAGGAACTGAGATCAACAAGCATAAACGAGCATGTACCCAAGCTTATCATTTGTTCCGAGAGATCATAAGGATAGGAGAAATAGAATTAAAATGTATTCCCACGTATTTAATTTGGCAGACCCTTTCACCAAAACACTGAGTGTTCATGTACACACTAGACATTTGATGGTCTAGGGGTTGGACATGTCGTGATTGACTTAGTCAAGTGAGAGATTGTTAGTGTTAGTGTCTAGAGACAATCTATTGTAAGGACATAATACTCGATGATATTGATTTGATTTAATATTATAGTTCATTTAATATTAATGTATGGCAATACACTTGTTTGAATATTATGTTTGATTGTTTGCATTTATTCATACAAGTGTTCCCATGAGTCATTGTTGTCATTGAGGTTGTGAGAACTCAATTGACTTAAGCATGATTCTCAAATAGCCCCGATCAAGGATCATCAAGAATGGGATATTGATGATGCAATGGAGATTGGTGTGTGATCTGCATCATACTCTTAGAGAGTGTAGTAAGATCTCACTTACTACGAGATACTAGGTATCTCTTGATGGATGCACAAATACCTTAGAGGGTATTGGTATACCCATCCGAGAAATTGTTTGATGTAGTTCCACAATATGTGTCTCTGGGGTGTCTCGGTTAGTGGGAGCGATGCGATACTCCTTTGACTTGAGGTCAATACATACGACATGTATGGGATGATGAACTTTGACCATGACCAAACACTTGCACCCGTCTATGGGTAGATATGACTTGGATTGGGTTCATCACGAAGTGCATGTGCGTGGTAGTTGAGCCAAGAATATGATTCATTCCTCAAAGTGGATTTAGAGAATACTCATCTTCTCGTCATAATTGGATCTAAGTCATCGGCCGATGCACGTCAACTTAGACTTTGTGGCTAAGTGTGACATACATGATCAATTAGTGATTAGAGATAAATTGATTAAGTTATTTGAATAGACACTTCATCATGTTCAACACTTAATCGAGTATTCGTGAATGAAAGGAGAAAATCGTAATAGCCCATGAAATCGTAATAGCCCATGTTTTAGTTACAGGTAGTTGCACATTCCTCATAACGTACCTCATATATTGAGAATGTCTGATTTATTATCTAGGGTTCAATTAAGACTGTTAGTTTGACTAATCACTTGATATATGAGGGTCTATGGGTCACACAACAAGTAACAATTGTTTACTAATTATAGTTGGTTGATTAAATATTATATTAGATTTAATATTTAATTTATGGAGAAGTAATTAATAATAGATTAATATGAAATTAATTATTATTAATATTTAATTAAATTGGATTTAATTAAATAAGAATTTCCAATAATAATATTTGGAATATTATTGTAGGATTTAATATATATGGAAACAAATCGTAGAGATTTGTCATATATGGAATTTAAATCCGTAGAGATTTATATGTGGGAAATAAATCTAAGAGATTTATTTAAATAAAGATTAGGGATTTTATTTCCTAATTAGATTAGCTTGAGACTTAAGCTAATCCTCTCCTATATATATGAGCTCTTGGGAATTCATAAAATGTGAGTTCATATTTCTCCATAAAATCTCTAAGTTAGAATTTTCCTAGCAAATTCATCTCGGGGATTCAACGCTGGCAGATCTGTGCGAATTAGTAAACGACTGTTACGTGGATACCATAGTTGAGGAATCCGTGAACGAATTGCTGTAAGAATTTTGTTTACGTTTACTCGTATTTAATTATGCAATTAATTGTTCGTTGTTGGTGAACTGCTTACTTCCGCTGCGCATGTATTACGTGTTTACGTGCCTCTAAATTCCAACATGTATTCCCTCGACCAGTACAAATAGAATAACAACGACCCTCACACTCCTACAAGAAACAATCACTCGGTTGTTCTCTCGGTTGTGTCTCGGATGTTACTCTCTTAAGTTTGGAGTAGAGCAAACGAGATTTCACTTTAACTCAAACTTGAATGTCGACCAATGCAGTCTATTTATAGACTTGAAGACCAACTGCATTGTCCTATCCACTTGGTGTGGACAGCCATGCAGATCTCCTCCACTATCTCCATGATCTTGGTGTAACCACTCATGATCTTTCTATTCTTACTCCATCAGTGCAACAACTTGACAATATCCGAAATTGTCTTCAACCCGCAATGTAGGAAACATAGAAAAATATATCTAATAAAACGGAGTCAGTTTTAGGAGAAAGGGCAAATTTAAGATGTTGTGCAGAATGTTGTCCAACATCTGGAACAACATCCGTGCAACATCAACAATATTATCTTCATTTGTAATATTCACATATAACATTATTAGAATTTATAAAGTAAAAAAAAGTTATAATTTAAAAGGGTTATTAAATAATTAAATTGGATAAGTGGAATAAACTAATTAAAAGAATTAAAAAAATAATATTTTTTGATAAAAATCCATAAAAAAATACAATTTTAAAAGGATATGACATAATTTAATTAGAATTTATAAAGTAAAAAAATATTTAATTTAAAAGGGTTATTAAATAATTAAGTTAGATAAGTGGAATCAATTAATTTAAAAATAAAAAAAAAAGATTTATTTTTTTATAAAAAAATGATTAGAAATACAATTTTTAAAGAATGTGAAATAATTTAATTAGAATTTATAAAGTAAAAAAAATATAATTTAAATGGTTTATTAAATAATTAAATTAGATAAAGTGGAATAAACACATTAAAAAAAATTATTTATTGTAAACGTCTATTAAAAATACAATTCTAAAAGAATATGACAAAATTTAATTTGATTTTCTTAAGTTAAAATATTTATAATTATAATTTTAAAAAAGTTATTAAATAATTAAATTAGTTAAATAGAATAAACTAATTAAAAGTTTTTTTAAAATGAAAATGTATTTTGGGCATATATACAATTAATATCATAAAAGCAAGTGCCCGAGCACTTTAATGCCGGCCCAAGCGTCTGCAAGGTCCCGTGTTCGATCCCCCCCCCTCCAAGGAAGCGAAAATTGCCTTATTATTGCAAGGCTTGGTGGTTATGTTGAAGATGGTCCGTGGTTCGGTGCCCGCTCAAGCGCCCCTGTGTAGTGGGTTCGAACCGTCGTGGAATTTTCGAAAATCGCTAATTTAGCGACGGTTGCCTGGCTCGGATTCGGGTCTATTTGAGACTGTTCTAACTGTCGCTGATCTGCGACAATTACCAACCGTCGCAAATTGACAACGGTTATAAAAAAACCGTTACTAAAGTTAGCGACGTTCATTTTAACCGTCGCTAAACAATGTAGCGATGGTTTTTTTCTTCGCTAAAACCATCGGTAAACTCCTTTTTTGTAGTGTTTATTTCAAAAAATAGTACAGGTTGCAATTTGTAAAAAGGACAATAATACATGTTACAATTAATATTGAACCACTTTTTTCCGAATGTCACTGTTATGCATAAGAAATATGACTATTTTACGTATAAAGCGTCAATGTCACTTTTATATGTACAAGAAAGATGATGTGGATGCATAACAATAACAATTTATATGCACAATAATGATACCTGAAAAAAAAGTTTATACAAATTTTTGACTTTATATTTTTGTTAACAAATGTCCTAAACAAGAATGGGTCTCATATATATTAAAGTGCACCGTGTACTCATAGTGTATTTTAGAATCGTGCGACTTGTTATAATGAAAAGTGAAACTTATTTACACTGAACTTTGCAACTATTTTTTCTTATTAATAGTTGCATGATTAAGTGTAAATCAATTATACTTTTCAATATAACAAGTCACACGATTCTAAAATGTTGAATGCACATTGCACCTGAGTGCATACTACATGACCTAGCCTTCAAAAAAATATACTATATATGATTTGGGATAAAATTGAATATTGTCAAAATTATTGGAACTTAATCGACGACAAAAATTTTTATGGGACTAAATTTATTTGAGACCAAAATTATAAAATTGATTGTGATTCATAAAAGAGTTTTATGGTGTATTGTGAATATCCTAATATGAAGTTTGATCAAACATGACACAATTACATAAAAAAATATCTCTTCACAAAAAATAGTACTCACTCCGTCCACTAAAAGTGTACTCAATTTTCTTATTTATTAGTTCATAAAAAATGTGTTCATTCCTTTTATGAATACACTCGTTTTATCTCCACCCTCCAATTATCACCTAATTATCATATAATTATTGTACATTATTCACCAAATTCACCAATACCCTATAATATTTCTTACTTTATATACTTTATCTATCTTTTCTTAAAATTTATGCCCAAAGAATTGAGCACAATTTTCATGAACAGGGGGAGTGTATCTCAAATATTAATTAAAAAATAAAAGACATAAAAAGTAATTAAGTGCATGTATAGAATAATAGAACCTACCCGCGTGCATCTTTTTTCTCTTTAATTTCAACTTTGGTCCTCGGGGTTCAAAAATTGATTAAAATTAGATTATGAAAAAATTAAGTGATTTGTAAGCTATTTAGGGGGTGTTTTGAACCTCAACTTGAACAATAGAAGCACTTATTTTTTTAAAAAATTGGGTCCCACCAACTTAAAAAATAAGTGCTTCTAACTATTGTAGTTGGGTTCTAAAACATGCCCTTAATAGTATTTTAAAGTTGATAGATTTGTAAAAAAAATAAAAAATCAAAGAGAAATTAATAGAAATTAAAAAAAAAATTATAAGCTATCATACTTATTCAACTTTTAGCTTATATATTTTAATAGCTTATTTAATCTAACAAAAAAAGAAATAAAATACTTTAAATTGCTTCTGCATATAATTCTATATGATTATAAACACTTGTAAGTAATTTTTCTAAAACACCTCCATAAATGATACTTTAGCTTAACCTCGGCTGAGAGAAGTTTTTGTGTCATGGCTTTAAATGTCACCGCTTTGTGAAGCGGTTAACCTTGCTGTATTTTATTGGTGTTTTACCTTACTGCATTTTTATTATTTCACGTGCATACTATGGAATATAAAATAGAGCAACAATTACTAAACACGTGACCTCACTCCTTGGTGAAGACGTAGAGGATCCACTACCCTCCATTCGTTGATGATCGAACCAAAATATTTTCAA
>JBBCBC010000018.1:8326028-8448402 GCA_037126765.1 Stenogyne calaminthoides
GAGTTTTGTTATGCTTTTTGTCCCTCTGATTTCGTCAGTGGTCTTACTTTTATTAAGTATTTACTTGTTGATTTTATTATAGGTTCTTTAATTCTTGTTAATTTAGCCATGGGTTTTGCCTTGTCACCATAAATTTGGGTTATTATTAATGTTGGGTGTTTGGAATTGTGGTTATGATTGTTTTACACTTTGATTATGGTTGTTTATCTGTATTGATGATTTATCCTTTAGAATTAGGGAATTTACTTGTTCTATTTTGGTGGTTTTGCTATGAGCTTGTGTTTTTGCTAGTTTTATTTCAGCGAGAGTTGGGTGAGCGGGTTTAGGCACATGGGTATTGGTTTAATTCATCTAGAATTGGATTCGATTAAGTCTCTTCGCGAGAGTTGAATAGATACTTTAGAACACAATCTACATTATCTTCTTGAGTTAAAACGCTTGGTGGTGGAAAGAGCACATGGGAGCATCGAATAGTCTAGGTGGGAACCTGCGGTGGTGGATTAGTTAGCTAATTAGAGGGATATATCCAGTGCGATTACCGGGTTAGCAAAGGAGATTCCCTCTCGATCCTAGGATTTCAGCGATGTCGTAACTAGGCTTACCAAGTCAGGAATGGTATATGTGTAGTGATCATGCTACTTATGGAATAACGAAAATAGAAATGAAACACCATAATTGATCTTTTTGACAATGCGTCGTAAGGAAAAACACCCGATCCGTCTTCACAAGCTAATGTAACAAAAATAGTTTGCTATTTAATTGCTTTATCTTAGCTTGCTGGATTTTTTAGTTTGATCTTTGTTTCAATTGTTGAATATTGCTTGTTTTAAGTTTCCAAATCATGTCACCTTTATAATAAATGCGACAACATATAACAATTGACTATTTTTCACACCTAGTCCGGTAGTTGATTTTAAAGCAGACGCTTCCGCGACTCTTATACTTGAGAGTTTGGTGTGTTATAAACCGCGTGTCAAGTTTTAAGCGCCGTTCTTTGAGGACTAGGTTGTGTTGAGTATAACCTAGTTGTTCGTTGAGCGTGGTTAATAGTGTCTTTTATTTTTGTTACCTTTTTTAATAGTTGGATTGGGATTGATGGTCTTTTGTTGATTTGCTAGGTATTAATGAACCACAAACCGAAGTGAAATTAAGCAATTCAATTGACCTTGAATCGGCAGCTAATTTGGTAGCAGAAGAGACCAAAATGGAATTATCTGACAAACAATTGGAGAAAATCAAAACCACGAATGAATTTGGAAGGGTGAAAATAAGGCGTCATGTGGGAATATTTTCCAACTTAGAAGTCTGAAAATATTTATGATAGCATTGTTAGTCCATTTTATAGCGGCTAACAATTTAAAATGGTAGGGCTCATTCAAATGCTCCAAAAACAACAATTCGGAGGCAAGAATGAAGACCCTAATAGGCACATCGCCAAATTTCTAGAGTATCTTGGATACGGTCAAGATTGGGGGTGTAGTGGGTGATCATCAGAGGACCGACTTTTCACATTGCACCTTGAGGGGATAAGAGTGGGATTAGATCTCGTCCCCTCTCTATAAAATGCCTTGGATCATGGTATGTCTTGGGTAAAAATTCTTGATGAATTCTTCCCGCCCGCCATGACCCTCGCGTTTTTCAAGAAGGAGATTGCCAATTTAAATCAAAGGATGGGGAAAACTTGTATGAGAACTGGGAGAGGTACAATCTTCATGCTTGAAGATGTCCTCGACCTACAACCGTCAAGGATCAAATTAATGAGCTATTTCTACTATGGGTTAAATGATGAGGCACAATGTTTATAGACTCTTTGTGGGTGGCTAGGTGTTTGATAAGCAGGAGATGGAAGGATGATTTGATCGAGAATTGCTAACAACACTTTTTCGATTGGCCAGATTTTGTGGCTGTCCAAGTTGCTCAAGTGGATAGTGATCCAATCAATGCAATGGAGCAATGGCTCTCATTAACAAAGTGGATTCATTAGTGGAGAGTCCAAGGGGAATGATGGGAGAAACATGGAAATGCAAAGTTTTGATCATGTGGAGGCGAATTCGTAGGTAGGGTCGTTGCTCAGCAAAGGAATTTACCGAAACCAAAATTTTCAAAAAACCATTACCAAGCCACAACCAAAATTTCAAATCAACCCCTGGCTTAAAACTATCGAAATCGTTACCAAAATAACCCTTCTCAAAAAACTTTCCCCAGCCAAAACAATCCCACATTCACAATTCCCAACGAAAACCAACCTTGGCAGCAACCATCAACAAAACTTCGAAAACCAAAAAACAACCAATACCAAAATAACTAAGCCGTCTGACACAATTTCCTACAGTCCAAACCTCCAGCTTCTAGCTTCGAACCGAAGACTGCCCTCATTTCTACCAGCAGGATTTGATCCGGGCGGTCTGCCAATAATGAAGGAGGCAAACTTTAGAGATATTTTGGCCACATTCTTCTCTCTATCGAATCAACAAACACTCATGTCGATCAAGGTTTGATAAGATGGGGATGATTTGAAGAATTTATTAATATCCTTTCCGTGCCGTAAATTCTCTTTCAAGACAGTTGAAGAACTTGGAATTCCCAGATGGAAATGATGGCGTCACGAAGCGAGGAAAATAAATGAAAGTTTTATTCTACGGCGGAGTGAATCTAGAAAGAATATTGTAAGACCATTTAATTGAGAATGGTCTGAGGTATGATGGGCCGAGCATGCCGTTGGAAGATGATGATGAAAAATGAGGAGAAAATAAAGATAAGAAGGAGGATTGTTGGTGAGGATGCTTGTGTTGTGGAAGGTGTTGAGGAGAAGAGGATTCTAAATGGAAAGAAGGTTAAGGGGTTTAAGGAGAAAAAGCGAAAAAGGTTGAGTGTGATGGATGAAATTCCTAAAAAACCCTATTCCACCACTTTTCGCCAATGTTTTCATGAAGAAGAAGCTAGATGATAAGTTCGCAAAATTCTTGGAAATCTTCAAAAAGTGACCTTGAGCGTGCCTTTCTTGGAATTGATCGAAGAATCTTAGTCTTATCGAAATTTCTCAAAAGTTGGTCCTTAAGAGAAGGAAGGCGGATGAGTGTGAAATGATAAAACAACAAGTGAGTGTAGTCTTATTACTCGAAAAACCTCCTAAAAAGTCAAAGATCCAGGGAACATAACCTTGTTGTGTAGGTTGAGTAACAAGGAGAAAGAAAGCGCTCTATGTGGCGTTGGTGCGAGCATCAATCTACCACCCTATCGATTTACAACTGCGTTTGAAAATGGGGAGTTGAACCCGATGTCCATGGCGTTACAATTGGCGGATCATTCTATTACTTATCCAAAGGAATTGTGGAGGGCGTGCTTGTGAAGATTGACAAGTTTGTATTTAAGTAGGACTTTGTAGTCTCACTAGAAATGGAGGAGGATGTTGATATACCCGTTGATTTTGGGAAAACCATTTCATTACACAAGAGTTGTAGTGGACATGTACCGCGAGAGAGTGACCTTGAAGCTTCGATGATGAGAGCTCATTTTAGACTCCTACAAAGCCATAGAGGCATCGACCGAAGCGGAGGAGTGCAAATCCGTCGGCGTTGTTGAACATTGTGTCGAGAAAGTGAGAAATCTCTTGCTCCTTACTTTCTTCATCTTATATCAATCCTTCATTGAGTTATTACACTAATCTCTTATTTGAAGGGATGATGAAGAAAGAAGAGGAAGGGTCCCAAGCGATAAAGATAAAAGATGATAATCTTATTTATGAAAAAGATGAAAGGAGTATCCGTTGATGGATGTAAGCAACAAAGGAAAATCAAAGAAGCATCGATTTTGGAAGAGTGAAATGAGCATTAATCTCTTTTACTCTTCAATTTTTACTTCAATGAATATAGATGTATTGATTTTGTCTTGCCTCTTGATACTTACAATCAAAAGAAATTGAGAAAAGTTTGGGCATTCTTGAGATAAAAAAAAAAGGCAAGAGATGATGGTGAAAATGGATCTGGTTTGGAGGAATTCCATCATCCATAAGTTATCAAGAATATGGAGGTTGTTGGTTGATCTTTCATGATACGCCATGATTTTGAAGCTTAAAAATTGAAATCTGAAGGTAAGGAGGATGATATCCATGGCGCTTCTGGGTGAGTTGAAACGACTCGAGTTCCCGGTCGGCATAAGGCGTTAAACTGGCGCAATGGGATGACCCGTCTTTATGTATTTTATGTGTTTATCTTGTTAGTTTGATCTTGTTTTGGTAGTGTATGTCGTTTTTTGTAGGTTGTCGAGGGTAGTGGAATGAGGCTTGGTGAAGATATTGAGTTTAAATGAAAAGATCGTGCTTGAAGGAAACTTTAGGTAGAAACAACTTTTTCCAAACTAGATTTGCTTATGAAGTCTAAGTTTGGGGGGTAAGTGTTCGTCTTTTTTATGCATTTTTACATTTCTTGGCCTTTAGTTTTGAGGTTTGGTGATGTTCAAGTATGGCATGTTTTTGAGCTTAAATAGTGAAATACTTGTACACATAATTTTTGCCGTGCTAGGCTTTTTTTCTTGTTTGTTAGTATACTTCTTTAGTTGAAGATGGATGTAGATGACTTAATTATTAAGATGTGGTTGGTATATAGAGCTTAATGGTCATGGTCTTTGGTCGTATTAACTTTTGTTTCACTATTTTTCAAACTTTTTAATTGCATAACAATGAAAAAAGTTTGAAGTCTTGATATTCGTTTTCACAAATTCACTTGCACCAATGCACTTATTTTTATGTTGTTGGTGGTGGTTTGCTTTCTTGTGCTATATTCTTGGATGATTTGGTAGTATATTTATTCCTTGGATGTTAGTATTGTGATGAATGCTTTTTTTTGTATGTGATGTTGAGGGCGTTTTGCTTGAATGATTGGTAGTGTTTGATGTGATGAGGTGGTTACTTGTTGGAGAGATTGCACTACTTGATTACATCTTTTGAAATTGATAGGCCCAGGGATGGTGTGACTATTCCTGTATCTTGTATTGAGAGACTTGGGCCATTTTGGATCATTTCCTTATCATGATTTAAGTTTCTTTCTTGATGGATCATTCACAAAATGCATGCTAGAACTTGCCTTTATATTTCATTTGAGATCATATTTTTGGAAAAGGAGTTAAACATGATTGGAGGCCATTTTGATTGAATGAGTCACTTGGCGAATAAATCTACCTAATGAAGTCCAATCCGTAATAAGCCCCTTTGAGCCTTTAAGCCTATTTTTTTGTTGGCAAGCTACATTGATTTAGCCATTTTTACCATTTCTTTCTTGAGCCCCATTTTGATCCCTATTAACTTAGAGAGCTTCGTGGATTTTAGTAAATAATGGAAGAACAAAAATTTAAATGAGTGGATTTTGGTGGTCAATGTAGAGAAAGGTTGAGAAAATCAAAAGGAGGTTGGCGGCGGGATGATGAAAAGAAAGAAAAATAAGCCTTGAAAAAAAAAAAAATGTGAAAAAGGAACCAAGGCTAGAAAAAGAACTTCAAAAAAATGAGAGAAAGAGAACGAAAAATGAAAAAAAAAAAAGGAAAACAAGGTTTCAAATTAAGCTTGAAAAAAGAAAAATGGCTTCAAGAAAAAAATGAAAAAAAGGGAAAATGAATTGGGTACATAGCATGGAAACGTTAAAATGAGAAAATAAAAAAGAAATAGAGTGTGAGTTTGTGTTCTTAACTGTGATTGATTTACCAACATTTGCGCTCTACAAAGGAATTAAGTCCACTTTGTCCCAAATTTTACCCCCATTTGTCCAAGAGCTCGCATTATCAAAGACCTCCTTGATTTGATTGCCTACCAAAAAGGTTGGTGGAGGTGAGATGAAGCGAAACTATGGATGTTGCGTGGAGTGAATTGATTGAATGAGGATGGCGATCCCTTAAACACGTGAGCTTTAGTGAATTACTTCCGTAAAAGAGTGGGGATAGTGCACTTGAACTTGTCTTATCTTGATCATTGCATGTTTTGATTGTGGTATGAGGTTCTTGTGATTTCTTATTCATTTTGATATGATCCTTGAAATTCGTTTGCATAAGTCTTGATGTCCCGTACATTTGCATCTTCACAATTCCTCTATGTTCTATTTTTTCTTAGTTCGGGGATGAGCAACACTTTTAAGTTGGGGTTGATTGGGTGTCGTAATTGCTCGTATTTATGTGATTTTCATGCTCAAGTTGATAGAAATCCATGCTTTTTTATTAATTTCATTCCTCAATTTATTTAAATGTGGAAAATGTTGTGTTTACTTTTTGTGTAGGAAATGAGTGAAAACAGGCTAGAATGATTAAATAAACTGCTCTGATCTAGAGGATGTAGGAGAGGAGAGATTGAACCATGTGAAAAAGAGCTTGAAATGAGGGTCGGCCTTAAAAAAGAACCAAATCAATCGGAGTTCGGAGACTCGAGTTATAGGGGAAATAAAAATATCATATTTGTTGGTGCTACTCGACTCAAGGCAGGGCCCCTTTCATTTGGTAGCTCAGTCGATCAATGTGCTCGACATTTTGAGCATTTAGTCTGATAAGTTAGGGAAAATTATAGTCGGCTCACTTGACCACAGCTCAGTCGGTAGCCAATAGAGATCTTTGAAGCCACAGGACCGCGTGCAGTGATTCAAGCATATATAAAAAGGCTAACTTCGTTTTTTCATCATTGTAATTTGGGGGAAGATGGAGAAAGCAAGCAAGTGATACCTTTTAGAGTTCAAGTAATACTTTGCTAGTTTTTTCAATTTTCTTCCATAGATAGTCTGAAACTTCGTAGAATAACAGTTCTAGCTTTATTTACATTTCAGCAAGGATTCAAAGAAGAGTTTGTGAGTTTTGTTATGCTTTTTTTTCTACAATTTCATCAATAGGTGATTAACTACTTTTTATTGCATGTTTCTTTGTTGATTTTATTATGGGTTCCTTGAATTCTTGTTGTTTGCTTCATAGGGTTTTGCCTTGTGCACCATGAAATTTAAAGGTTATTAGTGTTTGGGTGTTTGGAATTGTGGTATGATTATTTAATTGCTTTGATTATGGTTGTTTATCCTATATTGATGGTTATCCTTTAGATTAGAAATTTATTTGTTCTATTTTGGTGGTTTTTGCTATGAGCTTGTGTGTCTTCTTTAGTTTATTTCAGCGAGAGTTGGGTAGGCGGGTTTAAAGCACATGGTATTAGTTTTAATTCATTGAATTGAATTCGATTAGAATCTGTCGCGGCGAGTTGGATGAATCTTTAGAACCCTAATCTACATTATCTTGAGTTAAAACCTTTAGTGGGTGAAGAAACCGCAAGAGCACTCAATAGCCAGTCTACGAGTGAAACACGTTGATGGAGTAGTTAGCTAATTAGAGGACCGTATCAGGTGCATTACAGGGTTATCAAAGGGAGATTCACCTCGATCCTAGGATTTCAACCGATATCTTAACCCTGGGCTTACCAAACGGGAATATATGTGTAGTGATCGCCCTTATGGAATAACAGGAAATAAGGGCAAACACCATAATTGATCTTTTGACAATGCGTCTCGTAAGGAAAAATACCGAAACACATCTTATAAGCTAGTAAACAAAAATGGTTGCTATTTAATTGCTTTCTCTTACGGCTTACTTTCCGTTTTTAGTTTTGATCTTTGTTTCGATTGTTGGATGTTGCTTGTTTTTAAGTTTTCAAATCATGTCACCCTATAATCATGTGACAACATATAACAATTAAATTTTATATTATTCGGCTTTAGTCAAGTGGATTGATTTTAAATCGGAAGACCTTTATTGACCTCTTATACTTGAGAGGTTAGTGTTGCAAAACACGGCCAAGACACTCAAAATTTATATGTATCAAGAATTAATAAATGATAATAAAATTAATTTTGTTTTCCTAAATTTTATTAAAATTTATTTAGAATATATACAAATGAAACAATAATTAAAACAATACAAATTTATTTCATCATATTATCCGTCGAAAAAATAAAAATCTACATCGATCACGCTCTCGTTTTTAATGAACCACATCGCATCAGTATGTCGTTACTTTTTCCTGACGATCACAACTCAAATTTTTTATAACTATTCACCCCGAAAAAGAAAAAATTCTCCTTGAAAATGAAATATGAGAAAAAATAAAATGACATCCAGCCAAGCACAACCATAATTTTTAAATATCTTACATACAAATATATGTCTTGAAAAAAATAAGTATGTATTATTTGTCGCTACGATGTCACGTACATGTATTTTACGATAACACGTGTTTACTTATTTTATAATAACACATACGAGGAAAAGTTATGTTATTTTGCCTTTGCGGAAATTTTATAGAAAAAATCACATTCGATTGACTCTGATCCGTAGGATCAGAAATTTTTCCTGCAATAATTTATACCTTCTCCTTCTAGTCCACATGTCGTATTTAGCGGTCTAAATCTATTAAATATTTCACTCGCCTCAAATTTTTTAAATGTCGTTTTGCCTTTTGGAATATTTGCATAATAAATATTGTTTGGCATTGCCGCCCCATGCCCGCTACGTCTAATTAATTCCATATAAATAAAAGTAATATGGTTTTTGAATTTTTAATTTTTTCCAAATATATTTGTTTGAATAATATTTGACTAATAATAACTATTGATAAAATATTAAATTATCATTAATTAAGATTAATTTTGATCTATGATGCCGCGAATTCTTAAAAATCACGCGGTCTTGATGTCGGATACTCGTAGTCTTGCGTCTGATTAGCATCAAATTCACCGAATCACATGCGTGGCGAATCCGTGAGTAATTTTAAAAAATTTCACGATCTGGCGTATAAGATGCGGGATTGGTTATTTTAGAAAAAAATAATTTTTTTTGTTTATTTTTTGTAATTTTTTAAGACTAAAATCTTTATGGTCGTTTTATTAAGTACTAAATGTGTTATTTAAGATTGAACATTATTATCACGATATAAATTAAATTGAAAATATATCCACTTGTTTTTTTTATTGAATCCCTTAATATAACTTATGTATTAAATTGATGTTATTTGAATTAATATTTGTTCTTAATTACATTAAATTATTAAGAAAATGCTTAGGTTTATGAATTACATACATTGATATCTTTAATTTTTTAAGTGTTATATATAATAAAAATATAAATTTAACGAAGTATCCTTGCCGTATTAACTAATTTTTTGAAAATTAAATATCCCGTGCAAATATCTTATAGCGCCCTTTTATCGACATAGATTTTGATATACAAAAATATTCTTAATTTTTTTTGAAAAAAAAAACTTAGTAAGGTTTTCTAAGATCGAGAACGGTTTATTACCATCGAGCGATTGATCAAATAAAATATTCTCGCATCATTTTAACCCGCCATAAGCGTCTGTTCGCCGTATGACTAAATAATTAATTTTTTAATAAAAATGATAAAATTATTGAAGTATTCTTATAACATTTTGAAATAAAAATACAATATTAACAATTTAAAAAATTTAATCCACGATCCCGAACTGACACGTATCCATGTCTCGACCCGAGGTTGAGTTAGGTTTGGAGTCAAAGTAGGATCAGGGTCTGGTTGAGTCCGTGTCTAGTTGAGGTTTGGGTCCGTATGGTCTGGATCAAATTGAAGTCGATTTGGAGTCGAGATCGAAATTAAAGTCGAATCTGAATCTGGAGTAGAATCCGAGGGTCGAGTCGGTCAAATCGGTGATGCGGTCGAATCGAGTTGATTCGAGTTGGTCAGGAGTCGGAGAATAGATTGATGCGAGTTTAGGATAATTTAATCAGGTTACCTGATATTAATTGGTACTATTAGTAGAGCGTCTGGAGTCACGATTCTGCAGTATGCCACATCGCAAAGCGCGTCGTCTGAAATGTAATTATTTAAAATTAAATTATCTGATGTCAATGATTTCTTAGCGTAAGGGAGGAATCATGTTCTTGAAATTTGTTATTGTTAATATGAAATTTAAATTGAGTGCATTAATAATTGAACTATTAGTAGCTATTACAAAGTAATTGAAGCTATTACAAAATAGTAATTCTAACTTAAAATAAGCTAATCTCTTATTCTGAAATTAATTGAACTATTACAAATTTACAAATTACAAGTAGGCTATATATCAGTTAGTAATTACAATTACAACTTAAGAATTTTAAACTTACAAAATATAAATTTGGGGAGAGTTTAAAGGGTGGACTTGAGCTTAAATTTAAGAAATAAACAAGAAATTCCCTGATTTGAAACTTAAAATTAAGTTGTCTCGTGTCAAATAGGAATCAAAGTCCCACGTGGTTCTCTTTTTATCAAACTTACCTCGTTGATTTGGATCGTTTCGATTCTTCATGCATCGCACTTCGATTAGTAGTTTAACCCGGTATCTTGTCATCGTTATCGATAGATTCTTGAGCTTCTCTTTTCGGCTCTTACCCGATCATCAAGCAAGCATTGGTTCAATGTTTTCAAAGGATCATATTGATCTCGTTGCATCAGTGTAGCCTCCCAAACTAATAGAAATTGGGGTTACTTACCTGCGCCTTGAACTCCACCACCGCCACTGTTGGCGTAAATCCACTGTGTGCTTGGTTTGAACTAATTCCAACTCCTATCGGGGTGAATTTTTTCAAATGCTTCTCGAATGTCCTATCCCCTCCTTTGACAAAGAATATGTTACTGTCACAATGGTTCAATGAACTTTAATAGTACCATCCTCGTTGATCAACTTTATTAATTGACGTGCAAAAAATATCCGACTTAAGTTGAGCTCGACTTGGAGTTGGCTCGACATTGGAGTCGGTTGGGTGGTTTTGACATTCTTGAGTAGGGCGTCTGTGGACCTGGTAGAGGTAGCATCATCTTCAAGAGGATTCTCATAACCCCGGGACCAAGTGTGGCCTCAATATCATCTAAACTCCACTCGATCGGTCATAGGTGGTTGTGGAGAATGAGCGGAAGGTGGAAGAAGCTTTACTTTTACCTTACCCTTGCTTTGATGACATATAATATGTATCATGTAGCATCAAGAAATATTACCGGCCAATAATGAATGCCCAGTTTGTACTATATATTATCAAGAGTAAATATAGGAATGCTGAGAGGCTTAGCTATATCTAGTTGGGGCCCGGCCCACGCTGTTTGTTTGTGTTAATGACTTATTATAAATAGTGGTGGTTTTTCTTCATATAAAATATGCACACACCACTGCACTACAAATTTAGAAGTTATAAGATAGACGTACGAGGTAGGTCGATCAAACAATATCCAGATCTTGTTATATAATTAGTTTGTTTTTGAGTCATGATATTGCAGGTAGCAGTTATGGCTCTTATATAGTAATTTATGTTTAGGAAGCTAGTAATTAGTAATGGGAAGAAGATTAATAATGTTCACTGAAGGCTCGGATTCTTGCTTCTTCGTCGCTTTAACCTTTGGATCATTATTGATGGAGACGTGGTAGAATACCTGGGCCACCTGTCTCAAAAGTACGGGCCCCTGACCACCATCTACCATGGCTCCACTCCAGTACTGGTGGTTTCGTCCATGAAAATAGCAAACCAAATACTCAAATCTCACGACGCCTCCTTCTGCAGTAGGCCGCCTGTTCTGGGCCAGCAAAAGCTCTCCTACAACGGAATAGACATTGCTTTTTCGCCTTTCAATCGCCACTGGAGAGAGATGCGCAAACTCTGCGCCCTTCATCTACTATCCCCCAAGCAAGTCCTCTCCTTTCGCTCCGCTCGTGAGGACGAGGTTTCTCGAATGATCGCCAACATTAGTTCCGCGCGGTGCCCTATCAACTTGAGCGCGGTGGCGATGTCCCTGGCCAGCAACCTCATCACTAGGGTTGCTTTTGGGAGGAGATATGATGACAATGAGTTCGAGAAGAAGAGATTGGATAGGCTCGTGATGGAAGCTCAGCTGTTGATGGTCAGCTTTTCCTTCTCCGACCATTTTCCAGCCCTGGGTTGGGTGGACAAGGTGTCGGGGTTGTTGGGCAGAATACATAAGATTTGCGAAGAGATGGATGTCTTCTGTCAGCAGCTCATTGACGAGCACCTCCATCCGTCTAGGCCAACGCCCGATAGACAAGACATTATTGATCTCATGATCCAACTCGAACATGTAGCCACCTTCGCCACTCATGATTGGGATGAACACATCAAAGCATTGCTCATGGTAACTAACTTATTTGACAAAGTATTATGTGAAACTTGTTCATGGTGACCATATTCCCTGTTTCACAAAATATATTACTTGTTTTCACTAAACTGAATTAGTTGTTTTCAGTGAACAATATTCCCTAATTTCACTAAACAATAGTATTAGCTAATATTGTTAAGTGAAAACAACGAATATTGTTTAGTGAATAAGCAATCCTGTTCAATGAAACAAGTGGTACAACAATAAAAATTCACCATGAACAAGTTTCAGAGTGCTAATTATATTCTTACAGCTTATCAATTGACTCCTTAACTAATAATACTTTATGTGTGTGTGCATGTAGGATCTATTTGTAGCTGGAACTGATACGGTGGCGGCCGCAATAGTTTGGACCATAACTGCCCTGATGCTAAAGCCAAGCGTAATGCACAAGGCACAAGAAGAAATCCGGGCCTTGGGAGGGATAAAAGAAAGATGTGCAATAAACGAAGACGATATCAAGGAACTACCCTACCTAAAGGCGGTGGTGCTGGAGGCACTAAGGCTCTACCCACCGGCTCCATTCCTATACCGGACTCAAATACTCCCCCAAGAATGCACGCGTGTGGAGGGATACAATATCCAACCGGGAACACAAGTTATCATAAACGGGTGGGCCATTGGTAGAGACTCGGAGAGTTGGGAGGAATCGAAGGAGTTTAAACCCGAAAGATTTATGAAGACGAGTAGTGACTCTGCATTCGAAAGGATGCTCCCTTTTGGGGGAGGGAGAAGGGGGTGCCCCGGAAAGGAAATGGGACTGGTATCGATACACCTTGCGTTGGCGAATCTTCTATACTCGTTCGACTGGGCAACGCCGGATCAACAGGCGGCCATTGATACTGAGGCGTTGCCGGGACTCACCATGCATAAGAAAAAGGCACTGCTTCTTACGCCCACTCGCTATCATGCGCCTGCCTAGCCAATTAATCCTTTGTTACTACTACCTATTGGACTATTGGTAATCCTAATAATCCAATATATCATAAATCCACGTTACCTTGCGGGATAGTGCAAAACAATGCTTTAATAAGTTGTACTGTACGATATATGTATATACATTAATTAAAGTATTGTTTGGCACTACCGTGTACATGGACAAAATCGATTAGAGGCCTCTACTAAATTTTATGTACCGATCGAATAAGTTAGTATTTCGATTTTAATAATTCATTTTTCATTTAGCCATTTTAGAATTTTTTTTTGTATGTATGTACACTTTTATACAATGAGTAAATACATATATGATTAATGACGATTTGTGATATTAGTTATTACACTTGTTATGCAAGTAATACTCTCTCTCCGTCCCAAAAAAACGTGCACATTTATTGTTTTCATGTGTTTTTGTGAGCGAGTTTTTTATTAGTATTTGAAATGATAAAATAATCTTTAAAGATGCATCCAATAGATGAGAGGTAGATCTATAATACCCCTTTTTAAAAATTATTTTATCATTTGAAATATTAATAAACAACTCACTCACAAAAATTCGATAATAAAGGTGGTGTGGACGTTTTTTGGGGACGGATGTAGTAAAACACTATATATATGAGATGAAACACCAAATCAATTGAATAGGAGATTAGCACGGAAAAGGTGGAGTACTGCTTCGAAGCTATCTAAGTAGCAATTGTATATTCCACTTTAGTATTTCATATTGTGAAATGTTACCTTTATTATGTTACATGCGTCATTATTGATAATTTGTGATATCACTCAGTATAGTAAAACCTCTGCAAATTGATATTGTTGATATCGAAATTTTTTATTATTTTAAAGAGGTGGAGTATTAATTTATCTATAAATAAATAATTTATTAATTTAAAGAGTGTTTTTTAGTACGGTGAATGTTTACCAAAAGGCGATAGCAAATTATTTTCGACATTGCAAAATTTGCTTTAGCGGTGAATGATCAAGGAATTTAAATGATTGTAACATTGAAGAAGACATTAAAAAATTATAAGCAATGATAAATGATCTCGGTTACCATAACAATATGAAAGTTAGGGGCAATGACAATGGGGTGTCATTTATAGAGTGTTCTTACTCTTAAGTATCACCCTTTTTAATTCTTACTCCTAGGTCCAAAAAATAGGTAGGAAAGACTTAAATGTCCTTAAGTGCTCCAACAACCAAAATGGGTTTATGTGTAGATTTAAAATCTTATTTTTCTGCACCCCATATATTTTTAATAATGTTAAGGTTGATGAAGTTTCATTCAAAATCAGAATAATGGAGGAGCCGTTGTGTTTATGCGAATCAAATTCCAATTCAACGTATGATACGGATAGTGAGAATTCAGAAGGGTCAGAAGCTTTTATGGAATCAAAACATCATGCCGATGCTATTATCTCGGACATGGAAGAAGAAGAATATTTCTCTGACGTAAACCAACCGGCGCGTGCTTCAGACGCGCAGGAAGCAAATGGGAATTTTGTAGGTACTCAATGTGACGCTTCAGGATCGGAGTTGGCGGCGCATGCAGGGGAGTTTTCGAGAGATTTAATTATTCCCCCTGGGGAAGCGGTCAATCCGTTAATTATGCCCCCAATCTGTGTGGGGAATATGTCACCTTCTCCCACAGATTTCGAGTAATTAATGGTGTGAACATTACTAAGATTTTGACTGGGTCCCACTTAGTAGAAGAGGCGTCTGGTAATCAGATTTTGACTCATTTACAGCAGAATTCGAGTGGGCCTCCCATCCCTCCTTTGGAAGCCCATAATCATCAAGTTGAGGAGGTGGCCCATATAGAGAAGGCTTTAATTCTGCAGGCCCATTTGGAAATTGAAAGCATACAGCTGGGCCTGGATCACTTGTCGGTGGACAATGGGCCCGACCTGGTTAATTGTGATTTGGGTAAAGATTCTCCTGGCCCTATTGAGAATTCCCCTGCTCATGGTCAGTACCATTCCACGCAGTCAACGAAACTGGTAAACTCCACCCTGACTCCCACTTCATCGCCGCCCCCAAATCTGGTAGCCCCGACCCAAAATTCGAATCCAAATCTCAACAAACCGGTTCCCCACTCCCTCGCACCCTCCTCATCCAGATCGGGGAAGCAAAAATTTCAATCGAAATACCCATCCCTTAATCTCGCAAAATCCCGCTTCCAAACTAAAGACCCAACGCCCAGGAAAGGTCCTGCTATCAAAGCATCTTTGATGAAAAGAAAAGGAGAGAATCAATCGGTCAAAGGCAAACAAAAAGGGTCTAAAAAAATGGTCAGAAAGCCTCGACCAAAATCCTCAAAAGCTAGCACATCAGATGAGGGAACCTGTCATTATGAATCCACTAGAGAGAACGAGAATTCAAATACGGAGGAAGACCCTATGTCGAAGAAAATCAGAGATGAGGCAATTCGAACTTGGAATATGGGGAAAAGTATTGGATTATTGCCACAAAATCGGGACGAAGATATGATCGAAAAAATTTCTGGAATGGAAATGAAAGCTCTCAACATCATTTTGAAGGACAAGGATAAAAACAAGGTTAGTTTCTAAATGAAGGTCCTGTCTTACAATATTAGAGGGATTGGGAGTACCGTAAAAAGGAAGGGAATTCAAACTCTGGTCAGAGTTCATAATTTTGATTTCTGCTGCATACAAGAAACAAAAGATGAGAATTTGAGCATAGAGACTTGCAGGGAGGTTTGGGGGCCGGGAAATCTTGAATGGGCAAAAAGAAATTCGTTGGGTAGGTCGGGAGGCATTCTTAGTATATGGAATTCAGACAAATTCTTTGTTGCTAGTAGTTGGGATATGGTTGGAGCTGTTGTTGTTAATGGTTTTTGGGGTACAGAAAGAATCAGATGTTGCATTCAATGTATATGCTCCTATGCTTCTTCTTGATAGGATTGAGTTGTGGGACAGATTGCAAAATGTTATACAGCAGAATGATGATTGTTGTCTTTGTGTGGCGGGAGATTTCAATTCTATTAGGGCAAGTGGGGAAAGAGTTGGACAGGGGAGTTCGGTACACTCAAACGATATAAATGCTTTTGATGGATTCATTCTTGACTCAAGTCTGCTTGACATGCCATTAACCGAAAGAAAATTCACCAGATACCAACTTGATGGGAGATGCAAGAGTAGGATTGACCGATTCCTTGTCAACAATTTATGGGTGACGACATGGCCTTCTTCTTCTCTAAAAGGCATGCCACGAACAGTCTCAGATCACTGTCCTCTAGCATTGGAGACAAAGGAGATCAATTGGGGGCCAAAGCCTTTCAGGTTCATAAATGCCTGGTGTTCCCATCCGGAGTTTCTAAAATTTGTAGAGACAGCTTGGGCTAGCTACGATGTGGAAGGTTGGGGAGGCTTTGAAAAAGAAAAATTGAAAAGGTTGAAAGAGGACCTGAAAAAGTGGAACACAGAAGTTTTCAGTTCGACGGAGCATAAAATCAAAAAGCTAAAAGGTGACATTCAAGAACTTGATATTTATGACGATGTTTTTGGGCTTGAGGAGGATGAAATGATCAAAAGGAAAGAAGTGACCGCAGAACTTTTCAGATGTTTGAATCTAAGGAACAACTTACTCGCTCAAAACATAAAAATTAGGTGGTTAAAGGAAGGTGATGTGAACTCTAAATTTTTTTTCACAGGCGATAAATTTTTTAGTAGAAAGAGGAATGGAATTGTTGGGCAACTTACCCTTCTTAGCAAAGTCATGGACAAGCTGATTTCTATCAATCAAAGTGCTTTAGTGGGTGAAAGAAATATTATGACGGGGTTGTAATTCTCAATGAAGCTATTGAAGAAGCAAAGAGAAGAAAATTAGAGAGAGCTTTTTTCAAGATCGATTTTGCCAAAGCCTATGATTCGGTGGATTGGAATTTCCTGGATATGATGTTGAAAGGTTTCGGCTTCTGCAACAAGTGGAGATCCTGGGTGAAAGAATGTGTTTCAGGCGCCTATGCTTCTGTGCTAGTTAATGGAAGCCCGTCGGGGGAATTTAAGCTTGAGAAGCAACGGATAATGACCTTTTCAAAGCTGCTGAAATCGGGAAGGAAAAAGTACGGATATCTCATTTACAGTATGCTGATGATACTATATTTATGGGGGCGGTAAATCCGCAAAATGCTTGGGCGATGAGAAGAATCTTGAAAAACTTCGAACTGCTCTCGGGCCTCAAAATTAACTACGACAAATGCTGCTTGATGGGACTTAATGTGGGTGAAGACAGGATCCGTGAAATGACAAACATTATTGTGTGCGCCACAGGGGGAATACCTTTTTCTTACTTGGGGATTCGGGTCGGAGTGAGCCATAAGAAGACAAGCGAATGGGGAGCCCTGATACAGAAATTTCAGAAAAAAATAAAGTCTTGGGAAGATAGAAAGATCTCTTTTGGGGGCCGCATCACTCTCTTAAATGCGGTGTTATCCTCTTTGCCTATATATTAGTTCTCCTTCTACCAAATTCCGAAAACTACATTGAATACTTTATCTTCTTTTCAACGTAAATTCCTCTGGGGGGGGGTGTGTGAGAACAATTCTAAAACGTGTTGGGTGAGCTGGAAAAATGTGTGCAAATCTAAAGCTCTAGGGGGGCTTGGTGTTAGGGATTTTGGGGTTTTTAATAGGGTCCTTTTGGGAAAATGTATTTGGAGGTGTTTGGTGGAGAAAGAGAGTCTGTGGATTAGAGTCCTAAAATATTTATATGGGAATATTGATGTAGGTGAGTCGGGCAATATCACAGAGTGTAGATGGAGCAGATTTTCTAGCTGGTGGAAGGATGTCGTAGAAAACGTGTCGGGGGAGAAGGGGAAATGGTTATGGAGTAGACTAGAAAGGAGTATGGGTAATAGAAAAAACACAAGTTTTTGGAAGAGTAGATGGGTTGGGGATGAGACTCTTAAGGATAGATTCGGGAGATTGTTTCATTTGAGTTCATTGAGGGAGGCGAAAGTGAGTAAGATGGGGAAATGGGTGAACGGGGTGTGGAGTTGGGATTTGAAATGGAATAGGACTCTATTTGATCGTGACACTCGTCATGTTAATGAGTTTCTTTGTTGGATTGGCAGGGTACGCTTGAAGGAAAATGAAGAAGACTCGTGGAAATGGAAGGCATCCCCCGATGATCACTTCAAGACGAAGAAGGCATACGACTGTTTGAGTTCTCCTGAAAATCCAGCCCGTAGGGGCCAGGCTGCCCGTACGCTTCTTAGTCGAAGTTGGAGCAAAATTTTCCCAATCAAAATCTCGGCAATGGCATGGCGACTTCTACAAGACCGGTTACCTACGAGAATGAACCATTCTTTGAGAAACATTTTGCCCCAAAACTGCAATGCAAACTGTCCGTTGTGTGATCTCCAACTGGAAACAGCTCCCCACATTTTCTTTGAGTGCAATGCTTCGTCTAAAATATGGTATGCTTGCTATAATTGGTTGGGTGTATCAGGTGTTGGGCACAATCAAATATCAAGACATTTCTTATCTCATGCTGGAATGCTTCTTGGTAAAAAAGGTGATATGTTTGCTTCAAGCCTATGGAACTATATCGTGTGGATATTCAAGTTGATTTTTGAAGGAAAGGTTTTTGAGCCAGATAGGGTGATAGAGGAGATTAAAGGCAGATTCTGGAGCTGGTGCTTGGCGAAATATCCACTCTTCTGTAATTATTCTTTTTCTGTTTGGCTAGACAATCCTAGAAAAATACTAGATTGTTAAGGAAATTGTACAGATGTAAATCTGCAATACTGGACTCTTTGTCCTCTTTTGCTTTTAGAAATAAAAGTTTTTACCTACCAAAAAAAAAAAAGCGGGCTCTAAAATTTTTGGTAAAGTATTATGTTCATCGTACACTACTACTATTACTTGTAAAGATCAATACTTTACAGAATAATAATGATGCACGGTGAACTTTACAAACAATAGTAATAGTGGTGTACGATTAATATGATACATATAATATAGTCTCAAAATTTTTACTATAACCCTATTTAATAATTGCTATAGTTATCCATATAATTAATGCATAGAGTTATATTAGTAAATTAATTTTAAAATTTTTTTTATTTAAAAACGAGCCTATATATTTGGGACATCTATAAAAAAAACAATATATGTATAATTACATCATACTACTACAAAAGACTTACACGACCATTTATATATATTATGAGACATACTTGCATGAGACGGTCTCACAATGAGACGAGATATAATTAGGGGATTGACGCTTTAATATTTTAAAAGAGGTGGATGTGATTTGTGTTAAATTGTGAGACGAGGCATAATTAGGGGTTCACGCTTTAATATTTTAAAAGAGGTGGATGTAATTTGTGTTAAATTGTACCTCATTTCATACATGAGACCATCTCAAATGAATTGTTATCATATATTATATTCTAAAATACACTCAATCTCTCGTTGTTTGAAGTATTATCGCGGAATCCCACAAAGAACATAAGTTGAAGTACAACCAAAATTATGAAACGATTTGTTATTAAACTCTTCAAATATAAGTATCATGATGAGTTGTGTTCATGATTAATCTACACAAGGAAAGGTCTCGTGTATTCAATATTCTTCTTAAGAGTTAACTATCCAAAGAAATAGCATATAATAAAGAACTAAAGTTTGACTTGCACAAACTAAATAACAAGTAATAAAGAACAAAAATTGGACTATGTTTTGATGGGGTTTTTCTTCCAAAAAAAAGGCGTATGCTGCGCGCACACGGTATTCTTTAGTAAAAGGCGAAAGAATAGTTCGCTTTGTGCATGATCTTACAAACTCTTTCTCCTATCCATTTATTCATGCGAATACTCAAACCTTCATTTGGTCGTTTCCGATGTGGGATAATTGCTTGAAGCCATTCTTCTTTGTAATTATTTTCACGTAAACTAACAGAGTCCACGTCTTAATAAAAGAAAATGCAAACCGCATACTATCATCTACGGAATCGGAAATCTTCCCAAAACAAACAATTGATCACTCAAGTTATTGTCGAAAGTTTGAAACTCATAGCTCAAATTCATCTACCTTTTTAAAATTGTCTATATCACAGAATTTTTGCAGAATCATGTTTTTACTCCTCCCCGCCTATATTATTTTATGTTGTTCTGCAACTTCTTATCTATAATTTTCACTCAAAGAAACACGGCAAACATACGTGGAATTAGTGAACCGACTTTTTACGAAGAAAATCATTGCAAAAATGCTAAAAGAAATACGATATTGATAGATGGAGCCAGAGAACATCACACCGCAGATTGCAAAAAAAAAAAAGAATGATAGGATTAGCAGAATGTTTTTTTCTAAAGACTTCAATCCATTTGCCATCAGTGCTCTTATTATAAACGTTGAAAAATTATAAATGGTCCGAACATAAAAAGTTTGGGCCAAAAAACTTTAAACTAGAATTGGACAGGGGCCGCGCGAACGCAGGCCCCCTCTGGCACAAATTATTACGTAGACTCGACCACTTGGGCCGACCTTAGGCGGGTGCCCCTCCTAAGTGCAATGGCGTGAACTGTGTTTCATAATTTTGGTTGTACGGCGTGAACTGCGGGAATCGAACCCAGGACGTGAGCGTGAGCCTAAAGGCTCTGACACCATGAAAGAATTTTGTCTCATCTAAAAATCCAAACTTATAAAAAGATGTGAAATTAATTCGTTTACTTAATTTTTTTAATAATTTCACGATGTGGAGGCGCTAACCAATGCCAAAAATTATAAAAAATACCCCAAATTTTCATTTTTTTTTAATATAATCATATTACAAGTACACACAAGACTACGTATTAAAATAATCTATGGGTACTTCATTTTGCAACTTGGGAAAAATATGTGTTTTTCTTTTGTAAAAAATTAACTAAAGTTGTTAATAAAAGAAAAGGATCGTTAGTGAAGTATGTAACAACGATGCTAGCACACGTGCACTGATTATTGCATATGCACGTTGTCACCTTATCCATCTATAATCCTATTTGTGCCTTGTTGTTCAGGTAACATTTTTTAGGATCAGAAATTGAGATGACACTTACAATTCTGAATTAAATGAAGCCTTTCTTCTAAAATAATTTTGCTACATTTGAGAACCAATTCTAATTTAAAATTATTTTGAAAGTAGTACGAATTTAATTTGTATGTATGGTTCTATGCCTATATACGTATCAAACACCAGCCGTTATGTTTAGGCTACTTATCAAATGTTCCCTTCAGATATCTCGATTAAAATCCTATTAATAGTAAATTACAAAAAAAAAAAAAAAAGGTGAAACGAGTACTTCAAGTATGAGGGGATATCTTGTCTGTTTTTATATACTCAAATTTCAAAAGTACTACTCCCTTTGTTCTTATTGTCAAAATGACACGAAATTTAACAAGCGAATTGTTTATTAATATTAAAAGTGGTAAAATTATTTTTTATTGAGAGTGATTATTTGGTCCTTTCTGAAGAATGAGACAAAAAATAGATATTTTTGTTGGTAAATGTTAGTGGCATGAAATGTAATTAAAAGATATTTGTAAGGGGTTTGTTTGAGAAGGTAAAGTAATTTTTTTTAATTATTTATGGAATGAGAAAGCTAAATAAGGACATCCATTATTAAATTTTGAGCAATAAAAAAAATGAAAAGTATAAAAATATAAATGCAAAAATACCCCATCTTATGTATGCAAAAAAAGTCTTCCTCGTGGTGAATTATTAAGTGTTGATGAAATATGTAGGCTCTCAATTTCCCCAATTTGTCATGAGAACCTTTGCTCTATGCCTAGTTTAAGTGTTAATATTAGTTGCTGTAAAACGACAGGAAATTCATATAATAAAAGATAAAAATTTGTATAGACCTGGTTCATGCTGTGAATCTTGTTTTTAATTTATGATATTTGATTCAATCCAGGATATAATACGGATCAAGTTTAGTGATAAAAAATGTATTGAAATGAATGAAATATGTCATATAATTCATGTTTATAGTATAGATCTGGTTCATAGTAGACAAACTCATAATAAAATGCATTCTAGATACCAATTCCACTCGAGGTTTGCATTTGCAGCTTATTGTTGAAGGTAAAATTAATTCTATTTTTTAATATGATCACATAATTAATACCTCTCTCAGTCCTCATTTAGATTGCTCATTTATAAACGACACGAATTTTAATAAAAGTTTTATTTATTAATGTTAAATGGTGTAAAATTAATTTGGTAGAGGGATATATATGTCCTTTCTATTTTATGTATGAGATGTGCTTTATTTGCGGAGGTATTTTTGTAAATATAGTGACATGTAGTGTAAATAAGAGATGTTTATAAAATATATTTTTAAGTCTGTAAAGTTGTGTTAATTCTATTTTAGAAAATAGTCAAATAAGAACATTCAATCAAGAAAAACGTGCAATCTTAATTAGGACGGAGTGAGTACTTTTTTAAGCATGAAAATGATAAACTGATGAAATTTATTTTGGGCTCAAGTTTTAATCTGGGTAGGTATAAAGGTCTAAACAAGCAAAGCCCAAGAAAATTTGGACTTATTTATTTTGGGCCAATGTGGGTATAAAATAAAACCATATTTTTTCTTGCTCTGTTGGGCTTGAATTACTGGATAGCAGCAGAACAAGGGAAATTTGGCCACCTTCTTATATGGACTTGAGATTTTATTTCTGAAAATTATAATCTAGCATTTGTCATATCTTCCCTCTCCATAAATCCGCCACTGCATAAAAGCATAACCAAATTTCGCCAAATTGAAATTTGGAGGTTGAAATTATGTTATTAAATTATTGTCTATGTTGTCAGTTTATCTTTATTAATTTATAATTTGTACATGTTTATTTTTGTCCCCTAAATTATTAATTAATTATGCAGTTATTGATACTTAAAACTTTCTAACCACATTGGTGAAACTTAGAGGGTATAGAAAAAATAAATCAACCTGAATAGTTGGCCCCTAGGCGGCCTACAGCGCTTGACGGTCCAAATCCTACTAATTAACGATTTACGACTTTTGCACTATTTATAGTAATTAAGTAATACCTAAATTTTTTATATGTATTTACGTATGCGATATGTACATTAATTTGACAAAAAAACTTGTATATACTATTATGTGTTTTTTTTTTATAACTCGGTATTCGAACCCAACCCAGCCAGACCCGAACTCGGCTCGAATGGTTCATGATTTAGGGTTTAAGGTTCTGAGGTTCATGGTTTAGGGTATAGTATATTATAAACATTCTATAATTTATTTGAGTATAATTAATTATGTGGATGATGAATTGGCATGACATCTCATTAATCTGATTCCATAAAAAACCAGATAGTTGGTTCTATATCACTACTATATATATATATATATATATATATATATATATATATATATACTAGCACGTAACCCCGCGAATTTCCGAATTGAAAAAAATATATATAATATTATTTTAGATCAAATACTTTAAACATATAATTAATATAAAAAATATTTTAATTATAGACATAATTTTATTTTTTAATATTGTATTTGTATAACATACTAATATACTCCCTTCATCCCGAGCAAAATTTTACTTTTTTTTGGGAGTCTCAAACAAAACTTTACATTTTATTTTTTCATTGTGTCACCACTCATTTTAATAATTCTTCATATTTTTATTTAAAATTACGTCAATTGTCACTCAATTACATTTGAATAAACACTTTTTTTCTATCTACGACTTTTCAAAACCAATATAATAAGAAAAAAAACTCGTATGGGATGGTCTCATACATGAGACGGGGTACAACCTAACATAAATCAACACTCATCACTTTCAAAGTATTAAAGCATCAATGAATAAATTATGTTTCGTCTCACTATGAGATGACTCTCATGTAAGTGTACCTCGCATAAATAACAATAACAATATTAATAACAAAAAACAATAGTAAGAATAAATAATAATAATAATCTTAAAAATAATCGGAGGGTAAAACACACACGCAGTAACTGTACACATCAAATACGATTAAATGGACCCTAATTTAAGCTATATCAACTTCAAATAAAATCCATCTTATCTATTAATGACATACATTCTAATTTGTATCCCTCTAGTTATTTTTTATAAATTTTAACTTGTTTAACCACATTTAGTACCTGTTTTAAAACACAACTTAGCTTAAGAAACATTTTTAAAAAAGATAAAATTGAGTCTCATCAGCTTTAAAAAAAAAAAAAAGAGCTTCTAATTATTTAAGTAGAGTTTCAAAATATGCCTTTAATTTCTAAACACTTTGTCATAAGAGCTATATAAAAATTGCAAACCTATACAATTATTTTTCTTTTTGCGTAGAGCAAATATTAGAAGCATGCTTTTATTTTTATTTTATTTTTTTGATGAAGGAAATAATAATATTTAAAGTTTTCAAATTTTAAAATATTTCTTTAATGTAATAGAGAGTAGAGAAAAGTGTAATACTGCAAATATGCGAGTACAATGCTTAATTGCGAAGAACTCAAATTACTTATCTCAATACTCTTTGTTATATAAAAAATTATCTGCTATTTACAAAATAACTGCACAATTGCAATAAACAATCATAATCAATTCAGAACTTAAATTACTTACCTCAATACTCACTGCAATATAAAAAAAATCAGATTAAATATTAAAAAAAAACTAATTAGATTAACAAATTTATCAAATTAGAAAAATCACATTAGATTAAATTTACAAAATAAAATTAGATTAACTAATTCATCAAATTAGAAGAATCGCTATGAACAGAAAAGAAAAAATGCATCGTCAACTAATTTAGCACTCAAATTACTTACCTCAATATTTTCTGCAATATAAAAAAAGCTCTTTGCAATATACAAAATAATTATACAATTTCACTAAACATTCATCACCAATTCAGAACTCAAATTACTTACCTCAATACTCCCTACAATATAAACAACGATGAAGACATATTGATTAAGAAATCTGCATAATTTAAAGAATAATATTTTATTGTAAATCAATAAAATCATCTTACAGTTTACATTTAGAACTCAAATTACTTACCTCAATACTCTCTGAAATATACAAAATAAAATCAGGTTAAAAATTTCATCAAATTAGATTAAAAAATTTGCATAATCAAAAGAAGAATATTCATTGCAAATCAATAAAATTATGCTACAATTCACATTCAAAACTTAAATTACTTATCTCAATACTCCCTGCAATGTACAAAACTAAATCCAATTAAAAAATTTATTAAATTAGATTAAGAAATATGCATAATCAAAATAATAAAATTTTATTGCAATCAATAAAATATTATAATTCACATTTAAAACTTAAATTACATACCTCGATACTCCTACAATATAAAAATAAATTTAGTTTAACAAATTTATAAAATTAGAAGAATCTCTATAAATAAGAGGAAACCTAAATGGCGTACGAAACCCTAGATGAGTTACTGATATACATGTTTAATGAATATTACCTTCTCCTCATTTGATTGTTCTAAAGCTTCCAACATTGCATCTACACTCACAATTGCAAGCCTTTCATGTATATTTGCTATGAACAGAAACCCTAGATGGCGTGACAGGTGTGTATGCTCTTTTGGTACGATTTTTTAAATCTACAAGAATTTATACAAATTAAACAGTATAAACCTATGATGAAGACATATTGATTAAGAAATCTGTATAACCGAAAGAAGAATATTTCATTGCAAATCAATAAAATCATGCTACAATTTACATTTAAAACTCAAGTTACTTACCTCAATATTCCCTGAAATATACAAAATAAAATCAAATTAAAAAGTTCATCAAATTAGATTAAGAAATTTGCAAAATCAAAATAAGAATATTCATTGCAAATTAATAATTATGTTATAATTCACATTCAGAATTCAAGTTACTTATCTCAATACTCCCTACAATGTACAAAATAAAATTTGATTAAAAAATTCATTAAATTAGATGAAGAAATCTGCATAGTCATATTTTATTGCAATCTTCCAAGCTTTGGATTCATGTGACAATCTCAACGCAGATACAATTTAATTTAGTTAAAATTTAAGCAAATAAGATTTAATTTAGTTAAATATATTTAATTTAAATAACTTTTAATGAGAGTGCACGATTTTAAAACGAAATAATCTGGTTGAATTAGACTTTGCACAGACTGACGTGGTTTCGTCACATAGGCTGAAACAAGTTTACCAATATATAGTAATTAAGATTAAGATATATATATATTTTGATATGGAGACCACGAGTGGTCAACTTATGGAGCCCAATTGATGATTTGTCTTTCCACCTCAACTTGTTATCTAATTAAATAATTTAAATTAATTTTGAAAAAAAATCCTACAACCTAAAATCTAAATCATGAACCCTAAACCATGACTCATTCGGGCCGGGTGAACCATGAACCACTCGGATAGAGTGAACCATGAACCATTCGGGTCGGGTTCTCCGTAATTTAATTTACTCATTTAAATAATTTAAATTAAATTACGGATCCAAACTCGACCCGAGTGGTTCATGGTTCATGGTTCACTCTGCCCGAGTGATTCATGGTTCACCCGGCTCGAATGGGTCATGATTTAGGGTTCATGATTTAGGTTTTAGGGTGTAGGGTTTTTTTAAAATTAATTTAAATTATTTAATTAGGTAATAAGCTGAGGTGAAAAGTCAAATCATCAATTTGGCTCTATAAGGTGACCACTCGTGGTCTCCATATCAAAATTGTATATATATATATATATAATGTCTGATTTTATTCAAAATTATTTTTATCATAATTTTACCACAACTACACAAAGTAAATAATTAATTTAAAAATATATCACCGTGCATCGCTAGGTTACAAAACTAGTGACTTCAATAATACCTATCCTACACTGTCCAAATTTACATTAACTATCAGATTTATTCTATCTATGCTACAGGGAGTAGTGATTTCTTGCTGTTTTTTTAATATTATTTTTAAGTCTTGCAGATACTATGACGCTAAATCTTATCAACGTGCACTGGCACGCAATATACAAAATCAATTTATTTAATTGTTCTTAAATTGTTTGGTGTGTAAGCATGTAATTAGTGTTCATTAGTTAATTATACTCTTATATGGTTTAGCGTGCAAGCAAGTAATTAGTGTTGAATATTCATACAAAAAGACTGTGTTTAACAACGGAATTTGCAACGAAAAAACAGTCGCCAAACACCTTTAATGACGGATTTTCGGTAGGAAAACACCACTACAAAAAAATTGTCAATTAACGATGGCATGCCCTCGTTAAACCTTTGATAATTTTCTCCTCGCTAAATTTAGTGAGGGTAATCATAGACCCTCGGTGTTAGCGAGGGCATATGCATCCTCGATATTAGCTAGGATAGTTTTGCTCTCGCTAAAGTGAAAATTATTAAATTAATATCAGTAAGAGTACCTCACTTGCAAAATAAATCAATAAACCAACACAAATTTTGTAACAATCAAATAAATTAACATGAACTATATGATTGCTATACCGTAAAGAATATCTCACATAACCATTAGACGTAAAATAAGAACATGAAAGGCTTAGCCCACCTGGCCACTGGGCTCTCATTTGATTGGGAGACTCAGGTTCAATTCTCTTTGGGAACGAATTTGGAGTTATAGAGTTATAAGGTGGATTGGTGATTTCGTGGAATATTTGGGTGCTTGGTGTATACTAACTACTAACAACTAACTTTGTCAGATCAAAAAAATAATAATAATAAGAACCTGAAAATCTAAAATCCTTAAAGCAACACATAAATTAAGCATCTTGTATGAAATACTCTGCAATTTTAGTGAGTGCCACCTCCAACATAAATGAACATGAACTATTATAAGATTGATAAACATTAATTATTTCACCAAAGCATTAGATGTAAAATAAGAACTTGCAAAATGAAAAAAATGCAAAGCAAAAAATCAAATCTCAAAAGGGTAAAAACAAAAAAAACCAAACCTAAAAAACATAAAAGATTATCCAGTGAATAAGAAAAAGAAAGAGACCAAGAATGGGGGAGAAATTTTTTTAGAATTGTAAAATAAGAAGAAGACAAAAGATAATGCTTATAATACAAGATGTAAGATAAAATAAGAATCTGTAAAACAAAAAACACTCAAAGCAACACAAAGTTTAAACATCTTGTATGGAATGGATAAATTACAGAAGTGATCACATGTAAATTTACCCCCATGAAAATGATCCTTCTTTTAACAAAAATGGTCCCATAGGATTTTTCAAGCAAAAAATAAATGAACTTTCTTCGCAATTTTCGAGGGTTTTGCGACTATAAATTGACCTGAATGAAACCGAATCCGTGTATATTTGCGACGGTTTTAAACTTTCGCAAAAAATTACACGATTCACTATAAAAAAATTATCATTTAATGAGGACACTAGCAAGGGCTATAAAATTTCTCGATTTATAAGCTACCTATCTAAGGGATCAACAACACATGTAAGTGATTCTCGTCGCAAGAAAAAAGAAATTATCTGACATGGATCCTACTCTTATCCATGTGATTTTGTCAAAAGTCAAAACTGTCTAACATGGATTCCCACTCTAGTTCAAGTGATTTTGTCATGTCTTACTACCTCCATCCCAGATTAGTTTTCACAGTTAATTTTTTGATGGGTTTTTGCGAGCTAGTTTTGTATTAGTAATTAAAATGATAAAATAACTTTTAAGAAAGGGTATGATAAATGCGTCTAAAAGTCAACTGGAAAAACTAATGTGGAACAGAGGTAGTATATTTTACTATCTATGCTACAGGGAGTAGTGATTTCTTGCTGTTTTTTTAATATTATTTTTAAGTCTTGGGGATACTATGGCGCTAAATCTTATCAACGTGCACATGCACGCAATATACAAAATCAATTTATTTAATTGCTCTTAAAGTGTTTGGTGTGTAAGCATGTAATTAGTGTTCATTAGTTAATTATACTCTTATATGGTTTAGCGTGCAAGCAAGTAGTTAGTGCTGAATATATATTTAATTAGTTTAGAGTAAGTCTATTGTGAAAATTTTCATGTTTGAAAATCTATAAAATTGTCCTAAATCAATCATCTACATTCTAAACATTAAATAATGGATCATAAATTATGACCTATTCGGGCCGGCCGAGTGAACCATGAACCACTCAATTTTGTCTTACCTTCATCTCTTACATAATTTAGTTGTAAATTAAAAAAATTTCATGTATGGAAATTTTCATACTAGACTTTGTCATAGTTCAATGCCCGCGTATTACGCGGTTTTTTAATTAAAAAATACAACATTCTCATTAAATTATAAATATATACATAAATATATTAAATATGAATTAATAATTATTTCAAGTGTATATTAACAACCTTACTTAATCTTGGAATAAAATTATTATGTTAAATATTAATCGTTCCTTTTAATATGAAGTTGAATCCCGAAAATTAAAACAGAGCGAAGTACTGTGAACAAGTTTCACGGTGAAACTGGTTAAGGAGTGTGACTTTTTACTGTAAAGGATGTGACGTTTTACTATAAAGAGTATTACTCATAAAAGTGAAGGGTGTGACTTGTATTATAGCAAAGAGTGTCGTAGTGATAACTCTTAAAACAAAATAAACCGATTAAGAAAAAAAATAACGTTTTAAAAAATATTAATATATTAATTAATATGCATTAATAAAAAAAATAAAAATGAATGAATTATAATATAAAATATTTTGTTACATAAAATAAATTAAGATATACATAAGAACAATAATAAAACAAAATTAATCATGAAAGAATTAATAATCAAATATAATTCAAATTAACATAAAATACATTCACACATACTTTAAATACCTAAATAAATACTTTAAATATTAATAAAGTTGAATAAATATAATATAAATAATAAGTATTAATTACATATTTTATAACATTCACACATATTTTAAATACCTAAATAATTAGAAAATAATTATATTGTGACATGTCATCGATCATTATCTATGAATCAACTTCATTATTTACTTTTTACATAATTATCATTTCTTAATTAGGCGACATATCATCGAAATTCACAATAATGCGACACATAAAAAGTAAAAATTTCATATTTGTTGGTTGAGGGATGTTTTCAAAATTGATGTATGATAAAATATTAAATATACAATAAAGGTTAATATAAAGAAGTTAATGCCCAATAAAATAAATATTCAAGGTATTTAAAATTTTATAAAGTATCTAAGTAACATAAATATAATCTAAGATGTGCATGGTTCAAATTTTAGTTATTGCAATCTTTTTATTAAACTACATATTAAAATGTCACATGGATGCCACATATTACTATAAACTAATAAAAAAATAACACATCAATACAATAAAATGTAACATCTCATCCAAATTAACCTCAAGATGACACATCATCCAAATTAATCATAAGACGACACATCATCAAAAAAGCTCTCTATTAGTATATATAGAGAGATTGTTCGCGTGCAATCAAATTTAGACTTAATTCTTTCTTATTTCTTATTTTTAAAATTTTGAATTAAAATATATAAACATATATAAAAAAAAAGCAGTTTATTTTAAAGATTTTATTTATGGCGAAAAATGACTAAAGGTAATAAAAAAAGACAAATTGAATAAGCTGGGTGTAAATTGATGAAGTAGCAAGGTATATATATATATATATATATATATATATATATATATATATGCAGATAAAAGACAGATTGCTTCTAAAATATTATTATATTTGACAATTGTTCAAGTCCCGTGGGGTACCTAAGAGTTTGAAATTCATATTATACTAATAAACTAGTGTGATAACGTGCGATGCACGGTTCATAAGTATAAAATAAATTTGATGTTAAATATATTTATTTTCATATTAAATAGAATAGGAAAAATATTTTATTTTTTTATATAATTTTATTTTATATATTACATGGTCAATTTTTTTTTCACCGATGCAATGCACGATTTTTGTGAGCATTTGTTGCTTTCAAAATTTAGCATGAAAATGAGTTGCGATAAAAAATATTGGAAAATTATACATTGTTAAATAATGTAAGTTTGAAATATGTTATTTTTTTCTTACGATTTTAAATTATTTCCTTATAAACATGGGTGCAGAAGTCGGAAATCAGTAGTCGGGCGGATATGGACCGCCTAGCGCCTAGTCCTTCTAGTCGGGGACTAGTCGGTTCGATTTTCTTTTATTTTTTTCCTCTAAATGAGTTTTATTTACTATTTATCGATATATTATAACAAAATTACACTTCAAAATTAATTAACAAATTCATTATACAACCGCCTAAATCTAGATAACAATTGAAACACATTTTCTTATATATATTATCCATTATAGAATACAAGAAAATTAATTTAACATAAAAAAACTAAACAAATTTGTGGTTTGGAATTTTAGTATAGTGAAAATTATCATTTTTTGTCTTATCATCAATTTATTCTAAGAACAAAGTCTCTCATTATCAAATAATAACTTAGTGTTGGACACCTAGCTCCGACTTAGTTTGTCTAGCTCAGGCTCGGTCGCTTTAGGCAGCCTTTAGGCAAAATCGGTCGCCCATAAACGACCCGCTTAGCGCTGACTCACTCCGCTAATTTGGACTAGTCGGGATTTTTACATCACTGCTTATAAATCATATTGATTGACAGCTATTGTTATCATTCATGTAGCATATCAAAATTTTCAAACCGGATATGACAATATATAACTGTCCATGATTGAAAATTGTCCTCTTAAAGAAAGCCCTATGTTTTTAAGAGATTGTCCTAACTCTTGTTAATAGTCATATCATATAATATCATTAGTAGAAAATATATTTTCTCTAAAATTTGAAAAAAAGTCTATTATCTGATGGGGTCATCATTATTCCCAAAATAGTATTTTTCGCTAAAAAAGTATGAGTACATAGCTTTATCACAATCAACCTATTGTCGATTCGCAATTAACTAATAATGTAAACAAATAATTTAAATGAAAATGATTCAACTAATAATTTAAGTCTAATGTCAAAAATACATGTGACTAATTTATAATAATCGGACTAATCAATTTAAATCTCATAATGCAAAATAATAATATAAATAAATATATAAATAATAAATTGATATACATACATATAGTAGTCCCTCTTTATTTAGATTAACTGCTCAAAATTCAGAAAGGACCGTATTTTTTTCACATATATCCAAAATAGCAATAAAATAATTCTAACTGTTTCAAACTATCTCCAAACATCACTAAATTGCATCTCATGTCACTAATAATTACACACAAAATCAACTTTTTTTATCTAATTAATTTAAATTGGCTAAAACACCTTTTATAAAAAAAAAAAAAAACTCATTTATTCCTTTCAAATGTCAATGAACAACCCCTTATTAAAAAATTATGTCAAAGTCAAATGAGATATAAGAAAAAAAGACGGAGATAGTAATTGATTTAAGAAAAAACAATGTATCTATATTAAATACAAAATTTATTCATTAATATGCATCGTTTAAAATTTCATGACAAATTTATAATAATTTTTTTTGTTGGAAACTTTCATCACTATCTTTGCTCTCATATTATTGGATATGTATAAATACTATTACTTTAAAAATAGTAATAATTTAGAAAATACTTAAAAGAAAATTAGTATATATGTGTTGTAGATATAGGGAGTTGAACTTTGTACCTCTTATGCATAGAAGACAAAACAAAATTTCCTCTACCATCTAAGCTATATCATGTTCGTTAAAGTTTTTAAAATTTTACAAGAAATTACTAACAATTTTTTGGCACAACATTTTGTTATTAGATAAGTATAGATATATATTAAAAAACTTATACAATGTTCATTGAAAAACTTTTCTAACGTAATTTCGATATTATATTATTTCATCTTTGTTGGTGGTTAACAAATATTTGCACACTAAGAAAGCACTTTCTGTGGCTCAGTAGTGACTAAATCTAGTAACTTGCAAAAAATGGGTTGGAACAAAAACGGAGAGTTATGCTTGTTAATTGTTATGAATAACCCAGCTGCATGAATTTTTAACTACACACTCTTTTGAATGATTTTATTTAATAAAATCGTAAAGTTGTTTATTTAAAATATACCATACAAGATGTTTAAATTTTGTATATTTTTCATTGTATATCAATCTTACAGTTCATACAATTTGTGTTTGGTTTAATTTTTTTTTTTTTTGACAGATATATACTTACTAAAATTGCAAACCTATTTTATTTAATTTTGTTATATGATTTTCTTGATATCTGTATTCCATACAGAGTAAATTGTTGAAGTGGTCTCATGTGAATTTTTAATCTGCAGTTTTTGTCTCACGTTTCTTTTTTGGTCCTTGCTTTTGCAGAAACGGTCTCATACGATTTTTATTTAACAATTTTGGTCCCAAGAAATTTTTCTAAAAACAAATTTGGTTCCGAAAATTCATTTATTTTTTATTTGTAAAATCCTATGGGACCATTTTTTTTTAAATGACCATTTTCATGAGAGTTAATTCACATGAGACCACTTCTGCAATTTACTCATTCCATACAAGATGCTTAAACTTTGTGTTGCTTTGAGTGTTTTTGTTTTGCAGATTATTATTTTACATCTAATTAATGATTAGGTAGATAATTCTTCACCATATATTTTAAATTTAATCTCAACCCCACATTTAAAGATTAATTTTTTTTTATTTCAACCCTACATCTTAAATTCTATGTTCTATAAATTTCAATTTTATAAGCACTATTTCATTCTTTTCTTTTGTCTGCTTCTTATTTTACAATTCTTAAATTTTTTCTACCCTTTCTTGGTCTCTTTATTTTTCTTATTCACAAGATAATATTTTATGCTTTTGATGTTTGGATTTTTTGTTTTGTACGTTTTTTATTTTATCCCTTTTAATGTTGGATTTTTTTTTGCTTTGTATTTTTTTTTCATTTTGCGTGGTTAGATTTTTACATCTAATGCTTTGGTGAAATAATTAATGTATATCAATATTATTGTAGTTCATGTTGATTTATATTGGAGGTGATACTTACTAAAATCAGATCAATTTTATTTAAGGTTTACTTATATGATTTTCTTGATATCTGTATTTCATATAAGATGCTTAATTTATGTGTTTCTTTGAGGATTTTAGTTTTTCAGGTTCTTATTTTACGTCTAATAGGATATACATGTCCATTTATGTTTTATTTGTAGTTAATAGTAATAGGTAAATAGTGTTTGTAGTTTTTAGAATTAACACTTAAAAGTGTGTAGTTGATAGTAATTTCCCCCAATATTATCTCAATTATAAAGGGGTAGAAAGATTCATTGTGCAAGGCTAAAGGAGAGCGAGGACGGACCTACGTTGGGGCCAAGGGGGTCACTGGGCCCCCTGACTCCACTTGAACAATATATATATATATATATATGTATACTATGGAGCCTAATGCTGACATGTCTTGCCATCTCATCGGTACACCTAATTAAATAATCTTGTCATATAATTAATTAAAATAAAATTAAGATTATAATTTCACGTCCCATATTTTTTTCCAGTTTTTTTTTCAGCTTTTTTTTTCCAACTTTTTTTTTCCAACTTTTTTTTTTCAGTTTTTTACCAGACCCGAATCCCACCCGATCCGAACTCGGCCCAACTGTTTCATGGTTCACCCGACCCGAATGGATTTAGGTTTTTCTCTCTTTCTTTTTTTTATAGTTTTTTTTTACCAGTCCGGACCCAACTCGATCCAAACCCGGCCCAAGTGGTTCATGGTTCACCCGACGCAAATGGTTAATAGCTCTCTATTTTTTGTAAGTCATTTATAAAAAATTACAACTGGAGAATATGAATTGTTGCTTCTCATCCTATATTTGTAAATCGTTACTGCTCATCCTGTGTTTCTAAATTTAAAACCATATGAATTGCAGCAGTTGGAAAATATTTGCACACGAGTTCTATGATTTTTTTTTAAAGTCTGAAAATTGTTGCAGACATGTTCTGCAGCTGAGACAAAGGTGGATAGAGAGAAGAGAATCAGTCTTGCTAAAATAATGGAACGTGAAATTCAAATCTTAATCTTATTCTAATTAATTATACGACAAGGTTATTTAATTAGGTGTACTGATAAGATGGTAAGACACGTCAGCATTGTTGGGGAATAAGTTGCACAGATCTATTCGGGGTGAATATTTAAATACAAATTTAATTCTTATAATTATTACTAGCATGAATTAATCATATATTAATTCAAATAATAATCCAACAACAAATCATGCATATAATTAATTCACGTAAATCCTACGCATTCGGAATTCTACGAGTTACGTGAACGTACCTCTTGGGATGACAGTGATCTGGCTGATTAGACTAACCAAAAGAACTTCCCAAGTATTCCCTTAATCCTTGTTCGACTATCCGGTGGTAGGACACTTGTGAACAATTAACAAAAGGAAAATAAATTATGTTGCACCACCTTTGTGGATTTACTAATTTTTCCAGCACATGGAATTGTACTTGGGAATGAAAGAATCATCCCCTATTTATAGATAGGTGTTGGGCGAAAATTTGGGAAGAAAAACAATGTGGGAAAATCTTTTCTTGATCTCCAAGAAATCTTGAATATATCTCCTATATTCTTTTTCCCATAGTTATAACATTCCACAAAAAATCCCACAACACCACATTATGGTATTTTTCGAAAAATAGAGGGTCCAAGATTCCAAGATTTGGATCTTCTTGAATTTATGAGATATTCTTGTATTTCAAGAAATACATATCTTCCATAATATCTTTTCAAGAAAATCAAGAAAATCTTTCTTGCCCTTTATTTTCAAAATTTCGAAATTTCCATCATGAATAACCAAGTGAGAGATTTCTTGAATTTAATGAGATAATCTTGTATTCCAAGAATACATATCGTCATTCCATAACAAAATTCAAAGAAAATCTTTCTCCCCCTTTTATCCATAAAATTCGAAAATTACAAGGAAAAAAATAAAAACAAATTTATTTTATTTTTAAACACATTTTTTAGGTTATTGGACTATATGTTGGGCTACTTAGGGGCCTTTAGGAGAATTAAGATTGGACCTTCCAATGGATCTTGAATTATCAATATTGAGTCACAATATTATTCAAGCCCATAAATATTAATTAATCTCACTACATAATTAATATTGCACTATCCATCTTAACTCATATTACAGTCAATATGGCTCCCGGTTATTATTTCCCGTGTTTAAGATTATCTAGCCCATTAATTAATTCAAGCCACTGAAATAGCTTTCCGTTAATTAATATCTTTTGTCCTTGGTCAAGGAACGGTTCAACATTATTATCCATACCGAAAACTAATTCCACTTGCAAGATTTGGTATGATAAAGCTTATGAACCTCCCAAGGGCAAATCAAAACAAAGCATGCTCAGACACACTATTCTCCATATTAAATCTTAGCAATCACATGTGACCAATAATATTGTCCAAGATAAAAAGTATTGAATCTCGTTGATTCTCTACCCATGATAAGTCAAAGCAATATTTACCAATCACATGTGATCCTATTTAAGGAACGAAGATTAAGAAATAACGAACTCATCGAGGTCTAATTCTTCCTTGTTCGGGATTCAAGAATTTGTCCTCCCAGAGGTCCTATTCAAAGGTCATCGGTCATGCACTAGTGTAATCTCTTGGTCAAGACAAGCCAATCCGAGCCTTACACTTCAACCTTTCATGATGGGTTGTTCATTTCCATCTAGGTGTGAATGAGGTACTTTTTAGTTACAATGGATCGTTAATTTAATCTTACGTGATCCGTATCACTAAATTAACTACAATGTAACACGCATGCAATTATTGAAGCAGATTATGCAAAGAAATATATGTAACATTCGATAATATTTAAAGCATCGGTGATAAACAATTTATTTCAGCAAATAAGTCCGAAATTCAGTTTTGATTATACAAAGTAAAAAGCATACTTTCCAGTATAATCCCAACAATCTCCCACTTATACTCAAAGTGTGCTTTTAAGTATACTACAACATGTCTCGTGTAGTTCCTAATTCGTGACATCTAATGTCACCTACACGAACCTAATAATTTCTCCCACTTATACTCAAAAGCAGTTGACAACGGTCTTGACACTCATTCCTTCCACATGTCGTTTAATGTATTCGAGAGACGGACCCTTTGTGAATTGATCACGCCAGTTGTCTTCCGACGCTATCTTTGCCACATATCTATATCTCATCTCTTAACGATATCTCGTTATAAGATGGTATTTCCTTTCAATGTGTTTGCTGGCTTTGTGGGCTCGTTGTTCCCTTGAATTTGCAACTGCTCCGGCATTGTCACAATAAACAGTGATTCTGCTGGGCAAATTCGGAACCACATCCAAGTCCACTAGGAAGTTCTTGAGTCAAACCACTTCTTTCGCTGCCTCGCAAGCAGCTACATATTCGGCTTCCATGGTAGAATCTGCGACGCATTTCTGCTTGACGCTTCTCCATGTCACGGCTCCTTCCCCCATGCAAAACACACTCCGGAGGTAGATTTTTCCGAGTCTATGTTCGATTAGAAATCTGAGTCCGTGTAACCGATGGGGGATTGGACTATCTGACTGATAAATCAACATTCTATTCCGAGTTCTTTTTAGATACTTCAGAATGTTTTTAACTGCCGTCCAATGCTCTTCCCCCGGGTTACTTTGATATCTTGCCACCATGCCAACGGCAAAGCAGATATCCGGTCTCGTACACAGCATTGCATATATAAGGCTTCCGACAGCCGAAGCATAAGGAATGCCTCTCATGTCATCTATCTCCTTTTTCGTCTTAGGGGACATTTTCTTGGATAGATGGATTCCATGTCTAAAAGGTACGAAGCCTTTCTTGGAATCTTGCATGCTGAATCGTTTCAAGACAGTGTCTATGTATGAAGCTTGCGATAAGCCTATCATCCTTTTCTTGCGATCTCGAGTGATCTTGATCCCAAGGATGTGTCCGGCTTCCCCTAAGTCCTTCATATCAAACTGTTTTGAAAGCCATGCCCTTACGTCTGATAACACCTTTACATTGTTCCCGATGATCAGAATGTCGTCTACGATAGTACTAAAAATACCAATGCAGTTCCGACAAGCTTTTTGTACACACAACTTTCAAACTCATTTTGATCGAACCCATAAGACTTTATAACATGATCAAAACATTGGTTCCAAGCTCTGGATGCCTGTTTGAGTCCGTAAATGGACTTCATGAGCTTATAAACTAGATGTTCTTGGCCTTTTTCAATGAAGCCTTGGGGTTGTTGCATATAGATCTCTTCAACAAGACTTCCGTTAAGGAAAGCTGTCTTGACATCCATTTGCCAGATTTCAAAGTCAAGATGCGCAGCAATCGATAAGAGAATTCGGATGGACTTAAGCATGGCTACGGGCGAAAAAGTTTCCTCATAATCGATCCCTTCTTTCTGAGTATAACCTTTCGCCACTAGTCTTGCTTTGAAGGTTTCCACCTTCCCGTCAGGTCCTCTTTTTCTCTTACACACCCACTTGCAACCAATGAGTTTGACCCCATTAAGTGGTTCGACTAGCTCCCACACTCTGTTATGAAACATAGAACCCATTTTGGCTTTCATTCCTGTTTGCCAAGAATCTGCATCCTTGTCTTGGATTGCCTCGTCATATGTCCATGGGTCTGATTCGTCTTGTCCGGGAATCAAGTCCGAGGACTCTCCTATTCCCATGAATCTCTCGGGCTGTTTCACAACCCTCCCACTACGATGAGGTTCCGGTTGTGTAAGTGTGTCGTCTGGTATATCATCTTGTACAATTGGCATTGAGGCTAGCCCCCTTAGCTCATTTAAGGTAATCTCACTTCTGGGTCTTCTTTCGTTCATATAGTCTTCTTCCAAAAATCTAAAGTGGGTGCTTATTACCACCTTTTGATCTTCGGGACCATAGACATACACCCTTCTGTTCCCTCGGGGTATCCTACAAACAACCTTAATTCTGATCGAGGATCCAATTTTCCAGCTTTCTTGTCCAACACGTAGGCCGGACACCCCCAAATCCTCATGTGTCTCATACTTGGCTTGAGCCCGGTCCACAATTCTTTCGGAGTTTTGGGAACCGATTTGGATGGCACCAAGTTCAAAATGTAATTTCTTTGTTTTCAAGGCATGACCTGTTAACGACTTGGGAAGATCCGATAACTTATCATAGATCTAACCATTTCCAAAAAGAGTTCATTTCTCTTCGCTCTGCAACCCCGGATTTTGTTGAGGGTTCCGGGTGCGATGAGTTGGGATGCAATCCCTTCATCGATAAGTAGTTCAAAAACTCATATTTGAGGTATTAGATCCACGATTGGATCGTAGAGACTTGATACGTTTTTCCCTATGATTCTCTGCTTGAGCCTTAAATTCTTTGAATTTCTCAAAGGTCTCAGATTTATGCTTCATAAGGAAAATATAACCGTACCTTGAGTAATCATCAATAAAAGTGACAAAATACTCATAACTACCTCTTGCTTTGGTTGACATTGGACCACATACATCTGTGTGAACGATCTCTAACACATCTTTGGCTCTATTCCCCTTGGCTCCAAATGCCGTCTTGGTCATTTTACCCTCCAAACATGATTCGCAGGTTGGAATTGGTTCAACTTGGAGAAACTCCAGTGAACCGTCTTTCACCAACCTTTGGATCCTCTTTGGATTTATATGACCTAGTCTTAGATGCCAAAAAGTGTGGATTCACGCGTCGATGAACGTTTTCTTTTCTCGGAAATAGTTGATGTGTTATAGGATGCATTTCTTGAGTGGTGTGCACAGTTAATAGTATAGAGATTATTCGACAACGTTTCATGACAGATAAATTTATCAAAAAGAGAAATGGTAACAACTTTACTAAAAGTAACCGAATATCCATCATGAAAAAGTTTAGAAACTGAAATCAAATTCTTTCTAAAATTTGGAACGTAAAGATCATCTCTTAAAATTAAAACTCTGTCTTTAAAAGACGGTGCACTTCTCCCATCGCCAATACCGCCACTCGCAGAAGATCGCCCGGTGTGATGAGGACCTCACTCCCACTAAGTTGCCGGGTCCGCTTGAACCCCTGTAATGTGAAACAAACATGATCAGTGGATCCCGTATCCACCACCCATGAATGGGAGGCATACGCCGCTAAACAAGTTTCAACAACTAGTGCGTGACAATTACCTTTCTTTCCATTCCTTTTGGGTGCGGAACAGTCGACCTCAATGTCCTTTTTCACACGCGATTGAAGCACTTCCCCTTAGTTGGCTTGTTCTCCACCACCCTTCTTCACCTTTTCTTTGCCATTGGCAACACTTGAGTTCACTTGCTTGTGGCCTTTGTCCCTTTTCTTGTTCTTACCACCCCTTGGCCTAGAAGAAAAGAAGGTCCATTTGCCACCAAAGGCTTCAGCTTTGCCCCAATATCGCCTCTGCCGAGACTAAAGCTTGCAATGGATCGGGCATCGAGAACTTCGATTATTCATCGGTAGTTCGGCTTTAAATCGCTCAAAACTTTTTTCGGGCAGAGAGGAGCACCTAAATTGATTTGGGTCTCGATATCAGATTCGCCGCCAAGTACCTCAAGTTTGTTGGGTGAGCCATCATCTGGAGAACTTGCTCCTTACGAGGCGTTCCTCCACCATTTTCATAGAGAGCAAGTCCTCATGGTGATCCGACGAGGCCACACGGTTCGATGTTGAAACATCGCTTTAAGGCTAGTCATGATGTCCTGCAAAGTCTCTCAACGTTACGGTGTTGGTGTTGCAACACATCCGACATAAAGCCAAGATGGTACACTTTGCCATTTCGTTGGATCGCTCCCCATCAAGATACTCTTTCTTAACCGTTTTTTAGTGGAGTCATATTTTGGCTTTTAGTTTTTAGGTGTGGTGAGAACCCGAGTTATGGCTTTGTGCAATGAGAGGACAATAGTAAGTTGGCGACTCAATCAACAAAATTTTCTCCGGTGAGCAAATTGTCTTTAAGTATATTGAATAGTGGATTAAAAGGTTGCGACATGATGGTGAAATAAATAATAATATGCATGAGCACAAATATATCACAAGGTTTGATCACATGTATCATATTAAAATCTCAAAAAAAAAAATATGAACATGCATCACCAACATCTCAAAAACAGTTTAAATAAGTTAATGCGTGGGGTGGGTCATTATTTAAACACATTCAAGCGGAGTTACAAACAAAACGATTTACAAACCTTTAATATCCAGTTAATAGTTTGGCTCCCGCCGACCAATATAAAATTGACGAGGGACTTGGGGAAGTATATGCATATCAATTTTATACCTAAGTAATAACCATGATTAAATACAGGATTATTATTTCGTATTGAACGAGCCTCGTGGGGAGGGTCATCGTCGCCACTAGTAATAACCGACAATCATCCATTTGGAATTCATTCATGTGAAAGCTATCTTTTGACCGTCCCGTGAGCGGAATTTCTCCAAAATAATTCACAAATAAATAAATCATGGAGGTCAAAATTAATTTAATTTTATTATCCGGATTAAAATTGTCAACTTTGTTTCGATTGTTGGATATTGCTTGCTTTAAGTTTCCAAATCATGTCACACTATAATCATGCGATAACATATAACAATTGGGCTATATTCCACACCTAGTCCCGTGGATTGATTTTAAAATCGGGCACTTCAACGACCCTCTTATACTTGAGAGGTTAGCGTGTTGCAAAACACGTGTCAGTACACCCAAAAATTTATATGTATCAAGAATTAATAAAATGATAATAAAATTAATTTTGTTTTCCGAAACTTTATTAAATTAGTTAGAATATATCTAAATGAAACAATAATTAAAACAATACAAATTTAATTCCATCATATTATCCATCCAAAAAAAATAAAAAAAATCTACATCCAATCACACTCTCATTTTCAACAGACACATCACATCAACTATAATCATTACACTTTTTTCACAACCAATCACACTCTCATTTTTTTATAACTATTCACCCAAAAAGAAAAATTCTCATGAAAATGAAAAATGAAAAAAATAAAATGACATCCAACCAAGCACAACCATAATTTTCAATATCTTACATAAAAATATATGTACTGAAAAGAATAAGTATGTATTATTTGTCCTTACAGTAATACATACATGTATTTACAGTAACACATGTTTGCACTTATAATAACACATACCTGAGGAAAAGTTTTGTTATTTTGCCTTTACGCAAATTTTATAGAAAAATCTGTTCGATTCGCTCTGATCCACATAGGATCCGAGAAATTTCCCTTCTGTGTTTATGCACTTCTCCTTCTAGTCCACATGTCATATTTCGCAGATTCTAAATATGTTAAATATTTTACTCCTTTCAATTTTTTTAAATGTCGTTTTAGCCTTTTGGAATATTTGCATAATAAATGTTGTTTTGGCATTACCTCACCCCCACCACCCACCCATCCAAATTAATTCCATATAAATACCCGTAATATGGTTTTTTAGATTTTTTAATTTTTTTCAAATATGTTGTTTGAATAATATTTCAGCTAATAATAACTATTGATAAAAATATTAAATTATCATTAATTAAGATTAATTTTGATCTATGATGCACGAATTCTTCTAAAAAAATCACGGTGCAGTATCGGATACTCCGCGGGTGCCAGTGCGATTCGCATGAAATTCACACTGAATACGCCACGTGGCGAATCCGTGAGTAATTTTAAAAAAAAAATTACGATATGCGTATCGGGTGCGGGATTGGTAATTTTTTTAGAAAAAATAGTTTTTTTTAATTTTTTTTTAATTTTTATAATTTTTTAAGACTAAAATCTTTATGGTCATTTTATTAAGTACTAAATGTGTTATTTGAATTGAATATTATTATGCAATATAATTTAAGTTGAAAATATATCACTTGTTTTTTTTAATTGAATCCCTTAATATAACTTACGTATTAAATTGATGTTATTTGAATTAATGTTTGTTACTTAATTACATTAAATTATTGAAAATGCTTAAGGTTTATGTGAATTACATACATTTGATATGCTAATTTTTAAGTGTTATATATAATAAAATATAAATTTAACAGACGTATCCTTGCCGTATTGCACCCTAATTTTTTTGAAAATTCGTATCCCCGTACCCGTATCTTATCGCACCCCCACACCGCACCTATGCAACATAGATTTTGATATACAAAAAATATTCTTAATTTTTTTGAAAAAACTTAGTAGGGTTTTTCTACAATCAGGAACGGTTTCGCCCTTCCTGACGTTAGACGTCAAATAAAAAGTTGTCACATCATTTAACTTCGCCATAGGCGACCCTGTTTTGCCATATGACTAAATAATTATTTTTTTTAATAAAAATGATAAAATTACTGAAATCTTATAACATTTTGAAATAAAAAATACAATGTTCATAAATTTAAAAAATTTAATCCACGATCCCGAACTCGGCCATGTCCATGTGCGGCCAGGGTTGGGTTCGAGTTTGGGTCCGAGTAGGATCCGGGTCCTAGTTTGGGTCCGTGTCCTAGTTAGGGTTTGGGTCCAGGTCGGGTCTGGATGCGGTCAAAGTCCGATTTGGGTCAGGATCCGGGTTCAAGGTCGAATCTAGATCTAGGTCAGGGTCAGGGTCCGGGTCCGGTCCAAGTCAGGGTCCGGTGCGGTCCAGATCAGGATTCAGTTCTGAGTTCGGGTCCGGGTCAGAATGGGTCAGGGTCTGAGTTTGGGATAATTTTGTCAGTTTATAAATATTAATTTAATTTATTAGTAGGGCGATGTAGTGCGATTGCAGTATGTACATCGCAAACGCATTAGTGCAAAATGTAATTATTTAGAATTAAAATTATACGGTAATCAAATGATTTCTTGACGTAAGGAAGGGCGAAACTGTTCTTGAAAGTAGAAGATCCCAACTTAGAATTGCTTGTAAAAAGACGTGAGTTTATGAAAGTTTGCCTGTAGTTACGGTGTTGTCCACTTCTTTAATTAATTGCTCATGAAATTCTATATGGAGTATTATTTAAGCTTGCCCTTTGATTATGGTGTTGTGCACATCTTTGGTTAATTGCTCATGAAATTTTCATACCTGACTTCCTCAATTTTCTGTACTTATTTAAGCTTGCCTTTAATTATGGTGTTATCCAGACCAGATACATTTAATTGAATTAATTAAATTTGTAGCTAGATTAAGTTTTATTCCAAAATCTATCGACAGCTTTAGTGGAATCCCTTGTTCCATCACCATCAACTTTTATAGTTGTCTTTCATGAATTTTTCATGAAACATGTTTATTTGTTTTTGTTCACAAAAGTATATGACCCATGATGATCTAGGGATGCTCACGGTTCCGGAACCGGCGGTTCTAAAATTCTGGGAGGGGGAACCGGAACCGAACCGTGGCCAAGGCGGTTTTGGTTCGGTTCTCGAACCGGCGGTTCCGGTTCCGAACCGCCGGTTCGGCCGGTTTTATTTTTTTTTCTTTTTTTTTCATATATTTTTTCTTGTGTTTCTTAGTTTTTTGGATCTAAAATTTGAAGGAATGTATAGATAGATCATGAAATTGGACATTGTTATTGTTAATATGAGAATTTAAATTGAAGATTACATTAATAATTGAACTATTATAAATTAGTAGCTATTACAAAGTAATTGAACTATTACAAAATAGTAATTCTAACTTAAAATGAGCTAGTAATCTACTATTACAAATTAATTGAACTATTAAAAATTTAGAAATTACAAAGTGAACTATATCGAATTAGTAATTACAATTACAACTTAAAATTTTAAACTTTACAAAATAAATTTGGGGGAGGGGGGATTTAAAGAAATTGGACTTGAGCTTAAATTTAAGAAATAAACTTAGAAATTCTAAGTTTGAAACTTAAAATTAAGTTGTCTACGTATCCAAATAGGAATCAAATTCCACGTAGTTCTCTTACCTCAAACTTAACTCGTTGATTTGGATCGATTCGATTCTTCATGCATCACTTCCGGTGGTAGTTTCTTCGGAGCTATCTTGATCATCATTATCAATGAATTCTTGACTTCTCTTTTCGGCTCTTACCCAATCATCAAGCAAGCATTGGTTTTCAACGTTTTCAACGGTCATATTCGATCTCGTTGCATCCAAAGTGTAGCCTCCCAAACTAATAGAGAAGTGAGGTTACTTACCTCGCCTTGAACTCCACCACCGCCACCGGTTGACATAAATCCACGAAGTTGTGCTTGGTTTGAACTAATTCCAACTCTATCCGGGTGAATTTTTTCAAATGATTCTCGAATGTCCCATATCCCCCTCCTTTGACAAAAGAATATATTTTCTCACAATAGTTGCAATGAACTTTAATAGTATCATCCTCGTTGATCACTTTATTAAAGTGGCGTGCAAAAATATCCGACTTAAGTTGAGCTCGACTTGGAGTTGGGGTTGGAGTTGGCTCGGCATTGGAGTCAGTTGGGTGGTTTTGACTTTCTTGAGTAGGACGTCGTGGACCTCGTGGTATAGCATCATCTTCAAGAGGATTCTCATAACCGAGACCAAGTGTGGCCTCAATATCATCTAAACTCCACTCGATCGGTGCCGGTGGTTGTGGAAGACGAACGGAAGAGGTGGAAGAAGCTTTGCCTTTACCCTTACCCTTGCTTTAATGGCTTGCCATAATATGTATGTAAGTGTATATGTAAATAATATATGTATGTAAGTGTAGTGTAATATACTAATATGTAGTATAGTAGTATAGTGTAATATATAGTGTATATAATATATAGTGTAGTATGATATATAGTTTAGTGTAATATACTAATATATAAATTATAGTGTAGTGTATGTAATATGTAAGTAATGTAAATAATATGTAAATAATAAACTTTGAGATTTGAGTGAGAGTTGAGACTTGAGAGAGAGATGAGGAGAAAGTAATGAGTTGAATAACTTTGGGGTGAATTTTGGAGTGGAATGAGGTGGTATTTATAGAAGAAATCTTGAAAAAAAAAACGGTCGAAACTGTTCCACGGTTCGAAACGGCGGTTCCTGTAACGGTTCTTTAATCTCAGCCATTGGATCTCAACGGCTCTTTAAACGGCTCTTTAATCTGGGCCGTTGGATCTCAACGGCTACAATTTTCAAAATTGGAGGCGGTTCCGGTCGAACCGGTGGTTCCCGGTTCTGATTTTGCTAGAACCGGAACCGAACCGTGGGTTTTACGGTTTCGATTCGGTTCCGGAACCGGAACCGCGGAACCGGCGGTTCCGGTTCGGTTTGAGCATGCCACCCATCAAGAAATATTACCGGCCAATAATGAATGCCCAGTTTGTACTATATATTATCAAGAATGCTGAGAGGCTGTAGCTATATCTAGTTGGGGCCCGGCCGGCCCACGCTGTTTGTTTTTGTTAATGACTTATTATAAATAGTGGTGGTTTTTCTTCATATAAAATATGCACACACCACTGCACTACAAATTTAGAAGTTATAAGATAGACGTACGAGGTAGGTCGATCAAACAATATCCAGATCTTGTTATATAATTAGTTTGTTTTTGAGTCATGATATTGCAGGTAGTAGCAGTTATGGCTCTTATAGTAATACTTATGTTTAGGAAGCTAGTAATTAGTAATGGGAAGAAGATTAATAATGTTCCACCAGGCCCCCGAGGATTGCCCTTCGTCGGGAACCTGCTGGATCATTATTGGAGTGGAGACGTGGTAGAATACCTGGGCCACCTGTCTCAAAAGTACGGGCCCCTGACCACCATCTACCATGGCTCCACTCCAGTACTGGTGGTTTCGTCCATGAAAATGGCAAACCAAATACTCAAATCTCACGACGCCTCCTTCTGCAGTAGGCCGCCTGTTCTGGGCCAGCAAAAGCTCTCCTACAACGGAATAGACATTGCTTTTTCGCCTTTCAATCGCCACTGGAGAGAGATGCGCAAACTCTGCGCCCTTCATCTACTATCCCCCAAGCAAGTCCTCTCCTTTCGCTCCGCTCGTGAGGACGAGGTTTCTCGAATGATCGCCAACATTAGTTCCGCGCGGTGCCCTATCAACTTGAGCGCGGTGGCGATGTCCCTGGCCAGCAACCTCATTACTAGGGTTGCTTTCGGGAGGAGATATGATGACAATGAGTTCGAGAAGAAGAGATTGGATAGGCTCGTGATGGAAGCTCAGCTGTTGATGGTCAGCTTTTCCTTCTCCGACCATTTTCCAGCCCTGGGTTGGGTGGACAAGGTGTCGGGGTTGTTGGGCAGAATACATAAGATTTGCGAAGAGATGGATGTCTTCTGTCAGCAGCTCATTGACGAGCACCTCCATCCGTCTAGGCCAACGCCCGATAGACAAGACATTATTGATCTCATGATCCAACTCGAACATGTAGCCACCTTCGCCACTCATGATTGGGATGAACACATCAAAGCATTGCTCATGGTAACTAACTTATTTGACAAAGTATTATGTGAAACTTGTTCACGGTGACCATATTCCCTGTTTCACAAAATATATTACTTGTTTTCACTAAACTGAATTAGTTGTTTTCAGTGAACAATATTCCCTAATTTCACTAAACAATAGTATTAGCTAATATTGTTAAGTGAAAACAACGAATATTGTTTAGTGAAAATAAGCAATCCTGTTCAATGAAACAAGTGGTACAACAATAAAAATTCACCATGAACAAGTTTCAGAGTGCTAATTATATTCTTACAGCTTATCAATTGACTCCTTAACTAATAATACTTTATGTGTGTGTGCATGTAGGATCTATTTGTAGCTGGAACTGATACGGTGGCGGCCGCAATAGTTTGGACCATAACTGCCCTGATGCTAAAGCCAGGCGTCATGCACAAGGCACAAGAAGAAATCCGGGCCTTGGGAGGGATAAAAGAAAGATGTGCAATAAACGAAGACGATATCAAGGAACTACCCTACCTAAAGGCGGTGGTGCTGGAGGCACTAAGGCTCTACCCACCGGCTCCATTCCTATACCGGACTCAAATACTCCCCCAAGAATGCACGCGTGTGGAGGGATACAATATCCAACCAGGAACACAAGTTATCATAAACGGGTGGGCCATTGGTAGAGACTCGGAGAGTTGGGAAGAATCGAAGGAGTTTAAACCCGAAAGATTTATGAAGACGAGTAGTGACTCTGCATTCGAAAGGATGCTCCCTTTTGGGGGAGGGAGAAGGGGGTGCCCCGGAAAGGAAATGGGACTGGTATCGATACACCTTGCGTTGGCGAATCTTCTATACTCGTTCGACTGGGCAACGCCGGATCAACAGGCGGCCATTGATACTGAGGCGTTGCCGGGACTCACCATGCATAAGAAAAAGGCACTGCTTCTTACGCCCACTCGCTATCATGCGCCTGCCTAGCTAATTAATCCTTTGTTACTACTACCTATTGGACTATTGGTAACCCTAATAATCCAATATATCATAAATCCACGTTACCTTGCGGGATAGTGCAAAACAATGCTTTAATAAGTTGTACTGTACGATAGATAGATAGATATATATATATATATATATATATATATATATATATATTAATTAAAGTATTGTTTGGCACTACCGTGTACATGGACAAAATCGATTAGAGGCCTCTACTAAATTTTATGTACCGATCGAATAAGTTAGTATTTCGATTTTAATAATTCATTTTTCATTTAGCCATTTTAGAATTTTGTTTTGTATGTATGTACACTTTTATACAATGAGTAAATACATATATGATTAATGACGATTTGTGATATTAGTTATTACACTTGTTATGCAAGTAATACTCTCTCCGTCCCAAAAAAACGTGCACATTTATTGTTTTCATGTGTTTTTGTGAGCGAGTTTTTTATTAGTATTTGAAATGATAAAATAATCTTTAAAGATGCATCCAAGGTAGATCTATAATACCCTTTTTTAAAAATTATTTTATCATTTGAAATATTAATAAATAACTCGCTCGCAAAAATTCGATAATAAAGGTGGTGTGCACTTTTGTTTTGGGACGGATGTAGTAAAACACTATGTATATGAGATGACACCAAATCAATTGAATAGGAGATTAGCACGGAAAAGGTGGAGTACTACTTCGAAGCTATCTAAGTAGCAATTGTATATTCCACTTTAGTATTTCATATTGTGAAATGTTACCTTTATTATGTTACATGCGTCATTATTGATAATTTGTGATATCACTTAGTATAGTAAAACCTCTGCAAATTGATATTGTTGATATCGAAATTTTTTATTATTTTAAAGAGGTGGAGTATTAATTTATCTATAAATAAATAATTTATTAATTTAAAGAGTGTTTTTTAGTACGGTGAATGTTTACCAAAAGGCGATAGCAAATTATTTCCGACATTGCAAAATTTGCTTTAGCGGTGAATGATCAAGGAATTTAAATGATTGTAACATTGAAGAAGACATTAAAAAATTATAAACAATGATAAATGATCTCGGTTACCATAACAATATGAAAGTTAGGGGCAATGACAATGGGATGTCATTTATAGAGTCTTCTTACTCTTAAGTATCACCCTTTTTAATTCTTACTCCTAGGTCCAAAAAATAGGTAGGAAAGATTTAAATGTCCTTAAGTGCTCCAACAACCAAAATGGGTCTATGTGTAGATTTAAAATCTTATTTTTCTGCACCCCATATTTTTAATAATTTTATATTTTAAAATTTTAAAAATTATAGATTTTAAAGTTTGAATTTTACTGAACTTTTTAATTTGCATATTTGTCCTTTTACTTAATTTGCATATTTCAGAATTTAAAATTTACTAATTTTTTTTAATTATCTGTAATTTTATTTAATTAATTTATTTAATATTAGCCAAAAAATTCTGCACACCCAAATTTTTTTTAATTATCTATCATTTCATTTAAAAATTCTGCACACCTAATTTCCCTTTTAAAAATCATCTGACCTTTTATTTAAAACTCTCCACACCCCACAATTCTGCACACTGGTAAAAAAAAACTGCACACCAGTAAAAAATTGTGCAAACCCGTAAAAGAAAATTATGCACACCCATAAAAAAATTCTGCATACCAATAAAAAAAATTGCACACCCATAAAAATTTCTGCACACTTGTAAAAAAAATTTTGCACACCCCTATTTTTTTAATCCGTTGTCCTTTTATTTAATTAGTTTTTTTCAATCAATAAAAAATTACACATTCATATATATATTAAATTGTATATTCTTAATCATTATGCACATCATTAAAAAAAATCTACACACCCGTAAGCGACCTTGAGGAAGGCTGCAAGCCGGAAGCGACCTCCAGCGGCCGTAATTGGTAAAGATACGAATAACTGAGCGCGGATATCGCGGGGTAAGCAAGGCAAGTGCATCCGGATGCGGATATCATGGATTCAGCTGAGGAAACCCTAGATTTGGCGGCAGAAGTTTGGTAAGCCCGCTAAGAGAAGCCCACGAAGGAGAAAAATCCTAGTTTCAGGTCTATAAATACAACATGTAACTCTCATTGAAAAAGGATGAAAATTCTAGTACTTTAGGCAAAAAATATAGTGAAATACTCCTGGCTTGGGCGCCCTCAGACGTAGTCTTATTCAAAAGACGAACTAGGCAACCAAACTCACAGCGCATATTCATATTTGTTACTTGTTATCCGTTTGATCCATTTCATAATCACGTTGTCCTAGATATAAAATCGAGGTCACAACAGATAGCAGCAAAAGCACTTCAGTCCTTGGTTTCTATTGTGTCGCCTCCTCAATTTTTGGCTTCTCCAAGGAAGAAATATCAATGCTGAAAAACATACATAGATTGTCGTCCTGTTTTGTTCTCTGTTTTCCTGAAATCATTGATGATAATCTCTTTCTAGTAGGATATTTGGTAGTTAATTCTTTTTTGGTTGGATTTAGCTTCTTTTTAAGGGACTTAGTTAATAGTTAATTCTCTGTTTTTTCTTTTTGAATACCGGATACCACCGACAGGGTGCCAAAACTAGAACAGTATATCTTTAAATAAGACAAATTAAACTTTGAGATTTATCAATTATAGGATAAAATTGAGATTTTCTGGCTTTCTCTGCATGATATGCACGTGACTTCTTCTTTTCAGTCTTGATGCAGCGTGCGGAAGCATAAAAGAGTATTATCCGTTGATTCTTAGAATACCCGAATGAATACGAAATGCGATTAACGTTTAATTCTGTTGATTCAACTTGAATATCGGAAGAACAACGATTAAAACACGAACAAAGAGATAAACCCAATATATTTCTATTTCATTCCAATCTCCCCTCATTACAATGCCTGAAGTGCACTACTTATACCAGTCTCATATTAATTAACACGTTATACGAAAGGACTAAATTAAATAACTAATAAATAAAAGAATCTAAAAACTAGGTGGATTAATGATAAACATTCAAACTTCTCATTTAAAGCATCTTCATCTTCATCAAGTCTCTTTCAGGATAAATTTTGGTGATTAATGGAAATTCAAGGGTCAAGCATATATCTTTTTTTTTTTCAATTTCCAATTAATATCTAATTAAGTATATATACCACAACTTCACCAATTTTCAATTAAGGCTCCTTTTAATTGAAGGTAATAAAAGTGGGTAATTTGAATTACTTCTATTGATGTTGCTTGATAGTTTTAATATATAAGTAATGAGAATAGAAGTAAGCAATTGATTATTCTTACTCACTCAATCCACCTTGAATGATACACATTGTTCATGTTCTAACCAAACAATAATAATATAATTAATAACTATTAGTGATTAACCTCTCAATAATACCTATTATCATTATCATTCCTAATTATACCAAACGAGCTCTAAATATATGTACCACAAGTACACGAATTTATAATTTTATGTCGTGGTCAAATAAATCTCTTTCCAGCCAAATTTGGGCCCGTTTCCGACAATTCGTGAATCAAGCCATATGCCATTATCATCTCTCTAAACCTGTCAATTTGGTTTCGTTAATTGTCAATTTCATACCCCAATTTTCATTTTTCACACAACCCAATACCCGTTATTGTTAATTAATGAAAGAAATGTGTCAATTCGTTAACATAAATGTAGCATAACCATACGGGTTGATTTTTCCTCTTAGAGAGAGATTTACACTGACATAAAGAATGAAATTTAAAGTATGATAAAGTCTTAAATGCACCAGATGCAACATGCTATTTAAATGTAATTTAAAAAATGTGCAACTTATTTCACTGAAATATTCAACCTGTTCAACACCGAACAAGTTGCATGTTTCAATATTAAGACAGTGTTAAAATTGTATAAAATTGATGGGATAACTGGAGTAAGAGTAAAAGAGGAAAAAAATATAAAACAATAGCCAATTAAACAAACGCTCTCCCTTAAAACAACACTCATTAAGAATAAAGGAAGCACGTAATCTTCAGAGGGACATATTCGACCTCGAGATAAATTTGGGGAATCATTCCTTAACTGCAATTCAAGGCACACAAATCGCAACCCAAAGGAACAACCATTATACCTTTTTCACCTACAAAGGAACAAAACATTCTCACCAAAAGAAGCTTAACTTGACATACATTATATGTACATACGATATTGTGTCCAACTAAATACCATCACCTAAAATGGCAGCTGCCATAAGATTTACCAGCTCCATTGTCGGACACACGATACTGTCCAAACAAACACGAGAAAAGCATCCACATTGTAATCTAGCAACAAGCAAATTAAACCGATTTCATCAAGCAAAAATTTATATCACACCTCAACTAACATATATGAAGAACATCATAGAGAGGAAATCACGAAAGCTGTTTGTGATACCACCTACTAGTTCCATGTTCGACCCAAATTCACTTTCTCCTGCTCAAACAATTATGCAGTTCTACTCAGCAATCAATAAAAAGAACTTAAAACAACTGGAGGAGTTGATAGCTGAAGATTGTTTCTTCGAAGATTACTCTTTTCCAACACCATTCCAAAAGAAAAAGGTGCCATCTTTTAAACTGTAAGAAATATCATTGATCGCATCATTGTTATGGTATTAACTAGTTTTTTCTTACCCCAGGAGGTGTTGCATTTCCTGAAACAACTAATTACGTGCATGGGAGAAGATCAAAACATGCAATTTAATGTAGAGCAAATATGCGAAGGGAGCGACTATACGGCTTCAGTCAATTGGCACTTGGGTACGTATCTTCTCTAATATCTCCATTCTATAGTTTAAGAATGGTCTACTAAATGGGATATTTTTTTATTTTTAAGCCCGTAACTTTGGGGGTTGCAAAGGGGGGACATAATGTTTACAAATCTGTAAATTAAGGACAATGCCCTTTAATTTATGTAACTGTAGTCAAGTTGGCCCAAATTAGCCCATACCGGGCTAAAATCACATGCTATGACTTAAAATCGGGCTTTCATCGTTATTAGTTAAGGACAATACTTTTTAATTTATGTAAACGTAAGCTAAATTGGCCCGAGTTAGCTCAACTTGGCCTATGTGTACATAAATAAAAAAGTAATGCCCTCTTTAACATGCCCGTAAATATAATGTCCTAAATTTTGCAAACCCCCAAAGCAACGTGACTAAAAAAATATTCCCTCAATTTCTTAACAAGCACTTTTTACATCACAGTACAGCACATCTTTAAATAGTATAATGATTTGCTTATATGGAAGTTTACTTTGAGATTGCAGATTGGAGAAACATACAGGTACCTTTCACAAGAGGATGCAGCTACTACTCATTATCATTGAAAGGAGATAAACTAGTCATCAAGTATGAAAGAAAGAAGGATATGAATATCTAAACAATTATTTATTATATGTATTATGCCGGAGAAATATTGTCATGATTTCACAAACACCTGCAGGAAAGCTCGAGTTCTCATCGAGTCACCTATCAAACCAGGAGTTGTAGCACTGGTACTGAGTTTTCCTTTCTCGATTTTTTTTTATATAAATGAAAAAACGAAAGATCCACAATCAATGGCTAATAATATGGCTAAGGATTTCGCATACATGTCATTAGACATAAAAAAAGCAAATACTGTTCAGTGTCAACAACTAATACTGAACTACTAATACCATTTAAAAATGCACTTGAGTTGCACGATGAAACTGATGCATAGATGTATTTTACCAGGTTTTTTATCCCACTTGAGAAAAATAGATGACAGATAAGTTAAATGAATATTGAATATTCATATTTCTTTAGAGAATATTAGTTCAATCCATGATCTGCTAAATTTTCAAGCAATTTCTTACTATTTTCTTTTGCTGAAATCAGACTGTATTCAGGATAGTGACTTCACTATTTGATGCATTTCCAGCGGCTACAGAATGTACGACGAATATCCTCATATTCTAATGTCAACATCAATCTTGTTAAAACTATACTAAACAAAACATCTACTCCTATGCAGGGTTCTTGAAAAGTCCACACATTATGTTTCAACTGCTACTAAAGGCATATAGCATATGTATATGGCCCATAATAAGCCCATTCCTAGCATGGTATATCAAACTATTGAATTTCACAGCTTACATTCTCAGCTTTATCGTCAAAATTCTTCACTACATTGCAAGGATTGTTCACAAGTAGTTAACAGCTTCGTGGTAAGGAACAACACCAAACTGCATGCTATTACACAGCTCCAACACAAGTTTGGGTTTTGAATCCTGAAAAAAGCCTCGAAGGCATATCAGCTTGCAAAATAATCCCTTATTTGCTGTATATGATTAGATTTATTAATTGTGATAAAATTAAGTAGGATTGAATTGTGTGATGATAATTAGAATATCACCGTTAATGAGGTGATTGGAAGAATTCCACTATAAATAAGGATACAATTACAACAATAATGACCAAGAATTAATGACCAAGATCTAATCTATTAATTACATATTAATGACCAATAATGATCAAGATCTAATCTATTAATTACATATTAATTATCCTTAATATATAAATTAATTATCCTTAATACCTCCCGCAAGCATTGCGTGGGGTGAAGACAAACGCGAAGCTTGGATCGAAGAAGCTCAAAAGCAGGTCGAGGCAGACTTTTGGTGAAAATATCTGCAAGCTGAAGATGAGATGGAACAAAACGTGTGGAAATCTTCCCAGAGGATACTAGTTCACGAACAAAGTGGTAGTCCAGATCAATGTGTTTTGCTCGTTTGTGAGCAACTGGATTCTGACTGATAAAAATAGCACTCTTGTTGTCACACAAGAGTTCAGGACGATTGGAGATTTTGACCCGGAGCTCATCGAGAAGATTGGTGAGCCAAACAATTTCCGCCGCTGCATTGGCCATAGCACGGTATTCAGATTCACAACTCGAGCGAGCCACTGTAGGTTGTTTCTTTGCACTCCAAGAGATGAGATTTCCGCCAAGAAAATTTGAGTAACCGTACGTGGATCGTCTGGTTTCAATGCAACAGCCCAATCAAAGATCGAGTACCCAATGACAAAGAGACTTCGGATGCCGAGTAAAGGATAAGCCAAAGTGGGTACCACTTCACCGTAAAATCGCTAACAAAGATTAAAATGATCATCTATCGGTGAGTGAAGAAATTGACTAACAACATTCACAAAGATACGATAAATCCGGGTGGGTAATAGTCAATCTTGAAGGCCCGACTAAGCTAAAGAGCGGTATAAAGTGGGATCGTGGAACGGTGGGCCATCACTTACCAAAACCTCTCCAAGCGAGCAAGGGGGTGGAAAGCGGTTTGGAATCCAATAGTTTTGCCGGTTCAAAATGTCAAGAAGATATTTGGCCCGACCAACAAAAAAGACCATCTGAAGTGTACGAGACCTCAAGACCAAAGAAATAGTTAAGACGCCCCCAAATCCTTAATAGCAAATTCCTTATGCGTAAATGCGCATAATGAATGTCTTGAGCATGTCACCATCATTTCCTGTGATAATTATATCATCTACGTATAAGAGTAGATAGAGAATAGAAGTACCTCGAACGAGATAGAACAAAGATGAGTCAGATCGACTCTGGCCAAATCCCAAGCTGAAGAGATATGTACTAAATCATTGAAACCAAGCAAGAGGGGCTTGTTTCAGACCATACAACGCCTTCTTTAGACGACAAACATGATCAGGAAAGCGTGGATCAACAAATCCCGGAGGTTGAGCCATGAAAACCGGTTTGTCAAGAAATCCATTGAGAAATGCATTCTTGACATCTAACTGATGCAACGACCACTGAGATTGCACAGCAAGAGCAAGAATAACTCGAACAGTAGCAGACTTGACGACTGGGCTGAATGTATGATGAAAATCAGCCCCGGGAACCTGAGTGAACCCCTGTGCCACGAGGCGAGCTTTATGACGCTCAATAGTACCATCGGAATGAAACTTGGTCCGAAAAACCCACTTCGAACCAACAATATTAGTACGTGAAGGACAAGGTACAAGATCCCACGTATTATTTTGACGAGAAACATCGATCTCTTCTGCGATAGTCGACAACCATTCTCGAGATTTGGCGGTGGATTTGAAACCTCCAGGTTCGAGCTAGATCGAGAGGATAGCAAGGCAAAGGCAAGAAAGATCAACCAGTAACGAGGCTTGAACACCCAGCACAGCACGCACGCGTCACCATAGGATGGGCCGGGCCCCGACCAGATCCAGTGGATCAGGGACCGCAATAGGAGCGGGTTCTGGGGGCGGATCGGCTAGTGGTGCCAACGGTGGGGCTGGGTTAGGCGGCGGCGGTGCCGAGGTGCCGTCAGATCAGATGGAGTTATTCTCATCATCCAAAGGAATGATGTGAGGACGAAACAAAGCGGCGATGACACGGGATGGATGGATGGATGGTAAGAGGCATGGGCACGATGATAGTACCATCCAAAAAACTTGAGAAATCCAAATTGGACATCGGTGTTGCAGACGAGTTCTCAGAGAAAGGAAAACATAGTTCATCAAATTGAGCATGCCTCGATAAGAAGACCCGAGAAGTAGCTGGATTGAGGCAACGAAATCCCTTATGTGTGCTATTATACCCAAGAAAGATGCAAGGCCGACTTTTTGGGTGCCAACTTGTGTTCAAAGATAGTCCCTCAAAAATGGATAAACTCGACAACCGAACGGTTTAAAATTGGCATAGTTTGGAATTAATCCAAAAAGAAGCTCAAAGGGAGACTTGTTAGACAGTACAAATGAGAGCAGACGATTAATAACATAAACTGCAGTGGCAAAAGCATCAAACCACAACGATACAGGAGCATGTGAATGAAATAACATAGAAAGACCATTTTTAAATATGTCTATGTCTTTGCGTTACGCCCCGCCCATTCTCATTTGAGAGTGTATGGACACGAGAGCGATGAAGAATTCCATGTAGTGACATAAATTCACGGACTCTAGAATTCACAAATTACGTGCCACAATCACTTTGGAAAACCTTGATTTTTTTCGGAAAATCGAAAAGGCATAAAAGCATGAAATTTCACCAAAATATCATAAAATTCGGACTTCTTAAGACGAAGGGTATAAATCCAAGAGAAACGAGAATGATCATCCACAAAAGCGACATAATATTTAAACCCATCGATTTAAATAATCGGGGCCAGCCTCACAGATCACAATGGACTAAGTCAAGTACTGCATCAGCACGTTTTTCATTCAACGGAAAAGGTACACGTTTGCTCTTAGCCAACTGACAAGAGGAACAAAGTGTAGGAGTCGGTAATAAAGAAGTAATAGATAATTGGCCTATCTTTTGCAATAAAGAAATAATAGTAAACGGGACATGCCCCAAACGAAGATGCCATAAATCAAAACTGGCCTTCAAGTCTTTATTCTAATTGTTGCAACTAGTCTTGGGACACCCCGATCAAGCAAATATAAACCTTTATCAACCCTTCCTCGAGCCATAATTTTTCTTTGTCACCCCGGTTCGAATGGCAAAGAACTTATCGAGAACACAACGTCAGCAGGTAATCAAGAATCAACTTAGAAATAGACAATAAGTTCTTAGTAATATGTGGCACAACCAATACATCCAACAATTTAACATCCCCGAGATAATTTAGAAGTGCCAATATCGCGAAATATTTAAAGCGTAAACCATTACCAACAATAACAGTAACCGTTACGATTGTAAGGCCCAAAGGATTCAAGAGCGAGATGTCTCGATTCATTATATGCTTGTGAAGCACCAGAGTCCAAATACCAATCGAGTGGAATCGAAATCGACATGAGTGATTAAAGGCCCGAAACAAGATTGGCGGAAGAAAAGATTCGAGCATCAATAAATTGAGGGCATTTATTCAAGATAATGTTCACCACGATATCGATAACGAGGAGTATAGGTACGACGACCCCGTTTCCACCACGATTACCGGTTTGCTACCGAATTACCACGAAACCAGAGATCAGCTGCGGACGATTGTTAGAGTTTGAAAATTTCGCCTCTATTATTTGAACCCCGATTGCGAAGAGAAACCGAGTCGCCCTTAGTCGACCTTGTCCACGAGAACGGCCACCACCGCACGACCATTGCGGGTTTGAAGCCGTGAACGCCGAAGATGGAGAACCACCTTCCATAAAGACGCAACATCATCTCAAACCGACGAGCTTGATGAAGCAAGGTACGAAACACAGTAATGTGGTTGGCGCCATTCGAAAGTGTCAAACAAACGAGGCAAATTGAATGCCTAACCCTCGTAAGAACTAATGGCTTTATCGGTTTCATCAATAGGGCGACCAATTGCCAAAGTTGATCACAAGTTCTTAAATTTCCGCCATAGTCGTCCCATCGAGAGATCACCTTCCCAAGAGAAAGCAACTCCTCACGATTGATGGGTGTGAGAAGCGGATGAGTCGAGAACGCCGCTAGCGGCGTCGACCAAGCCGAATGAGAGGTTTGACAAGCCGTAACCTCCGATGTCAAGATTCGAGTGAGCGGCGTGAAGACGACGACGAGTAATTTCTTTGTCTTTCACGCCCGCGAAGAAACGCCGGATTTGGTTGATGGGCGCCATCAATCGTGATTGTGGGGATGGGGCCCACGATCGATCCATCAAGAAATCCCATTAGGTCAAGCACTTCGGCCATACTGAATGACAGACGATACCACATCAAGTAAGTAGAGGGTTCAAGTTTGATCGGTACCATTGAGAGCATGGTATTGATAGGGAGCGGATTGGTGGTGAAAGAGGATGATGCCGCCATTGAAAAACCTGAAGCGTAGGGTTGCGAGAACAGAATATTTGCGAGACAATGATTTGGAGGGACCATCCGTAAATCAGTCGAGGAGTTGGAGGGTTGGAGGGGACCAGTCCAACGAAGAGAGCCGGCGAGCGGAAGAGATGATCGGCGGCAGCAGAAAAGTAGGTTTAGGATCGTGTTTAGGATCGTGATACCATGTGATGATAATTAGAATATCACCGTTAATGAGATGATTGGAAGAATTCCACTATAAATAAGGATACAATTACAACAATAATGACCAAGAATTAATGACCAATAATGACCAAGATCTAATCTATTAATTACATATTAATGACCAATAATGACCAAGATCTAATCTATTAATTACATATTAATTATCCTTAATATATAAATTAATTATCCTTAATAAATTGATTGGACTGAATTATTTAATTCAGTATATATGTTTGGATTGCAATTCGAATTGCATATTTTTTATCTTGTATTGAAAAATTAATATTTGTGTTTGGCTCGAGAGTAACGACGGAGCCAGGATTTTCGATCAAGGGGGCCCGACTAATAGAAGAAAAAAAGATTTTTGGTCCTATAACTAATCTGTATTCTGTTTTTCTTCCAAAAAAATTTAAATCTTTAACTATCTATATTGTCCAATTTTGGTCTTATTTAAAAAAAATAGAAAAATTTATTTATTTTTATCATGTAACAGTTACTTGGGTGATAGAAAAAAATACATTATACTAGATGCAATATTATTTTATTTCATAATCAAAACTTTACGAACTTATGGGTGATATATAGAGAAGAAGTAGATAAAATTTTATTATCCAACTGAGCTAGAGTGTATATAGCAGTCACTATGAATTAAGGTTGTGGACCAGTGGTGTATTTTAATTGTTGGTGCTAATCTGTAACAGTTACTTTACGTTTTCATATATCATGTCAACTAAAATAGCATCTCACCCCATAAACCTCAATTTGGATTTGGGAAATTGTAATCACCTCAAAATTGGTTTCGGTGTCAAGTGCAAAATGCATTGTCATTTTCATTGTTTTTGAGTTAGACGTTTAAAAATTATAGAATGATCATGTCTTCTCATGGAGGATGCGTTTGGAGTAATTATAGGGGTTAATCGATGCTACTGTCATTTTTATAAATTGCAATTTGTACTATTTCTTGAAATAAATACAACTTGTATTAATAAAAATTGACAAATTTCATACTCAGACTCACTTTTTTTTATTTTTTTTTTCGAATTTCTTCAATTTGATGCTTACTATATTACTTTTTTGACATTATTGTATGTACAATATATCATTTGTAGACTATATCTAGTCGAAAAGTTTCACAAAGAGTGAGTCAGGGTTGTAATCGTGCACTTTTTAGCAGTACATGTTGCATTTTTACTACAAAAAACATGAGTTTTAACGAGGGTTTTTAGCGCTGGTAATGAAAACCATCGGAAATAGAGCGACTGTTTTTACGACGGTTCTGGTCAAACAGTCAAAGTTGTCGTGTTTAGCGACGGTTGGCTTTCGTCGCGCTAGTTTGCGATGGTTTTAGCCACGGGTTTTAGCGACGGTTCTCAAGAGCCGGGTCAACCGGGTTTGGGTTAGAGATGAATTTTTGAATTTTTGAAGGTTTGAAATCGTTGTAAATAGCAACGGGTTTTTTTTAAATTTTCGACGGTTTGAAATCGTCGCTAATAGCAACGATTTTTTTAATTTAGCGATGGTTCAGTGACGGTTTTTTGAATTTTCGACGGTTTGAAATCGTCACTAATAGCGAAGATTTTTTTAATTTAGCGACGGTTCTAACAGTATTACTTGTTTTCACTTAACAATATTAATTGTTTTAATAAATAATATTACTTGTTTTCACTTAACAATATTACTCGTTTCAATTAACAATATTACTTATTTTGATCACTTTACAGTATTACTTGTTTCAATGAACAATATTACTTGTTTTGATCCTTAACAATATTACTTGTTTCAATGAACAATATTACTTGTTTTCGTTTAACCGTATTACTTGGTTCTATTGAACAATACTACTTGTTTTCACTTAACAAATATTAATTATTTCAATGAACAATATTATTTATTTTCCTTAATAGTATTACTTGTTTCCATGAACAATATTACTTGTTTTGATCACTTAACAATATTACTTGTTTCAATGAACATTATTACTTGTATTCACTTAATAGTACTACTTATTTCAATAACAATATTACTTGTTTTGACCACTCAACAATATTACTTGTTTCAATGAACAATATTACTTGTTTTGATCACTCAATAGTATTACTTATTTCAATGAACAATATTACTTGTTTTCACTTAATGGTATTACTTTTTTCAATATTGAACAATATTACTTGTTTTCACTTAAATACTTGTTTCGATGAATAATATTTCTTGTTTTCACATAATAGTATTACTTGGTTCTATTGAACTGTATTACTTATTTTGATCACTTAACAGTATTACTTATTTCAATGAACAATATTACTTGTTATAATTTGATCACTTAACAATATTACTTGTTTCAATGAATAATATTACTTGTTTCACTTAACAGTTCTACTTGGTTCTATAGAATAGTATTACTTGTTTTCATTTAAAGAGGTCGACGAAAATGAAAAAGATGAAGATGATCATGATGAGAACTACGATGAGGATGACAAACAATATTTATATTTGAAAGTGTGTGTACGTGTATTTTCAGAGTGTTGTTGAAAATGTTGTGTAACATGTAAAATAACATATGACAGCGGAAGTATAAAAATGCAGTGCAAAGGATTTCCAAAATTGTGTATAGTCTATAATAAGACTATACGAACCTCATGGTTAAAAACATCACTATAACAAGTAGTGAGATATACACGAATCTCTTACAAGATCCTAAAAGGTGTAGTGAAGAACCACACACCAAAAATCAATCTATTCGACCAAGTAACTAGTGATCTTATTCAACCTAAAACTTGATCTAATAAGATAAACACAATATTGATGGGAGAGATTGTATTCCCTCGACCAGCACAAATACAATAACAACGACCCTCACACTCCTACAAGAAACATTCACTCGGTTGTTCTCTCGGTTGTGTCTCGGATGTTACTCTCTTAAGTTTGGAGTAGAGCAAATGGGATTTCACTTTAACTCAAACTTGAATGTTGACCAATGCAGTCTATTTATAGACTTGAAGACCAACTGCATTGTCCTATCCACTTGGTGTGGATAGCCTTGAAGATCTCCTCCACTATCTCCATGATCTTGGTGTAACCACCCATGATCTTTCCTCAATGGAGACATTGATAAGGAAGTGTTTATGACTCAACCAGAAGGTTTCACATCTAAGTCAAATTCTAATCTAGTATGCAAGCTAAAGATATCCATTTATGGATTGAGGCAAGCTTCTAGGAGTTGGAATATCCGATTTTGATGAAGCTATCAAGTCTTCTGACTTCATCAGAAATTCGGAAGATCCTTGTGTTTATTGTAAACACAACGGGAAGAATATTGTTTTCATAATCGTGTATGTCAATGACACATTGATTTTGAGAAACAATATCCCGTTAATGCAGTACGTTGAAGATTAATTATCAAAGACCTTCATGGTGAAGGATCTTTGTGAAGCCTGCTACATCTTAGGGATCAAGATCCAAAGGGATAGATCCAAGAGGATGTTGAGGCTGCTGTCACAGTCCACCTATGTAGACAAGGTGTTGAAGCATTTTGCGATAGAGAGCTCTAAGAGAGGGTCTCTACCGGCAAATCATGGGATAAAGCTGTCAAAGAAGGATTGTCCTTCTGCTGAAGTTGATATCAAACACATGAAATATGTCCCATATGCATATGCAATTGGGTCAATCATGCGCCATGACTTGCACAAGGTCAAACGTGGCCTATGCTATCAACATCACTGATAGATACCAACAGAATCCGGGTGAGTCTCACTGGATTGGTGTCAAGACCATTCTGAAGTATCTTAGAGGAACTAAAGAATGTTTCCTTGTATATAGTGGACAGTCAGAACCAGTAGTGGCTGGTTATGCTGACGCAAGTTTCCAATCCGACTATGATGACTACAAATCACAATCAGGTTACGTTACACTCTCAATAATGATGCGGTCAGTTGGAATAGTTCCAAGCAAAAGGACCGCAGATTCAACAATCGAAGTTGAGTACATTGCTGTATCAGAAGCCTCAAGGAGGCTGTCTGGATTCTATAGTTCTTAAGAGAACTAGGGGTAGTCCCGAGTGCCAGATATCTAATAAAATTTTATTGAGACTAACGCTGGTGCGATTGCACAAGCAAAGGAACTGAGATCAACAAGCATAAACGAGCATGTACCCAAGCTTATCATTTGTTCCGAGAGATCATAAGGATAGGAGAAATAGAATTAAAATGTATTCCCACGTATTTAATTTGGCAGACCCTTTCACCAAAACACTGAGTGTTCATGTACACACTAGACATTTGATGGTCTAGGGGTTGGACATGTACGTGATTGACTCTAGTCCAAGTGAGAGATTGTTAGTGTTAGTGTCCTAGAGACAATCTATTGTAAGGACATAATACTCGATGATATTCAGTTTGATTTAATATTATAGTTCATTTAATATTAATGTATGGCAATACACTTGTTTGAATATTATGTTTGATTGTTTGCATTTATTCATACAAGTGTTCCCATGAGTCATTGTTGTCATTGAGGTTGTGAGAACTCAATTGACTTAAGCATGATTCTCAAATAGCCCCGATCAAGGATCATCAAGAATGGGATATTGATGATGCAATGGAGATTGGTGTGTGATCTGCATCATACTCTTAGAGAGTGTAGTAAGATCTCACTTACTACGAGATACTAGGTATCTCTTGATGGATGCACAAATACCTTAGAGGGTATTGGTATACCCATCCGAGAAATTGTTTGATGTAGTTCCACAATATGTGTCTACGGGTGTCTCGGTTAGTGGGAGCGATGCGATACTCCTTTGACTTGAGGTCAATACGCACGACATGTATGGGATGATGAACTTTGACCATGACCGACACTTGCACCCGTCTATGGGTAGATATGACTTGGATTGGGTTCATCACGAAGTGCATGTGCGTGGTAGTTGAGCCAAGAATATGATTCATTCCTCAAAGTGGATTTAGAGAGAATACTCATCTTCTCGTCATAATTGGATCTAAGTCATCGGCCGATGCACGTCAACTTAGACTTTGTGGCTAAGTGTGACATACATGATCAATTAGTGATTAGAGATAAATTGATTAAGTTATTTGAATAGACACTTCATCATGTTCAACACTTAATCGAGTATTCGTGAATGAAAGGAGAAAATCGTAATAGCCCATGAAATCGTAATAGCCCATGTTTTAGTTACAGGTAGTTGCACATTTCCTCGCAACGTACCTCATATATTGAGAATGTCTGATTTATTATCTAGGGTTCAATTAAGACTGTTAGTTTGACTAATCACTTGATATATGAGGGTCTATGGGTCACACAACAAGTAACAATTGTTTACTAATTATAGTTGGTTGATTAAATATTATATTAGATTTAATATTTAATTTATGGAGAAGTAATTAATAATAGATTAATATGAAATTAATTATTATTAATATTTAATTAAATTGGATTTAATTAAATAAGAATTTCCAATAATAATATTTGGAATATTATTGTAGGATTTAATATATATGAAAACAAATTGTAGAGATTTATCCTATATGGAATTTAAATCCGTAGAGATTTATATGTGGGAAATAAATCTAAGAGATTTATTTAAATAAAGATTAGGGATTTTATTTCCTAATTAGATTAGCTTGAGACTTAAGCTAATCCTCTCCTATATATATGAGCTCTTGGGAATTCATAAAATGTGAGTTCATATTTCTCCATAAAATCTCTAAGTTAGAATTTTCCTAGCAAATTCATCTCGGGGATTCAACGCTGGCAGATCTGTGCGAATTAGTAAACGACTGTTACGTGGATACCATAGTTGAGGAATCCGTGAACGAATTGCTGTAAGAATTTTGTTTACGTTTACTCGTATTTAATTATGCAATTAATTGTTCGTTGTTGGTGAACTGCTTACTTCCGCTGCGCATGTATTACGTGTTTACGTGCCTCTAAATTCCAACATGTATTCCCTCGACCAGTACAAATAGAATAACAACGACCCTCACACTCCTACAAGAAACAATCACTCGATTGTTCTCGCGGTTGTGTCTCGGATGTTACTCTCTTAAGTTTGGAGTAGAGCAAATGGGATTTCACTTTAACTCAAACTTGAATGTCGACCAATGCAGTCTATTTATAGACTTGAAGACCAACTGCATTGTCCTATCTACTTGGTGTGGACAGCCTTGAAGATCTCCTCCACTATCTCCATGATCTTGGTGTAACCACCCATGATCTTTCCTCAATGGAGACATTGATAAGGAAGTGTTTATGACTCAACCAGAAGGTTTCACATCTAAGTCAAATTCTAATCTAGTATGCAAGCTAAAGATATCCATTTATGGATTGAGGCAAGCTTCTAGGAGTTGGAATATCCGATTTTGATGAAGCTATCAAGTCTTCTGACTTCATCAGAAATTCGGAAGATCCTTGTGTTTATTGTAAACACAACGGGAAGAATATTGTTTTCATAATCGTGTATGTCAATGACACATTGATTTTGAGAAACAATATCCCGTTAATGCAGTACGTTGAAGATTAATTATCAAAGACCTTCATGGTGAAGGATCTTTGTGAAGCCTGCTACATCTTAGGGATCAAGATCCAAAGGGATAGATCCAAGAGGATGTTGAGGCTGTCACAGTCCACCTATGTAGACAAGGTGTTGAAGCATTTTGCGATAGAGAGCTCTAAGAGAGGGTCTCTACCGGCAAATCATGGGATAAAGCTGTCAAAGAAGGATTGTCCTTCTGCTGAAGTTGATATCAAACACATGAAATATGTCCCATATGCATATGCAATTGGGTCAATCATGCGCCATGACTTGCACAAGGTCAAACGTGGCCTATGCTATCAACATCACTGATAGATACCAACAGAATCCGGGTGAGTCTCACTGGATTGGTGTCAAGACCATTCTGAAGTATCTTAGAGGAACTAAAGAATGTTTCCTTGTATATAGTGGACAGTCAGAACCAGTAGTGGCTGGTTATGCTGACGCAAGTTTCCAATCCGACTATGATGACTACAAATCACAATCAGGTTACGTTACACTCTCAATAATGATGCGGTCAGTTGGAATAGTTCCAAGCAAAAGGACCGCAGATTCAACAATCGAAGTTGAGTACATTGCTGTATCAGAAGCCTCAAGGAGGCTGTCTGGATTCTATAGTTCTTAAGAGAACTAGGGGTAGTCCCGAGTGCCAGATATCTAATAAAATTTTATTGAGACTAACGCTGGTGCGATTGCACAAGCAAAGGAACTGAGATCAACAAGCATAAACGAGCATGTACCCAAGCTTATCATTTGTTCCGAGAGATCATAAGGATAGGAGAAATAGAAATAAAATGTATTCCCACGTATTTAATTTGGCAGACCCTTTCACCAAAACACTGAGTGTTCATGTACACACTAGACATTTGATGGTCTAGGGGTTGGACATGTACGTGATTGACTCTAGTCCAAGTGAGAGATTGTTAGTGTTAGTGTCCTAGAGACAATCTATTGTAAGGACATAATACTCGATGATATTCAGTTTGATTTAATATTATAGTTCATTTAATATTAATGTATGGCAATACACTTGTTTGAATATTTTGTTTGATTGTTTGCATTTATTCATACAAGTGTTCCCATGAGTCATTGCTGTCATTGAGGTTGTGAGAACTCAATTGACTTAAGCATGATTCTCAAATAGCCCCGATCAAGGATCATCAAGAATGGGATATTGATGATGCAATGGAGATTGGTGTGTGATCTGCATCATACTCTTAGAGAGTGTAGTAAGATCTCACTTACTACGAGATACTAGGTATCTCTTGATGGATGCACAAATACCTTAGAGGGTATTGGTATACCCATCCGAGAAATCGTTTGATGTAGTTCCACAATATGTGTCTACGGGTGTCTCTGTTAGTGGGAGCGATGCGATACTCCTTTGACTTGAGGTCAATACGCACGACATGTATGGGATGATGAACTTTGACCATGACCGACACTTGCACCCGTCTATGGGTAGATATGACTTGGATTGGGTTCATCACGAAGTGCATGTGCGTGGTAGTTGAGCCAAGAATATGATTCATTCCTCAAAGTGGATTTAGAGAGAATACTCATCTTCTCGTCATAAGTGGATCTAAGTCATCGGCCGATGCACGTCAACTTAGACTTTGTGGCTAAGTGTGACATACATGATCAATTAGTGATTAGAGATAAATTGATTAAGTTATTTGAATAGACACTTCATCATGTTCAACACTTAATCGAGTATTCGTGAATGAAAGGAGAAAATCGTAATAGCCCATGAAATCGTAATAGCCCATGTTTTAGTTACAGGTAGTTGCACATTTCCTCGCAACGTACCTCATATATTGAGAATGTCTGATTTATTATCTAGGGTTCAATTAAGACTGTTAGTTTGACTAATCACTTGATATATGAGGGTCTATGGGTCACACAACAAGTAACAATTGTTTACTAATTATAGTTGGTTGATTAAATGTTATATTAGATTTAATATTTAATTTATGGAGAAGTAATTAATAATAGATTAATATGAAATTAATTATTATTAATATTTAATTAAATTGGATTTAATTAAATAAGAATTTCCAATAATAATATTTGGAATATTATTGTAGGATTTAATATATATGAAAACAAATTGTAGAGATTTATCCTATATGGAATTTAAATCCGTAGAGATTTATATGTGGGAAATAAATCTAAGAGATTTATTTAAATAAAGATTAGGGATTTTATTTCCTAATTAGATTAGCTTGAGACTTAAGCTAATCCTCTCCTATATATATGAGCTCTTGGGAATTCATAAAATGTGAGTTCATATTTCTCCATAAAATCTCTAAGTTAGAATTTTCCTAGCAAATTCATCTCGGGGATTCAACGCTGGCAGATCTGTGCGAATTAGTAAACGACTGTTACGTGGATACCATAGTTGAGGAATCCGTGAACGAATTGCTGTAAGAATTTTGTTTACGTTTACTCGTATTTAATTATGCAATTAATTGTTCGTTGTTGGTGAACTGCTTACTTCCGCTGCGCATGTATTACGTGTTTACGTGCCTCTAAATTCCAACATGTATTCCCTCGACCAGTACAAATAGAATAACAACGACCCTCACACTCCTACAAGAAACATTCACTCGGTTGTTCTCTCGGTTGTGTCTCGGATGTTACTCTCTTAAGTTTGGAGTAGAGCAAATGGGATTTCACTTTAACTCAAACTTGAATGTTGACCAATACAGTCTATTTATAGACTTGAAGACCAACTGAATTGTCCTATCCACTTGGTGTGGATAGCCTTGAAGATCTCCTCCACTATCTCCATGATCTTGGTGTAACCACCCATGATCTTTCCTCAATGGAGACATTGATAAGGAAGTGTTTATGACTCAACCAGAAGGTTTCACATCTAAGTCAAATTCTAATCTAGTATGCAAGCTAAAGATATCCATTTATGGATTGAGGCAAGCTTCTAGGAGTTGGAATATCCGATTTTGATGAAGCTATCAAGTCTTCTGACTTCATCAGAAATTCTGAAGATCCTTGTGTTTATTGTAAACACAACGGGAAGAATATTGTTTTCATAATCGTGTATGTAAATGACACATTGATTTTGAGAAATAATATCCCGTTAATGCAGTACGTTGAAGATTAATTATCAAAGACCTTCATGGTGAAGGATCTTTGTGAAGCCTGCTACATCTTAGGGATCAAGATCCAAAGGGATAGATCCAAGAGGATGTTGAGGCTGTCACAGTCCACCTATGTAGACAAGGTGTTGAAGCGTTTTGCGATAGAGAGCTCTAAGAGAGGGTCTCTACCGGCAAATCATGGGATAAAGCTGTCAAAGAAGGATTGTCCTTCTGCTGAAGTTGATATCAAACACATGAAATATGTCCCATATGCATATGCAATTGGGTCAATCATGCGCCATGACTTGCACAAGGTCAAACGTGGCCTATGCTATCAACATCACTGATAGATACCAACAGAATCCGGGTGAGTCTCACTGGATTGGTGTCAAGACCATTCTGAAGTATCTTAGAGGAACTAAAGAATGTTTCCTTGTATATAGTGGACAGTCAGAACCAGTAGTGGCTGGTTATGCTGACGCAAGTTTCCAATCCGACTATGATGACTACAAATCACAATCAGGTTACGTTTCACTCTCAATAATGATGCGGTCAGTTGGAATAGTTCCAAGCAAAAGGACCGCAGATTCAACAATCGAAGTTGAGTACATTGCTGTATCAGAAGCCTCAAGGAGGCTGTCTGGATTCTATAGTTCTTAAGAGAACTAGGGGTAGTCCCGAGTGCCAGATATCTAATAAAATTTTATTGAGACTAACGCTGGTGCGATTGCACAAGCAAAGGAACTGAGATCAACAAGCATAAACGAGCATGTACCCAAGCTTATCATTTGTTCCGAGAGATCATAAGGATAGGAGAAATAGAAATAAAATGTATTCCCACGTATTTAATTTGGCAGACCCTTTCACCAAAACACTGAGTGTTCATGTACACACTAGACATTTGATGGTCTAGGGGTTGGACATGTACGTGATTGACTCTAGTCCAAGTGAGAGATTGTTAGTGTTAGTGTCCTAGAGACAATCTATTGTAAGGACATAATACTCGATGATATTCAGTTTGATTTAATATTATAGTTCATTTAATATTAATGTATGGCAATACACTTGTTTGAATATTTTGTTTGATTGTTTGCATTTATTCATACAAGTGTTCCCATGAGTCATTGCTGTCATTGAGGTTGTGAGAACTCAATTGACTTAAGCATGATTCTCAAATAGCCCCGATCAAGGATCATCAAGAATGGGATATTGATGATGCAATGGAGATTGGTGTGTGATCTGCATCATACTCTTAGAGAGTGTAGTAAGATCTCACTTACTACGAGATACTAGGTATCTCTTGATGGATGCACAAATACCTTAGAGGGTATTGGTATACCCATCCGAGAAATCGTTTGATGTAGTTCCACAATATGTGTCTACGGGTGTCTCTGTTAGTGGGAGCGATGCGATACTCCTTTGACTTGAGGTCAATACGCACGACATGTATGGGATGATGAACTTTGACCATGACCGACACTTGCACCCGTCTATGGGTAGATATGACTTGGATTGGGTTCATCACGAAGTGCATGTGCGTGGTAGTTGAGCCAAGAATATGATTCATTCCTCAAAGTGGATTTAGAGAGAATACTCATCTTCTCGTCATAAGTGGATCTAAGTCATCGGCCGATGCACGTCAACTTAGACTTTGTGGCTAAGTGTGACATACATGATCAATTAGTGATTAGAGATAAATTGATTAAGTTATTTGAATAGACACTTCATCATGTTCAAGACTTAATCGAGTATTCGTGAATGAAAGGAGAAAATCGTAATAGCCCATGAAATCGTAATAGCCCATGTTTTAGTTACAGGTAGTTGCACATTTCCTCGCAACGTACCTCATATATTGAGAATGTCTGATTTATTATCTAGGGTTCAATTAAGACCGTTAGTTTGACTAATCACTCGATATATGAGGGTCTATGGGTCACACAACAAGTAACAATTGTTTACTAATTATAGTTGGTTGATTAAATGTTATATTAGATTTAATATTTAATTTATGGAGAAGTAATTAATAATAGATTAATATGAAATTAATTATTATTAATATTTAATTAAATTGGATTTAATTAAATAAGAATTTCCAATAATAATATTTGGAATATTATTGTAGGATTTAATATATATGAAAACAAATTGTAGAGATTTATCCTATATGGAATTTAAATCCGTAGAGATTTATATGTGGGAAATAAATCTAAGAGATTTATTTAAATAAAGATTAGGGATTTTATTTCCTAATTAGATTAGCTTGAGACTTAAGCTAATCCTCTCCTATATATATGAGCTCTTGGGAATTCATAAAATGTGAGTTCATATTTCTCCATAAAATCTCTAAGTTAGAATTTTCCTAGCAAATTCATCTCGGGATTCAATTTGGCAAGATCTGTCTTTAATTAGTAAACGCATCGTTACGTGGATACCATAGTTGAGAATCCGTGAGCAAATTGTCAGAAGAATTTTGTTTACGTTTACTCGTATTTAATTATGCAATTAATTGTTCGTTGTTGGTGAACTGCTTACTTCCGCTGCGCATGTATTACGTGTTTACGTGCCTCTAAATTCCAACATGTATTCCCTCGACCAGTACAAATAGAATAACAACGACCCTCACACTCCTACAAGAAACAATCACTCGGTTGTTCTCTCGGTTGTGTCTCGGATGTTACTCTCTTAAGTTTGGAGTAGAGCAAACGAGATTTCACTTTAACTCAAACTTGAATGTCGACCAATGCAGTCTATTTATAGACTTGAAGACCAACTGCATTGTCCTATCCACTTGGTGTGGACAGCCATGCAGATCTCCTCCACTATCTCCATGATCTTGGTGTAACCACTCATGATCTTTCTATTCTTACTCCATCAGTGCAACAACTTGACAATATCCGAAATTGTCTTCAACCCGCAATGTAGGAAACATAGAAAAACATATCTAATAAAACGGAGTCAGTTTTAGGAGAAAGGGCAAATTTAAGATGTTGTGCAGAATGTTGTCCAACATCTGGAACAACATCCGTGCAACATCAACAATATTATCTTCATTTGTAATATTCACATATAACATTATTAGAATTTATAAAGTAAAAAAAAGTTATAATTTAAAAGGGTTATTAAATAATTAAATTGGATAAGTGGAATAAACTAATTAAAAGAATTAAAAAAATAATATTTTTTGATAAAAATCCATAAAAAATACAATTTTAAAATGATATGACATAATTTAATTAGAATTTATAAAGTAAAAAAATATTTAATTTAAAAGGGTTATTAAATAATTAAGTTAGATAAGTGGAATCAATTAATTTAAAAATAAAAAAAAATATTTATTTTTTTATAAAAAAATGATTAGAAATACAATTTTTAAAGAATGTGAAATAATTTAATTAGAATTTATAAAGTAAAAAAAATATAATTTAAATGGTTTATTAAATAATTAAATTAGATAAAGTGGAATAAACACATTAAAAAAATTTATTTATTGTAAACATCTATTAAAAATACAATTCTAAAAGAATATGACAAAATTTAATTTGATTTTCTTAAGTTAAAATATTTATAATTATAATTTTAAAAAAGTTATTAAATAATTAAATTAGTTAAATAGAATAAACTAATTAAATTTTTTTTTTAAATAAAAATGTATTTTGGGCATATATACAATTAATATCATAAAAGCAAGTGCCCGAGCACTTTAATGCCGGCCCAAGCGTTTGCAAGGTCCCGTGTTCGATCCCCCCCCCTCTCCAAGGAAGCGAAAATTGCCTTATTATTGCAAGGCTTGGTGGTTATGTTGAAGTTGGTCCGTGGTTCGGTGCCCGCTCAAGCGCCCCTGTGTAGTGGGTTCGAACCGTCGTGGAATTTTCAAAAATCGCTAATTTAGCGAAGGTTGCCTGGCTCGGATTCGGGTCTATTTGAGACTGTTCTAACCGTCGCTGATCTGCGACGATTACCAACCGTCGCAAATTGACAACGGTTATAAAAAAAACCGTTACTAAAGTTAGCGACGTTCATTTTAACCGTCGCTAAACAATGTAGCGATGGTTTTTTTCTTCGCTAAAACCATCGGTAAACTCCTTTTTTGTAGTGTTTATTTCAAAAAATAGTACAGGTTGCAATTTGTAAAAAGGACAATAATACATGTTACAATTAATATTGAACCATTTTTTTCCGAATGTCACTGTTATGCATAAGAAATATGACGTATAAATCGTCAATGTCACTTTTATATGTACAAGAAAGATGATGTGGATGCATAACAATAACAATTTATATGCACAATAATGATACCTGAAAAAAAAGTTTATACAAATTTTGACTTTATATTTTTGTTAACAAATGTCCTAAACAAGAATGGGTCTCATATATATTAAAGTGCACCGTGTACTCATAGTGTATTTTAGAATCGTGCGACTTGTTATAATGAAAAGTGAAACTTATTTACACTGAACTTTGCAACTATTTTTTCTTATTAATAGTTGCATGATTAAGTGTAAATCAATTATACTTTTCAATATAACAAGTCACACGATTCTAAAATGTTGAATGCACATTGCACCTGAGTGCATACTACCTGACCTAGCCTTCAAAAAAATATACTATATATGATTTGGGATAAAATTGAATATTGTCAAAATTATTGGAACTTAATCGAAGACAAAAAATTTTATGGGACTAAATTTATTTGAGACCAAAATTATGAAATTGATTGTGATTCATAAAAGAGTTTTATGGTGTATTGTGAATATCCTAATATGAAGTTTGATCAAACATGACACAATTACATAAAAAAATATCTCTTCACAAAAAATAGTACTCACTCCGTCCACTAAAAGTGTACTCAATTTTCTTATTTATTAGTTCATAAAAAATGTGTTCATTCATTTTATGGATACACTCGTTTTATCTCCACCCTCCAATTATCACCTAATTATCATATAATTATTGTACATTATTCACCAAATTCACCAAATTCACCAATACCCTATAATATTTCTTACTTTATATACTTTATCTATCTTTTCTTAAAATTTATGCCCAAAGAATTTAGCACAATTTTCATGAACAGGGGGAGTGTATCTCAAATATTAATTAAAAAATAAAAGACATAAAAAGTAATTAAGTGCATGTATAGAATAATAGAACCTACCCGCGTGCATCTTTTTTCTCTTTAATTTCAACTTTGGTCCTCGGGGTTCAAAAATAGATTAAAATTAGATTATGAAAAAATTAAGTGATTGTAAGCTATTTAGGGGGTGTTTTGAACCTCAACTTGAACAATAGAAGCACTTATTTTTTTTAAAAATTGGGTCCCACCAACTTAAAAAATAAGTGCTTCTAACTATTGTAGTTGGGTTCTAAAACAAGCCCTTAATAGTATTTTAAAGTTGATTGATTTGTAAAAAAAATAAAAAATCAAAGAGAAATTAATAGAAATTAAAAAAAAAAATTATAAGCTATCATACTTATTCAACTTTTAGCTTATATATTTTAATAGCTTATTTAATCTAACAAAAAGAGAAATAAAACACTTTAAATTGCTTTTGCACACAATTCTATATGATTATAAACACTTGTAAGTAATTTTTCTAAAACACCTCCATAAATGATACTTTAGCTTAACCTCGGCTGAGAGAAGTTTTTGTGTCATGGCTTTAAATGTCACCGCTTTGTGAAGCGGTTAATCTTGCTATATTTTATTGGTGTTTTACCTTACTTAATTTTTATTATTCCACGTGCATACTATGGAATATAAAATAGAGCAACAATTACTAAACACGTGACCTCACTCCTTGGTGAAGACGTAGAGGATCCATTACCCTCCATTCGTTGATGATCGAACCAAAATATTTTCAAATTGGAGAAACAACTCCTGGTAATTGAGATCTTAATTAGAAAGATTTCTGGAGTCATGCATCATGACTCATGATAACGTTTAGACTAGTTGATCAACGACTTCAAACGTTGCAAACTTTAAGTTTGTGATGAGTCCCTCGTAAACTCTAACGATCATTAAGTCTACGTGTTTATTTAATTACACGTAAAAAAATAGTATTAATTTATGCTAGTTTATATATCGACTTATATAGAAAATATAACTTTTTTGCTCACCCTAATAATATGAGAGAAGTAAGAAAAGTGATATGACGTGATATGGACATGAATAATAATGGAATAACGAATGACTAGTATTAATTTTGGTTAAGAGTGAGTGATGCAAAATTAGCGCTGAAATGGTGATTTGAGTCATATCACGTACGTAACAGGTTGCAATATATTGTGCATCTGTCAAAAGATATATAGTGTTAAATTCCAACTAATACCTTTTTATATATTGACTAATACTCTTAAGCACTTATTGTTTAGTGTAGTGTCTATAAATAGGTGAGAATAGGATTTAGAAAGGCACTTTGTTAATTTCAGTTTTCAGATTGTAACCAACTGCAAATTCTCTCATTCAATCTTGTTACTTCCAAGATATTGATTCCTTTATTCAATATGGTATCAGTTAATGAATTCATCTGATATGCTTTAGGTTTTGCATTTTCGCAAATTGTTCCTGGGTGAATTTTTTTCGATTGCGATTTGTGTCGATTAAATTCCATTTTTCGCTGCTTTCTTTGATCTTCTTGCAATTTTTGAGTTTTTACACTCGTTTTCTTCGTGTTTTCACGATTTCTTTCGAGTTCTATACTCATTTCTCTGTGATTTTCACGATCTCTTTGATTTCTTTGATGGCGTACAATGGTGTATCCCTCAACCGTGTAGATAATCCATTATCTCCTCTCACGCTCCACCCGAATGATAATCTGGCGGTTTCCATTGTCCTTGAACCGTTGGATGGGACTAATTTTGTCAGGTGGAGTAATGCGGTGAAGAGAACTCTGAGTCTCAAGAACAAAGCTCCGTTAATCGATGGTTCTTTGCCGATTCTGGAGGAAGGTCCTGATCGTGTTATCCACGCTACGTGGGTACGGGCCAACGACTTGGTCCTGATGTGGATTCTCAACTAAATCAAGACGGATATCAAGAGGACTCTCCAGTATTTCACGGTTGCCAAAGATGTTTGGACCGAATTACATGTCAGGTACACTCAATCCGATGATAAGTTCTATTTCTAAGGGTAACCAGTCCTTAGTCTCTTACTATAATCAGTTCAAATCTCTTTGGGATGAGTGTTTGAGCTTTCGCCCTGTTTTACAATGTAATTGTCGTGTTTTGAGTCAGTGTACTTGTGAAATCCCTAAGACTGTGGCTAGGACTCAAGAAAGAGATGCCATAGTTAAATTCTTGATTGGCTTAGATGATTCTTATGCGGCCATTAGATCTCAGATATTGATGCAGTCTAGGAAGATGTCCTTATCTAAGGTGTATTCCATTTTACTTCAAGAAGAGTCTCAGATGGCTTTAAAATGTGAACTTGTCACTGCTCAATCTGATAGTGTTGCTATGCTTGCTAAAAATGCAAAGTTCTATAAGGACAAGAAGAAGCCTCTCACTTGTACTCATTGTGGAGGACCTGGTCACATTGTTGACAGGTGCTTCCAACTTATAGGGTATCCCCCTGGTTGGAAAGGCCCTAGGGGCCCTAGAAATGGGAATCCCACTGCTCATAATGTTCAATCTAAACCTGATGTGTGTTTTGAAGATGTATCCCTTGGTTACACAAGAGATGTTCGACCAATTCCTGGAGTTTGCTAAGAAACAGAAGTCTCCTGCTGACCATTTTGTAGCTGGAACATTTGCTGAAAGGGTTCCACAGCAAGCTAGTGTTGTCCAGCAAGTAGGTATCTCAGGTACTTCTTGTTGTTTCAATAATGTTACTGATAATAATATTGATTGTTATACATGGATTCTGGACACTGGTGCTACTGACCATATGATACATGATCTTGCACGTTTTACTTCCCCACCTGAGCCTTCTGATGTTAAAATCAAACTCCCTAACAATTCTTTTACATCAGCTACTTTTATGGGTAATATCAGGTTGAATGAGCATTTAACTTTGTATAATGTGCTTTATGTTCCTGAGTTTACTTTCAATCTCTTGTCCATTTCTCATTTGACTAGAACAGCTGCCCATTTCTCATCCAAACAGCTGCCCATTTGATTAACAGAACTCCCTCTTCTGTTTTGGGAAACAAAACCCCTTTTGAAATTTTACATAACAAGCTTCCTGATTATTCTTATCCCCCTAAGCAACGGAAATCCCCTCTTGACCAGATCCGCTGGTCTGCAATATTCCCTCAGAACATCATGAAAGAGAGGGGTAGCATCTCCGATCCGGGGGCGCTCGGGAAAACAACCCCGTAGAGGGCGAAGAAGGCTTTACCTTAATGTAATGGTCCGTACGCACGCTCGCAACTTACCGTACCAAGCGCGGCAGTCTCATCCCCTAGAGTTGCAGAGCGGAGTTCTTTTTTAAGCTAAACACTAAGCAACGAAACCAAAAGCAAAGGAGTTTTGGTTATCTTTGTTTTGCTAGTACTTTGCTTTCTAACAGGTTAAAGTTTGATCCAAGAGCAATAAATTGTGTTCTGTTGGGTTATCCTTTTGGGACAAAAGGGTATAGAGTGCTTGACATTGCTACTCGTAACATTTTCATTTCTAGAAATGTGAGGTTTCATGAATATGTTTTTCCTTTCACTCAAATGTCACCTGCTTCTTCTTCCTTCTGATGGTTTTCTTAAAGATGATGTTATTGTGACTGATTCTTTATATGGGCATAAGTATGATGCATATTCTAATGACAATGTTGTTCATCAAGATTTGCATGATGAGATTTCTGGGGTTTCTGTTGATATGATTTCTGGTGATTCTGATAGTAATCTAGTGGTTAATCAGCTAGGAGAGAATGAGCAAATTAATCAGGATAATCTTAGAAGATCATCTAGAGTTAAAAACACCCCTTCTTATCTGGATGTGTACAAAACCTGCTTACCTGTTAATCCCAAGGCTGTTAATTTAGCCAAACATTCCAGTATTCCCTATCCTATTTCAAAATATCTGTCTGTTGACAAGTTAGGTGAATCTCATAAGGCCTTTACTACTTCTATTACTCAACACATAGAGCCTAAAACTTATAAGCAAGCTAGTAAATATGAGAATTGGAATGTGGCTATGCAAAATAAAATACAAACCTTAGAAAGAACTAATACTTGGTCCTTAGTTCAATTACCAAAAGATAAGCACACTATAAGTTGTAAATGGGTTTATAAGATTAAGTACAAGCCTAATGGTACTATTGAGAGGTATAAGTAGGCTAGTAGCCAAAGGTTATACTCAAGAGGAGGGAATAGGTTATTTTGATACATTCTCCCCTGTAGCTAAAATAACCACTGTTAGGATTCTTTTATCAATTGTTGTGGCAAAGAATTGGTGTATACATCAATGTGAAGTAAATAATATTTTTTTACATGGTGATCTTGATGAGGAAGTCTATATGACCCCCCCTGGCTATTTTGTTCCTGAAAATTCTGTTTGCAAGCTCAATAAGAGTTTGTATGGTCTCAAACAGGCTAGTAAGCAATGGTTCACTAAACTCTCTGAAACACTGATTTCTATTGGTTTCATTCAGTCCAAAGCTGATACATCTCTTTTCACAAAGTCTTCTGGTTTTGATTTCACAATTCTATTATGCTATGTGGATGATATAATCATCATTGGAACTAGTATTACTAAGATTCTTTCTGTTAAGTCCTTTTTACATGATAAATTCACAATAAAGGATCTTGGTATATTGAAGTATATCCTTGGTACTTAAATTGCAAGAAGTGACAAGGGCATTCAGTTATGCCAACGAAAATATATTTTGGATTTACTTACAGATTATGGTTACCCTGATAGTTGATGAGGGTCTTAATTGCTTGTGTGATGGTCATTTTAAGTGCCTTATTTGATGTGATTTGAGCTCATTTTCAATGAAAAGTGCTACTAATCCCATTTATTTGAGAATGTAATGAAATGTGTAGGAAATGGGTAAAAACGAGCAAGAAGTGGTGCAAAACTGGCCTGATTTAAAATTATGTTTCAGAAGAGAGTTAAACCATTAGAAGAGCATTGAAACAGGGTTCCAATGGAAAAAGAATCAACTCAATCGGAGTTCGGGAGCTCAAGTTATGAGCGAAACAAAAGTGTTGCGCAAAAATGGAGAAAGAGAGGCTGCTCGACTCGAGCAACATTGCTCGAGTCGTGCAGGTCCTAAAAGCGGGCTTGTTGCAATGCGATTTTAAAGAAAACTACTTCCAACACTTGCTTGAGTCGAGCAACCTTGCTCGACCTCCCTTAGGTCGAGCAAGGGCGAATTTTCCAAAGTTTTGAGTTGCTCGACCCAATTTTGGTCGAGCAACACTGCTCGAGTCGAGCAGCCTGAAAAAAAGAAAACGTGCACGCGATTTCACACTTGCTTCAGTCGAGCATCTCTGCTCGAGTCAAGCAAGCCAAAATATCTGAGGTCCCCAATTCTGACCTAGAGACACATGCCAGAGGAGTCCAAAAGCATATAAAAGGCCTTATTTCATTTTTTATCAAGGGGGAGCAGCTGGAACTTTTGTAGGGATAAGGTTTTTGAGCATTTTTCTTCATTATATGTCCCTAGTGATACTTTTCAATTTTTGGAAGTACTTTTGAGTGTAGATCTCTTAGAAATTCATAGTTTAGCTAGATTTAAGAGTTAATTGCATTTACAAACAAGGATTGAAGGAGTTTATGTTTTATATTTCAAGTTTCTTATCTATTTCATCTTTGGAGGCACTATCTTTCTATAATCTCTTGTTTAATCATCATTTTAATATGGGTTTATCATATTTCTTCATTTTAGCCATGGGTTTCTCTTCTAGAACCATGTGCTAAGCTTATTTGCTTTGGGTGTTGGATATATGTGGGGAAATTGGTGGGTTTGTGAACTAATTTCTTGATTATGTCTATGTGGGTGATTTTCTATTGTTTCTATTGTTGTGGGTTTAATGCTTCAATTATCTTGTTGATTCTATTAGCTAGCATTTTTATTTTTGTGTATTACAACTAGGGTTGGATATGCTTGATTAAGTTGTGAGTGTGAGTCTCAATTTGGGTAATTTGATGTTACTTAGTAGTTAGTTCAATCAAAAGTTGGCTAGTGGCTAAAATGACAACAATAGACATTAATCGAGTAGATGTCGTCTATGAGGTTGGTGAGGAAACGATATTTAGGAATTAGTAACCGTGTTGAAACTTCTTATTCGTCACAATCTTGGGAGATTATGAGATTAATTAGATGCTAGTTAATTCACGTTGTTCACCTAGGCCTCAAAAGGGATGGTCTACACATTTTAGTGATTGCTCCTAGCTAAATCACCACTTTTGACATAATTGAGTAGTTGGTTTGTGAACTTGTTAGTGACCCCACATAAAGGAAACACCCGAAGTAATTCTCTCACCCTTGCTCTGTCCCTCGAAAGTTAGTTTTAATTGCTTGATTACTTTTTGTTCTTATTTTACTTGATTAGTAGTTAATTATTAGTTTTAATTCTAGTTGTCTTTAATTGAAAATTAGTACTTGAGTTAACTTGCTTTTAAAACTTTTATTACTTCTATAATATCATGGATACGTATAACTTTAGGGGTCCACTCCTCTCCTAGTCTCTTGGGTTCGATAAATACTTGGTCAAATTACTTACACTACTACGACGATCCCGTACTCTTGTGGGGGAGTAGGAAAATATTTTTAACAAAAAAATTCCGATCAAGTCAATGGCGCAGTTGCCGGGGACTAGTTGAGAGCTTGTTTAGGTGGGACTTGAAGTTAGTTGAAGTGATATTAGTAGTTGCATTTATTTTCATGTTTTATTTCACTCTTCGTGTTTCTTTTCTTCTTGTGGTATTGTTACTTGATCATTTCTTAGGTGTATGATCACAAGAGCACGACAGGAAAACCTTGAACCGATAAATCTTGAGATTGAAGCGGAAGCAAGGAGGAGAAATCGAAATCGGAACCGAGAAAGAGGAGCAAATCTAAATCAAGAGATGGAAGCAAATCTTGAAAATCCTCAAAATGAAGGGGGAGGTGGACACAATGATGGAAATCCACAAGTTGAGGTTGATGCGCAAAACGGGAATGTGAACCCGCAACCAAACCCACAACCCTTTCCCAATGTGAAACCCGGAGGATATTACCAAGGTTACAATCCCTACCCTACCATATCAATACAATCCTTACCTACCCAACAACCCACAAAACGTCCATCACCATGGTCCTTCTTATCCACCGCCACCACTACCTCAAGGAGAGAACCAAAACCATCAAAATCCGCAAAACCCACACAATCCACAAGCCCAAAATCCACCTCCACCACCACCTCAGGAGGTGAGAACAAAATCCTCAAAGGGGCGTACCCCCACATCCTTTCCAAAATCCACCACCACCCCAAAACCCGTTTCAACCACCTTATTCCAACATGTTCAACCATTACCTCTTTTATAACCATCATTACATGCAAGATCGGCCACTCCACACCTACTTCGAGCCCCAACCTCGAGAGTTCTATGACGGGATTGCAAGGCCTAATGTAGAGGCAAACAATTTCACAATTGATCCCGCAATGTTGAAACTCTTGATGGGGAATAAATTTGAGAGGGCAAGTGATAAGGAGGATCCATACAAACACTTGGATCAGTTCTTACTTTTGGCGGACACATTTAAGAGGAACGGGGTGACCGAAGATGCCAAGAGGCTTAGGATGTTTGCTTTCACCCTCGAGGGAAAAGCAAAAACATGGTTGAGTAAGGAAATTCCACCCGGAAGTGTGACAACTTGGGATGAAGTGAGAAAGAAATTCTTGCTCAAGTTTTATCCACCATCAAGAACGGTCCAAGCAAGGTGGAAAATCACCAATTTCAAGCAAAAGCCAAATGAAAGCATCAAAGAGGCATGAGAGAGATTCAACCAATTGCTAGCCGAATGTCCTCAACATGGATTTCCCGATGAACAAACCACCACGGCATTCTTTTGTGGGATGAATGAGGAAGTTCAATATCACTTGAATGCATGCTCCGGAGGGGGTTTCCTCAACCTAACCTCGAAAATGGCAAGTGCTTTTATGGAGGTAATCATCGATAATTCCTCACAATTGAACACGGGGAATGGACCACAAAGAAGGGTGGCACAAGTTGAGGAAGGAGATCTTATGAAAACGATGATGATGACGTTGATCGACAAAGTGAGTTTTCTTTCCAACCAACTGGTGCAAGTTGAACAAAGCCAAGGGACAAATCAAATGGGTCCGATCGAGGACGTTAATTTCATGGGTAGACCTCAATACCAAGGAGGTTACCAACCAAATTACCAAGGAGGAAAGCAAGGTTAAAATCAAGCTCAAGGCCAAGTGCAAGGTTTCTATAGACCTCCTTATCATGGGCAACAAGGACCAATTCAAAGTCAACCACAAGGAGGTCAACCTTCATCCTTCCAAGGCAATGCTCAATGAAGCAATTCTTATAATTCAAATCTCCGTAGGCATGAAAATTTCTCTTATTCGAACCCGAAAGGTGCAATTCAATATCCACCCGATTTTGACCCTGGAGCTAAGCTACCGAATGGAGAAGGAAGAGCAACAAATGAAGAGCTAATTGCTCACTTGATTAAGAAAACGGAGACGAGTGATGCTCGATTTGACAAGTTCGAGGAGTACATGAAGACCCAAAGTAATATTCTCGTACAACAAGGGAATACACTTTCTCAACAAGGGAACACCCTTGTCAACATGGAAATCAACTCAAGTCAATTGAGTTTCAACTTGGGCAATTGGCATTATCCGTTGGGAATATCCATCAACAAAGGAAACTTCCCTCCAACACCGAAGTCAACCCTAAAGAGCATTGCAAAGCCATTAAGTTGAGAAGTGGAACCTTATACAAGGGACCACAAATGCCTAAGGAGATGATTGAGAATGAAAAAGAGTTGGAAAATGTAGAGGAAGTTGCTTCTAGAGAAGATGAAGTTGCTCAAGAAGGAAATGAGGAAGATGGTCAAGAGGATCAAGACGAGAACCTTGATGATGAATACAATGAGTTTAATCGGAAGGATGAAGATGAGGAAGACAAGGGGATGAAAGGTAAGAATCAAGAGAAGGAAGTGGAAAAAGGAGTTCAAAAAGAAGCAAGTCCACCACGAGTTCCAAAATGGAGGATTGTCAAAGAATTGAGAGAAAGGAAGGATGATGTGCCATGCGACAAATGGGGAGTTCCCATGACTCTTGTTCCACCACCATACCCCAAGAGATACATAAAACAAAAGATGGCGGGAAAGTTTGCCAAGTTCCTTGATATCTTCAAGAAGATTCACATCAATATCCCATTTGAAGATGCCTTGGAGCAAATGCCACATTACACGAAGTTCTTGAAAGATGTGATGGCAAACAAAAAGAAGCTTGGGGTGAACGAAACGATAAACTTGACGGAAGAGTGTAGTGTGTTGGGGAATTAATTGCCCAGATCTATTCGGGATGAATATTTAAATACAAATTTAATTCTAACAATTATTACTAGCATGAATTAATCCTATATTAATTCAAATAATAATTCAACAACAAATCATGCATATAAACAACTCATATAAATCCTACGCATGCAGAATTGCTACGGATTTACGTGAACTAACCTCTCGGAGTGACAACCATTGAGAAGATGGATCCTGTTCACACGAACACACCAAAAGTCCTTCTCAAGTATTCTCTTATCCTTGTTCAACAATCCGGTGGTAGGAACTCACGAACAATTTAACAAAAGGGAAAAATAAAATTATGTTGCACCACCTTTGTGGATTTCTAATTTTTCCAACACATGAAATTGCACTTGGGGATGAAAAAATCATCCCTATTTATAAGAGGGTGATGGCCGATTTTTACTAGGGGAATAGGGAGGAAAAATCTCTTTCTTGATCTTCAAGAAATCTTGAATATATATCCAATATATTCTTTTCTCCATAATTAAAATATTCCATAAAAATCTCACTCTCTTATTGTTATGGTATTTTCAAAATTTTAGGATAAAGATTCCAAGATTTGGATCTTATTGAATTTATGAGATATACTTGTATTCCAAGAATACATATCTTCCATAATATCTTTTCAAGAAAATCAAGAAAATATTTCTTTCCCTTTATTTCTCATAATTTTCGAAAATCCCACATAAATAACTAAGTGAGAGATTTCTTGAATTTAATGAGATAATCTTGTATTCTAAGAATACATATCCTCATTCCATAACAAAATTCAAAGAAAATCTTTCTCCCCTTTTATTCATGTTTTTCGAAAAAATTGGAAAAAATAAGCAACCATAATTTATTTTATTTTAAACACATTTTTAGTTATTGGACATTATGTTTGGGCTACTTGAGGGACCTTTAGGAGAATTAAGATTGGACCTTCTAATGGACTTTGAATATCTAATATTGAGCCACAATATTATTCAAGCCCATAAATATTAATTAATCCCACTACATAATTAATATTGCACTATCCATCTTAACCCATATTACTGTTAATATGGCTCCCGGTTTTTATTTCCCGTGTTTAAGATTATCCAGCCCATTAATTAATTCAAGCCACTGAAATAACTTTTCCAATAATTAATATCTTTTGTCCTTGGTCAAGGAACGGTTCAACATTATTATCCATACCGGAAACTAATTCCACTTGCAAGATTTGGTATGATAAATCTTATGAACCTCCCAAGGGGGAAAATCGAACAAGCGTACTTAAACACGATTCTTCGTATTAAATCTTAGCAATCGCATGTGACCAATAATATTGCCCAAGATATAAAGTATTGAATCTCATTGATTCTCTACCCGTCATAAGTCAAACCAATAATTACTAACCACACACGATCCTATTTAAGAGACGGAGATTAAGAAATAACGAACCACTGAGGTCTAATTCTTCCTAATTCAGTGTTGAAGAATTTATCCTCCTGTAGGTCCTATTCAATGCTGAAGAATTTATCCTCCTGTAGGTCCTATCAGTGCATCAGTCATGCACTAATGTAATCTCTTGGTCAAGACAAGTCAATCTGAGCCTTACACTTCAACCTTTCACGATGGATTGTTCATTTCCATCTAGGTCGTGAACAACGTATTTTTAGTTACAAGGGACTGTTAATTTAATCTTCTGTGATCTGGTATCACTAAATTAACTACAATGTAACACGTACTATTTGTTGAACAATTATGGTTTAAATATATGTAACATTCAATGATATTTAAAGCATCAGTGATAAATGATTTATTTAAGTAAATAAGACAGAAATTCAGTTTGGTTATACAAAGTAAAAGCATACTTTCCAGTATAACCCCAACAATCTCCCACTTATACTCAAAGTCTGCTTTTAAGTATACTACAGCATATCTCATGTAGTTCCTAATGCGTGACATCTAATGTCACCTACACGAACCTAATAATATCTCCCACTTATACTCAAAGCAGATTGGCAAAGGTCTTGACACCCATTCCTTCCACATGTCTCTCGAATGTGTTCTGAGGCAGACCCTTTGTGAATGGATCTGCTAGGTTGTTTTCTGACGCGATCTTTGCCACCTCTATATCTCCTCTCTTAACGATTTCTCGTATAAGATGGTATTTCCTTTCAATGTGTTTGCTGGCCTTGTGGGCTCTTGGTTCTCTTGAATTTGCAACTGCTCCGGCATTATCACAGTAAACAGTGATTGTACTGGGCAAATTCGGAACTACATCCAAGTCCACTACGAAGTTCTTGAGCCAAACCGCTTTTTTTGCTACCTCGCAAGCAGCTACATATTCAGCTTCCATGGTAGAATCGGCGATGCATTTCTGCTTAACGCTTCTCCATGTCATGGCTCCTCCCCCATGCAAAACACACTACCGGAGGTAAATTTTCTAGAATCTAAGTCTGATTGGAAATCCGAGTCCGTGTAACCGATGGGGATTAGACTATCTGACTGATAAACTAACATTCTATCCCGAGTTCTTTTCAGATACTTCAGAATGTTTTTAACTTCTGTCTAATGCTCTTTTCCCGGATTACTTTGATATCTCGCTACCATGCCAACGGCAAAGCAGATATCCGGTCTCGTGCACAACATTGCATACATAAGACTTCCGACAGCCGAAGCATAAGGAATGTCTTTCATGTCATCTATCTCCTTTTGTGTCTTAGGGAACATTTCCTTGGATAGATGGATTCCATGTCTGAAAGGTACGAAGCCTTTCTTGGAATCCTGCATGTTGAATCGCTTCAAGACAGTGTCTATATATGAAGCTTGTGATAAGCCTATCATCATTTTCTTGCGATCTCGAGTGATCTTGATCCCAAGGATGTGCCCGGCTTCCCCTAAGTCCTTCATATCAAACTGTTTTGAAAGCCATGCCCTTACGTTTGACAACACCTTTACATTGTCCCCGATGAGCAGAATGTCGTCTACATATAATACCAAGAATACCGATGCAGTTTTGACACGCTTCTTGTACACACAACTTTCGTACTCATTTTGATCAAACCCATAAGACTTTATTACTTGATCTGCTTGTTTGAGTCCATAAATGGACTTCTTGAGCTTTCAAACTAGGTGTTCTTGGCCTTTTTCAATGAAGCCTTGGGGTTGTTACATATAGATTTCCTCTTCAAGACTTCCGATAAGGAAAGCCGTCTTGACATCCATTTGCCTGATTTTAAAGTCGAGATGCGCAGAAATCGACAAGAGGATTCAGAGAGACTTGAGCATTGCTACAGGTGAAAAGGTTTCCTCATAGTCGGTCACTTCTTTCTGAGTATAACCTTTCGCCACAAGCCTTCCCTTGAAGGTTTCCACCTTCCCGTCCGGTCCTCTTTTCCTCTTGTATTTGTTGGGATTATACTGGAAAGTATGCTTTTACTGGAAAGTATGCTTTTACTTTGTATAATCGAAACTGAATTTCCAGACTTATTTACTGAAATAAATTGTTTATCACTGATGCTTTAAATATGATTGAATATTACATATATTTACTGCATAATTGTTCAATAATTCGTACATGTTACATTGTAGTTAATTTAGTGATACCAGATCACAGAAGATTAAATTAACAGTCCCTTGTAACTAAAAGTACGCCATTCACGACCTAGATGGAAATGAACAACCCATCACGAAAAGGTTGAGGTGTAAGGCCTCGATTGGTTTGTATTGACCAAGAGATTACACTAGTGCATTTGAATAGGACCTCTGAGGAGGATAAATTCTTGAAGCCGAACAAGGAAGAATTAGACCTCAGTGGTTCGTTGTTTCTTAACCTTCGTCCCTTAAATAGGATCACGTGGGATTGGTAACTATTGCTTTGACTTATCATGGGTGCGAATCAGAGAGAGATTCAATACTTTTTATCTTGGGCAATATTATTGGTCACATGTGATTGCTAAGATTTAATCTGAAGAATCGTGTGCAGAAACGCTTGTTTGATTTGCCCTTGGGAGGTTCATAAACTTTATCATACCAAATCTTGCAAGTGGAATTAGTTTCCGGTATGGATAATAATGTTGAACCGTTCCTTGACCAAGGACAAAAGATATTAATTAACGGAAAGCTATTTCAGTGGCTTGAATTAATTAATGGGCTAGATAATTTAAACACGGGAAATAATGACCGGTAAACACGGGAAATAATGACCAGGAGCCATATTGACTGTAATATGGGTTAAAATGGATAGTGCAATATTAATTATGTAATGGGATTAATTAATATTTATGGGCTTGAATTATATTGTGGCTCAATATTAGATATTCAAGATCCATTAGAAGGTTCAATCTTAATTCTCCTAAAGGCCCCCTGAGTAGCCCAACAAATAGTCCATTAACTAAAAAAGGTGATTAAAATAAAATAAATATTGTTGCTTAATTTTTCCTCTAATTTTTGAAATTTATGGATAAAAGAGGGAGAAAGATTTTCTTTGAATTTTGTTATGGAATGAAGATATGTATTCTTGGAATACAAGATTATCTCATTAAATTCAAGAAATCTCCCACTTGGTTATCTATATAGAAAATTTCGAAATTTTGAAAATATAGTGGGCAAAAAAGATTTTCTTGATTTTCTTGATTTTCTTGAAAGATATTATGGAAGATATGTATTTCTTGAAATACAAGAATATCTCATAAATTCAAGAAGATCCAAATCTTGGATTCTTGCACACATTAATTTTCGAAAATACCATATTGTTGAGGAGTGGGATTTTTGTGGAATATTTTAATTATGGGAAAAAGAATATAAGAGATATATTCAAGATTTCTTGGTGACCAAGAAAAGTCTTTTCCCACATTGATTTTTCACTGAAAATTTCGACCACCCCTCTCCTATAGGGGATGATTAGTTCATTCCCAAGTACAATTCCATGTGCTGGAAAAATTAGCAAATCCACAAAGGTGGTGCAACAAAGTTTATTTTTTCTTTTAGTTAATTGTTCGACAAGTGTCCTTCCACCGGATAGTTGAGCAAGGGCTAAGGGAATACTTGGGAAGTCCTTTTGGTTAGTCCGTCCGACCGAAGTCACTGCCATCCCGAGAGGTACGTTCACGTAAACCCGTAGATTCCGCATGCGTAGGTTTTACGTGGCTTTTTATATGCATGATATGTTGTTGCAATTATTATTTGAATTAATATAGGATTAATTCATGCTAGTAATAATTAAAGAATTAAATTTGTATTTAATAGATCTGTGCAACTCATTCCCCAACAGTATTCCCACTTGCAACCAATGGGTTTGACCCCATTAAGTGGTTCGACTAGCTCCCACACTCTGTTATGATCCATAGAACCCATTTCGGCTTCCATTGTTGTTTGCCAAGAAACCACATCCTTGTCTTGGATTGCCTCGTCGTAAGTCCATGGGTCTGATTCATCTTGACCGGGGACTAAGTCCGAGGACTCTCCTACCCCCATGAATATCTCGGGTTATCTTACAACCCTCCCACAACGACGAGGTTCTGGTTGTGTAAGTGTGTCGTTTGGTATGTCATCTTGTACAGTTGGCACTGAGGTTAGCCCCCTTAGCTCATTTAAGGTAATCTCATTTCTGGGCTTTCTTTCGTTCATATAGTCTTCTTCCAAAAATCTAAAGTGGGTGCTTATTACCACCTTTTGATCTTCGGGACCATAGAACATACACCCTTTTGTTCCTTCGGGGTATCCTATAAATAGTCTTAATTCTGATCGAGGATCCAATTTTCCGACTTCTTTGTCGAACACGTAGGCCGGACACCCCCAAATTCTCATGTGTCTCAAATTGGGCTTGCGCCCGGTCCACAATTCTTTGGGAGTTTTGGGAACCGATTTGGATGGCACCAAGTTCAGAATGTAAGCCGTTGTTTCCAAGGCATGACCCCAGAACGACTTGGGTAGATCCGCATAACTCATTATTGATCTAACCATTTCTAAAAGAGTTCTGTTTCTTCGCTCTGCAACCCCGTTTTGTTGAGGGGTTCCGGGTGCAGTTAGTTGGGATATAATCCCTTCATCTGACAAGTAGTTCAAAAACTCATCGCTGAGGTACTCGCCTTCACGATCAGATCGTAGAGACTTGATACATTTTTCCCTATGATTCTCTGCTTGAGCCTTAAATTCTTTGAATTTTTCAAAGGTCTCAGATTTATGCTTCATAAGGAAAATATAGTCGTTCCTCGAGTAATCATCAATAAAGGTGACGAAATACTCATAACCTCCTCTTGCTTTGATTGACATTGGACCACATACGTCTGTGTGAACGATTTCTAATACTTCTTTGGCTCTATTCCCCTTGGCTCCGAATGCCCCTTGGTCATTTTACCCTCCAAACATGATTCGCAAGTTGGGATTGGTTCAACCCTGAGAGACTCCAATGAACCATTTTCTACCAGCCTTTGAATCCTTTTTGGATTAATATGTCACAATCTGAGATGCCATAGAAGTGTCTCGTTCACTCTGATGAATGTTTTCTTTTATCGGAAACAGTTGATGTGTTATAGGATGCATTTTGTGAGTGGTGTGCACAGTTAATTGTATAGAGATTATTCGACAACGTTCCATGACAGATAAATTTATCATAAAGAGAAATGGTAACAACTTTTCAAAAGTAACCGAATATCTATCAAGGTAAAGTTTAGAAATCGAAATTAAATTCTTTCTAGAACTAGGAACGTAAAGAACATCTCTTAAAATTAAAACTCTGTCTTCAAAAGACAGGTGCACTTCTCCCACTGCTTCAGTTGCCACTCTCGTAGCATCGCCCAGTGTGATGAGGATTTCACTCCCACTAAGTTGTCGAGTCAGCTTGAACTCCTGTAAAGTGAAACAAACATGATCAGTGGATCCCGTATCCACCACCCATAAATGGGAGGCATACGCCGCTAAACAAGTTTCAACAACTAGTGCGTGATAATTATCTTTCTTTCCATTCCTTTTGAGTTTGGAACATGCTGACCTCCAATGTCCTTTTTCACCACAGTTGAAGCACTTCCCCATTGCTGGTTTACTCACTCCTCCACCTCCCTTCACCTTTTCTTTGCCCTTGGCAACACTTGAGTTCACTTGCTTGTGGTCTTTATCCTTTTTCTTGTTCTTACCACCCTTTGGCCTAGAAGAAGAAGAAGGTCCATTTGCCACCAAGGCTTGGCTCTTTTGCCCCAATATCGCCTCTGCCAAGACTAAAGCTTGCAACAGGTCAGACATCGAGAACTTCTGATTGTTCATTTGGTAGTTCAGCCTGAACTGTTCAAAAAATTTCGGCAGAGAGTGGAGCACGAAATCGATTTGGGTCTCGATATCGTATTCAGCTCCAAGTACCTCAAGCTTGTTAAGGTGAGCCATCATCTGGTGTATGTGCTCCCTTACGGGTGTTCCCTCCACCATTTTCATAGAGAGCAAGTCCCTCATGGTGATCTGACGAGCCACACAGTTCTGATGTTGAAACATCGCTTTAAGACTAGTCATGATGTCTGCAGCGGTCTCAACGTTTTGGTGTTGGTGTTGCAACACATCTGACATTGAAGCCAAGATGGTACACTTTGACATTTCGTTGGAACGCTCCCAGTCAGCATACTCTTTCTTAACTGCTTTAGTTGACTTATCATTTGGCTTTTCTGGTTTAGGTGTTGTGAGAACCTAGTTATGGCTTTGTGCAGTGAGGACAATAGTAAGTTTACGATTCCAATCAATGAAGTTTTCACCAGTAAGCAAATTATCTCTAAGTATATTGAACAGTGGATTAAAAGGTTGCGACATGCTGAACTGAAATAAATAACAATTTGTATAAGCACAAACATATCACAAGGTTCGATCACATGTATCATATTAAAATCTCAAAAAAATATGAACATGCATCAGCCAACATCTCAAAATAGTTTAAATAAGCCACGTGGGGTGGGTCATTATTTAAACACATTCAAGCAGGTTACAAACAAGAAAACAGTTACAAACCTTTAATATCCAGATTAATAGTTGGCTCCCACTTGACCAATATAAAATTGACAGGGACTTCGGGAAAGTATATGCATACCAATTTTATACCTAAGTAATAACCATGATTAAATACAGAATTATTATTTTGTTTTGAACGAGCCTCGTGGGGAGGGTCATCGTCGCCACTAATAATAACCCATAATCATTCTTTCAAAATTTATTCATGTGAAGTCTATCTTTTGGCCGTCCCGTGGGGGGAATTTCTCCAAAAGAATCCACAAATAAATAAATCATGGAGGTCAAAATTAATTCAATTTTATTATCCGGAATAAAATTGTCAATTAATTATTTATACATACTTAGTAATTTTTTAAGGTGAGATTTTTCAAAATATTTTCTCATGCATCGCATATTTAAACACAATTTAAGTAAGCACAAAATAATGCAAAACATCAAAATAAAAATTAAACACATTGGGAACATATATCCAATTGTCACGGTTAACTTTGTCATGTATTGAGCTTGAGAAATCGTCTCCACAGCCTTCATCATTCGTCTCGAAAAGCTCCCACTCGACCGCAATAAATTCTTTAAAACGTTCTCCATTTTTGGGTTAGGACGACGTCCGGAAAAATGAGTAGCTCGCGACCCAGAACACGAGTCGCATGCACCTAGGTGCATGCCCCGATCCGGCTCGGCCATCCCGCCCCGTCGCACTCGGCACATGCGCGCCGAGCGTCGCCCGGATGCGTCCCCATCCGGGGTCCTTCGCCCTGCGCCCGAACAACCAAGCCCGCATGCATGCGGCATTGCCCGACCCCGTCCACGTGCCTAGCGCGCCTCCGCCTTACCCCATCCGCAATCGCCTGGGTGGTGCGCGCAGTCGCTAGGCATTCCACCTAGCCAGCGTGCTCCGTCTTGGCTTGCGTACGTCTGGGCACTTGGTCGTCCGTCTTTAATTCTCCATCTCCAACTTTGCTCACGATCCGGTTACAATTTATTTATAAAAAATAAATAAACCTAGATCTAGAATAGTCTATTACATTGAACGAATCAAACAAATCCTAATCTACTCGTGGATTTTCTCACGAGACAAAACGAATTCGAACGAATCGAATTAAAAACCACAATTTATATGCATGCATAAATATAAACATTCATCAAATACCATGACAATTGGATACCTACAAAAAAGATCTAGCAATTCTACTATCCAATTTCAAATTTAATGAAAACGAATTTAATTACAATCTAAAATTCACAGCCCGAAACCGAGGCTCTGATACCAGTTGGGAAATTAATTGCCCGGATCTATTCGGGATGAATATTTAAATACAAATTTAATTCTAACAATTATTACTAGCATGAATTAATCCTATATTAATTCAAATAATAATTCAACAACAAATCATGCATATAAACAGTTCACATAAATCCTACGCATGCGGAATTGCTACGGGTTTAGGTGAACTAACCTCTCGAAGTGACAACCGTTGAGAAGATGGATACCGTTCACACGAACACACCAAAAGACCTTCTCAAGTATTCCCTTAACCTTGTTCAACAATGCGGTGGTAGGAACTCGCGAACAATTTAACAAAAGGGAAAAATAAAATTATGTTGCACCACCTTTGTGGATTTCTAATTTTTCCAACACATTGAATTGTACTTGGGGATGGAAAAATCATCCCCTCTTTATAAGAGGGTGATGGCCTATTTTTACTAGGGGAATAGGGAGGAAAAATCTCTTTCTTGATCTCCAAGAAATCTTGAATACATATCCAATATATTCTTTTCTCCATAATTAAAATATTCCATAAAAATCTCACTCTCTTATTGTTATGGTATTTTCAAAATTTTAGGATAAAGATTCCAAGATTTGGATCTTCTTGAATTTAAGAGATATACTTGTATTCCAAGAATACATATCTTCCATAATATCTTTTCGAGAAAATCAAGAAAATCTTTCTTTCCCTTTATTTCTCATAATTTTCGAAAATCCCACATAAATAACTAAGTGGGAGATTTATTAAATTTAATGAGATAATCTTGTATTCCAAGAATACATATCCTCATTCCATAACAAAATTCAAAGAAAATCTTTCTCCCCTTTTATTCATGTTTTTCGAAAAAATTGGAAAAAATAAGCAACCATAATTTATTTAATTTTAAACACTTTTTTCAGTTAATGGACATTATGTTTGGGCTACTTGAGGGGCCTTTAGGAGAATTAAGATTGGACCTTCTAATGGACTTTGAATATCTAATATTGAGCCACAATATTATTCAAGCCCATAAATATTAATTAATCTCACTACATAATTAATATTGCACTATCTATCTTAACCCATATTACTGTTAATATGACTCCCGGTTATTATTTCCCGTGTTTAAGATTATCCAGCCCATTAATTAATTCAAGCCACTGAAATAACTTTCCAATAATTAATATCTTCTGTCCTTGGTCAAGGAACGGTTCAACATTATTATCCATACCGGAAACTAATTCCACTTGCAAGATTTGGTATGATAAATCTTATGAACCTCCCAAGGGGGCAAATCGAACAAGCGTACTTGCACACGATTCTTCGTATTAAATCTTAGCAATCACACGTGACTAATAATATTGCCCAAGATAAAAAGTATTGAATCTCATTGATTCGCTACCCATGATAAGTCAAAGCAATAGTTACCAATCCCACGTGATCCTATTTAAGGAACGAAGATTAAGAAATAACGAACCACTGAGGTCTAATTCTTCCTTGTTCAGTTCTGAAGAATTTATCCTCTTGTAGGTCATATTCAGTGCATCAGTCATGCACTAGTGTAATCTCTTGGTCAAGACAAGCCAATCTGAGCCTTACACTTCAACCTTTCACGATGGATTGTTCATTTCCATCTAGGTCGTGAACAGCGTACTTTTAGTTACAAGGGTTTGTTAATTTAATCTTCTGTGATCTGGTATCACTAAATTAACTACAATGTAACACGTACTATTTATTGAACAGTTATGCTTTAAATATATGTAACATTCAATGATATTTAAAGCATCAGTGATAAATGATTTATTTCAGTAAATAAGACAGAAATTCAGTTTGGTTACACAAAGTAAAAGCATACTCTCCAGTATAACCCCAACATAGTGCACTTTTCCAAAGCACTCTTCCCAAAAAGCTCAAAGATCCAGGTAGTTTCACATTACCTTGTGAAATTGGTGGAAGTGAAACCATATGGGCATTGTGTGATCTTGGTGCAAGCATAAATCTTATGCCCTACTCCATTTACAAGAGGTTGGATTTGGGGGACATTAAGCCTTCCACTATGACTCTTCAATTTGCGGATCGATCGGTTGCAAAGCCACGGAGTATTGTTGAGGATGTGCTTGTTAAAGTGGAGTTTCATCTTCCCGGTGGATTTCGTAATTCTAGATATGAATGAAGATGCTCATGTTCTGTTACTTGGGAGACCTTTCCTTGCAACGGGAGAGGCGATGATCAATTTCAAGAAAGGGAAGTTGAAATTGAGCTTTAACAATGAGGAAGTCATATTTTCAATTTTCAAGTCCTTGAGGGAGCATGATGAGGTGGAATCTTGCGATTTCATAGATGTGGTGGACAACCTACTCCAAAATGAATGGGAAAATTTTTCCAACTCTTCTCTCTCCAATGAAAACGTGTTGAGCACTTGTAGAGAACCTTTGGAGAGAGTAGAGATGTTAGACACAAGGAAGAGGTTCACAATCCCAACACTTCATGAACAAGTGGAGGGAACACAAGGGGATATTGAGAAGAAAGACCCGTTGAAAGCTCTTCCCGAGCATCTCAAGTATGCCTTCTTGGATGGAAAAGACAAATTTTCAGTAATTGTTTCTTCCTCCCTTAATTCGTGTGAGTTAGAAAAGTTGTTGGGCGTGCTTCGTAAGTATAAATCCGCAATTGGTTGGACAATTGAGGATTTGAAGGGAATAAATCCCTCATTGTGCATGCATAAAATAAGGGTAGAAGAGGGGAGAAAACCTATAGTCCAACACCAACGTAGGGTGAACCCCATAATTCAAGAGGTTGTTAGGAAAGAAGTGATTAAGTTTCTTGATTCGGGAATGATTTTCCCCATTTCCGATAGTCCTTGGGTCTCACCACTCCATGTTGTGTCAAAAAATGGTGGAATGACGGTTATAAAAACCAAAAATGATGAGGTGATAGCTACACGGGTAGCTACGGGTGGAGAGTTTGAATGGATTATAGAGAGTTGAACAAAGCTACATGCAAAGACCATTTTCCTCTTCCCTTTATGGATCAAATTCTTGATAGGCTAGGGGGTTTTGAGTTTTATTGTTTCCTTGATGGGTACTCCGGATATAATCAAGTTATGATTGCTCCGGAGGACTAAGAGAAGTCGATCTTCACTTGTTCCTATGGAACATTCGCTTGGAGACGCATGCCCTTTAGGTTATGCAATGCTCCCCCAACTTTTCAAAGGTGCATGATGGCCATCTTCCATGGATTAATTGAAAATGTGATGGAAGTCTTCATGGATGACTTCTCGGTGTTTGGGGAGTCTTTTGATAAGTGTCTTTATAATCTCGAACTTGTACTCAAAAGGTGCCAAGACACTAACATTGTCCTAAATTGGGAAAAATGTCATTTTATGGTAAAGGATGAGATAGTAATTGGTCACCATGTTTCTTCCAAGGGCTTACAGGTAGATCGAGCAAAGGTCGTTGCAATCGAGAAGCTTCCACCACCTTCGAATGAGAAAGGCATTCGTTCCTTTTTAGGACATGCGGGGTTCTGTAGGAGGTTTATCAAAAACTTTTCAAAAATCTCTAAACCTCTTTATCATATTGTAGAAAAAGAAGTGCCTTTTGAGTTTACTAATGAATGTCTTGAAGCTTTTATGACTCTTAAACTGGCTTTGGTGAGTTCGCCGATCTTTGTTACTCCGGATTGAAAAGAACCGTTTGTGCTAATGTGTGATGCAAGTGACGATGCAATGGCGGTTGCTTTGGGACAATTGAGGGAGAAAAGGTTTAGAGCCATTTACTATGCCTCGAAGACCTTTAACTCCGCTCAAAGGAACTACACTACTACCAAAAAAGAGCTATTGGGGGTGGTGTACGCTTTTGATAAGTTTCGACCCTATCTAGTAGGTGCGAAAACTGTTGTGTACACCGACCACGCCTCTATTCGCTACTTGATGAACAAGAAAGATGCCAAGCCTCGTTTGATCCGTTGGGTACTTCTCCTTCAAGAATTTGACGTTGAGATAAGAGACAAGAAGGGAAGTGACAACGTGATAGCCGATCACTTGTCAAGGCTTGAAAGAGAAGAAGGGTTCAAGGAAGAGATTGGGGATGTGAAAGAGGACTTTCCCGATTAAAGTTTGCTCATGGTCAAAGAAATGTTAGTTGGTAAAGATGATGATGAGAGTCCATGGTTCACGGATATTGCCGACTATTTGGCTTGTCAAAGGATGCCATATGGGTTAAACTCGTATGAGACCAAGAAATTTCTCAAAGACGTGTAAGGTTATATTTGGGATGACCCACATTTGTTCAAGAGGGGAATTGATTCAATTATTCGAAGGTGTGTTCCAATGGAAGAGTGGGAGAGCATCATTGCCCATTGTCATTCTTTACATTGTGGGGGCCACTATGGAGGTGAAAAGACCGCTTTGAAAGTTTTGCAATCAGGGTTTTATTGGCCTTGGATATTTAAGCATTGTCATGAGTTTGTTAAGAAATGTGACAAGTGCCAAAGAAGTGGTGGTATATCAAAGAAGGGCGAGATGCCCTTGAATAGCATAATTGAGGTGGAATTGTTCGATGTGTGGGGGATTGACTTTATGGGACTGTTTCCCTCATCTTATGGGAATGAGTACATCCTTCTTGCGGTGGATTATGTGTCGAAATGGATAAAAGCAATTGTAACTCGAACCAATGATGCAAAAACGGTGACGGGGTTCTTGAAGGACAACATTTTTGCAAGGTTCGGGATACCAAGAGCTCTTATAAGCGATGGAGGGAGTCACTTTGTTAACAAGGCCTTGGCAAGCTTATTTTCGAGTTATGGAGTAAAACACAAGGTGTCAACTCCTTACCATCCACAAACAAATGGGTATGCCGAGGTTTCGAATCGACAAATCAAGAAGATCTTAGAGAGAACGGTTAGCACAACTCGTAAAGATTTGTCCAAGAAGCTCAATGATGCCCTTTGGGCTTATCGAATGGCTTTTAAGACGCCTTTGAGAATGTCTCCGTATCAACTCGTGTATGGGAAAGTGTGCCATCTTCCGGTCGAATTGGAGCATCGAGCTTTATGGGCACTGAAAAAGATCAATATGGATAGTGATTTGTGTGGTGAGAAGAGGCTCCTACAATTACACGAGCTTCAAGAATTTCGAGAAAATACTTTTGAGAGTGCACAACTCTTCAAGGACAAAACAAAGAGGTGGCATGATGCTAGGTTGGCACCAAAGATCTTTGAAGAGGGTGATGATGTTTTGCTATATAATGCTTGATTGGGTCTTTTTCCCAGAAAGTTAAAATCAAGGTGGGATGGCCCATTCAAAGTGAAGAAAGTGTATCCATCGGGATTCCTCAATTTGGTAAATGAAAAGGGTGAAGAATTCAAAGTTAATGGCCATCGGGTGAAGCATTACTACTCGTTGCATGAGAAGGGGGTAATCCACATGGTGGAGCTCGTAGACCCTTGAGAAAATAAATCACGTCCGGCATATGACGTTAAGCCTAGCGCTTAATGGGAGGCAACCCATTTTTATTTGCTTTCTTTTTGTTTTTCTTCTTTTTTGTTTTTGAGCTTTAATTGTAGGGGGTTGTGTTTGGATGCTTGTGGTGCTTGAAGGAAAGAGTTCTTGTAGAGATGTGAAGTGAATCTATGAAGATGAGATGTATATAGCCATCGTGAGAGGTACAACCCTTCTCCAAATTTTTAATTGCTTGGCAATGAAAAAATTTGGGGAGTGGTATTTTTGCTTATTATTGATCACTGTACATTGCACATGCGCACGGTTTGATGTGATGATTTTGGAGGAGTTAAATGTGTGATTTGTAAAAAGAGTTTTCATGAGAGATTATTCCTTCATCCAAACTTAAAATTGCTTAGCAATGTTTAAGTTTGGGGGAGTGATAGTTTTATTGATGGTACAATTGCACATGCGCACACACTTTGGTCTTACCCACTTTTGTGATAATGGATGTGAGTTTGATACTTTGATTTAGTTGTATGGATGGATTGATGGTTCACTTTTGGATGATTATTTGCTTGATTTTGTTCTTCTAGCAAGAATTCTTGATGTGTTATGTGATGGTTGATGATTGTGATGGTGATTGTGATTGTTCTCATAAATGAGCCGGAGAGTTTTGAGCATTGTTAATCATATCATAAGTTTGGTTCATTTCATTCTTGTGTGTATCATCCATAATTGTGCATTCTAGAACTTGTCATTGGTCTTGTTTGAAACTTGACTTGGGTTAGGATTTTCAAAAATGATAGGAGGCATTATTTGATTTGATAGTCACTTGGCCAAATAAATTCCCACCAAATGAGTTAATTCCGTAGTGAGTCCGTTTGAGCCTTTAAGCTTATTTTCTTTGGCAACCTACAAGAATTCAACCATTTCACCTATCTTTCTTAAGCCTAATTGATCCCAAATGACTTGTAGAGCTTAATTGTTGGTGAAGTGAAAAAAAAAAGAAAAAAAAAGTGTGTGGAGTTTGAAGTGTCAAAGTGAAATTGTTGAAAAAGAACAAAAAGAATGAAAGAAAGAACCTTGTAAAAGATAAAAAGAGAAAGAAACAAGGTTCAAAAGAGCTTAAAAAGTACAAAAAAAAAAAAAGGTTCAAAGGAAAAAGGGAAAGATGAATGAAATTTTGTGAGCTTGAAATGAGAAAAGAAAGAGTTATGAGAGTTGTATCAATTTTGAAAGGAAATGTGAAGATTAGCCAACTCTTAATGCTCTACAAGTTTGTGGAGTCACTTGTCCAAATTCATCATACCCTAGTCCAAAGAGCCTACATTACAACACGATGAAGTCCACCTTGATTTGATTATCAAAACTCTTGTAAAAAGTGGAGAATTGAGACCAATGGCAAGCATATGGTTTTGCATTTTTGTGGAGTGATTTTTGAGTGTAAACACGTCCTATGCAAACACTTGAGTGATGAGTGAAACACGCCTTCAGAAGAGTAGTGAGACAAGCATTTGAACTTTCATTGTCTTGATCATAGCATGATAGAACGAGGTTAGGGAACTTGATTGAGTGAATTTGAGTTCATTGGGGAGCTACTTGATCTTATCTCACCATGATTTGTTGTACCAAATAAACACCCACTTCGCAATCATTCCCCTTTGTTCTTTTCTTTCATTGCTTGGGGACAAGCAACATTTTAAGTTTGGGGGAATGATCAGGGTCTTAATTGCTTGTGTGATGGTCATTTTGTGTGCCTTATTTGATGTGATTTGAGCTCATTTGCAATGAAAAGTGCTACTAATCCCGTTTATTTGAGAATGTGATGAAATGTGTAGGAAATGGCTAAAAAACGAGCAAGAAGTGGTGCAAAACTGGTCTGATTTAAAAGGATGTTTCAGAAGAGAGTTGAACCATTAGAAGAGCATTGAAAAGAGGGTTCCAACAGAAAAGGAATCAACTCAATCGGAGTTTGGGAGATCAAGTTATGAGCGAAACAAAAGTGTTGCGCAAAAATGGAGAAAGAGAGGCTGCTCGACTCGAGCAACATTGCTCGAGTCGTGCAGGTCCTAAAAGCGGGCTTGTTACAATGCGATTTTTAAGAAAACGACTTCCGACACTTGTGTTGATAGCTAGTTTAAATGAATTAATTATATGGAATGTGGCTTTAGTTGCAACTAACTAATCAAATAATAAAGTTCAAATGATTGAACATTGAAGAATGTAAAGGTTGAAAGCGTAAATAAATTGCACAGAGACTAGGGCAAATGTTGTCTCTTGTATATATATTTTTCGGATCGTTTTTGGGTCTTGAATGCCCATATTTATATTACATGGGAGAGTGCATTTCACTCTCTATTTCTCTTGTCCAGACATCAAAATGGTCAAATCTCCATTTAATGCTCGGTACTTCACTTACACTAGCTTTGGACATCCTCTGGAGCTTCTGAGAGCTTCTTGGGAGCTTGCTTCAGTTTGCGGCGCGACACCTGGAATGTCCCTGAACTCTTTGTCGTAGCTCTTTGACCTTTCCCCAAGTGGCGTAACCAAAGTTGTCGCCTTGTAGTTCCAGCCCTTGACTTGGCCGCATTTGGATGGTCTTCGACTTAGTCAAGATTTGACATTAAATTTCTTCACGTGCACAAGTGTGCACCTAGCCGACATTGTACTGTTGTACCTTTTCGACGATTTTGGGACAATCGGCAGCATGAGAGCTAAGTGGTGAGCTCAAATGAGAGCTAATGAAGTGAGCTTCACGAGAGCTCAATAAGTGAGATCTCTTAGGTGCTCATAATGAGCTAGTTCGAGCTCATTGAGCGAGCTCGTGACAAGCTCTTGACAATTTTGTTGTTTTTTCTCGACTTTCAAAAAAGCTCTACGACCTCGGCCTTTCTGGGTAAGCTAGAGTCCATCCCACGCGGCTAGCTCATCTACCATGGCCAAGCGGGGCTAGTTCGGCCCAATTGTCCGATTGGGCCCTTTATTAGCGGGTGCAATATTAATAGGCTTGTGCCGAATTAATAGCGACACAGCAATTGCCCCTCAGTTCGCTGCTCGTGACATAATGGAGCGAGCAACGAGCTGATTACTTTCTTTGGACTCTACGAGCTGATCATCTTCTTTGAAATCTAACAGTGAGATGTGACCCGAATCGTGAGGTAGACGGAGATGGGGTCACCAAAATTGAGCAACAAGCTGACCATCTTCTTTGAATTTTAGCAATGGAGTGTGTAGGCCCAAGGCTTACGAAGCAAATCTATAAAGACACGAATGGGATAAATGACTTGTTAGGGGAGGTGGGTCAAGCTCCGAGATAGGCCGAGCTCACGACTCTTGGAAATATTTACATGTATATACTTGTAATAATATATATATTTTTTTTTGGTTAATGTTGTTGGGTTGAGATTATTTTCCCTGCCTAGGCCGACCGATTCTTCTCCAGTGGTTAGCCCATTAGATTTAATAGTTGGCCATCTATCTTGGACCTGAGCCCAATTCTTATACTACTCAAAGGGCCCATAAGTTCATTTGGCAACATCACAACCAACTTATACTTAGGCCCAAAGGACTAGGGCCACGCATACGCCTTTTTCTTTTTTTTTTCTTTTTCACGTGATCTGCTGCGACCTCTCCCCGAGCTGCTGCGACCTCCCCCCGAGCTGCTGCACCGTCCGAGCTGCTGCGACCTCTCCCCGAGCTGCTGCGACCTCCCCCCGAGCTGCTGCACCGTCCGAGCTACTGCGATCTCTCCCCGAGCTGCTAGCAAGGTCTCGCGAGCTGCAGTTTCCGTCCGGGGTCCATTATTGATGCGAGCTTGTGTATCCGAGCGAGCTGTACATCGAAAATCGGGGCGAATTCGGGCGAGCTGCACATTGAGTGGAGGAGGGTGAGCCCGGGCGAGTTGTGAGCTCGGGCGAGCCGTTCGCTGGGTGAAGGCGGGCGAGCTCGAGCGAGCCGTTCATCAAAGGGGAGTGAGCTCGGGCGAGCCGCTCGCGTTACCTGGCCCGGTGGTTGCTAGCTCGCGCGTCTAGGCAGCGAGTTACTCATTGACCTCGTCGTGAGTTAGTTAATTGGCCTGGGCGAGCTTTTAAACAGGCGAATCTTGGTGAACAAAAGCTCGATTCTTGACGTCCTGCAAGAAATCAAATCCGCTGATAGTGACGGGCCTGACTCTCTGGGATTGAATTCAGAGTTTGACCTCCCGGAACTGCATTCCTGATTTCCCTCCTACCATTAAGTGTAAGATCTACTTTCCATTTTCCAATTTTTCCTTCTCAGACTTTGAACTTTTAAAATCAGATTTCCCTTCTTCAAAACACAAAGATTGCCCCTGTTTCTCACTTCTCCATTTTCACTTAATTGCAGGCATACTTTCCATATTTTCTTGACATTTGAAATTCAAAAGCAGCCCCAAAATTCTCCATAAGACATAAAAATCGGCTGCCTCTTCTCACTTACTCTTTCTTTCTCAAAATTTATGTTCAGCGTCTGAAGCAAACCACAAAAAAGACAGATTGGGACAAGTGGCACCCTAAGCGGCGACCGACTCCCATCTCCGGCGAGTCCTCGGCTTCCAGGTGGGCTTCGAATTACCTCGACTCTTCATTGCTTCTTGCTCGATTGGAGATTTTCTATATTCCTTAAACTTTTTCCTGTGATGGTGTGAAGGTCCAGGCTCCGCTTCAGAAATGTTGCCGTTTTGAGACGGGCTCGGCGCGACGGGCTCGGCTACTTCTCATACTCCGAGCGATTTTTGGCGAAAAAAGGTAACTCACACTTTTCTTTCTTTTTCTTTTCTTCGTATAAGTAGCACCTTTGCGCCCCTTTGCCACTAGCTCGTTTAGCACCTGTTTGCTTGTCTCACTTATGGTGGTGTGTAGGTCAAGGTGGCTCACAGGAAAAGGAGGCCGCTTTGAGACGAACTCAGTGTGTCCCGCATTCCGGCGACTATCCGGTGACTTTCCGGCGGAAAAGGTAACCCACATTTTTTGTCGAATTTCCTCTGCCTTTTGTGTCTCCCCTGCTTCTCTTTTAAATCGTTGAAGTGTTGGCTAGAAGCGTAGGCACATTTTCTAATCCGTGGGCACACTAGCAGCTGACTTCTTCTTCAAATTTGTTGCGGCTGCTATTTCAATTGCCAAAATTCATGGCGTGACCATTGTTAATTAAATAGGTTGCTGCTTGGTCACAATTCCTCCAATTAATTGCAAATGAATGCTGATGGGCTTGGTATGTGGCATATGGTATTAATGGGCCTCGTTTTCGCGTGATGGGCTGCTGAAATGGGCTGTACAATTGCTGTTGGGCCCTTTTTTATGTACTAATTCTTGAATCCCCCGAGTGACATTTTTCAGCTGCGCACTGTTTTTGTTTCGCTCATAACTCGAGCTCCCGATCTCGGATTGAGTTGACTCCTTTTTTGTTGCGACCGTCTCTTCGAGGAGTTTCACGTGGTCTAATCCTCTTCTCAAATCACTTTCTGGATTGAAGCAGTTTTTTATCGTTTCTCTCGCTCGTTTTCTTTGATCATTGGTAGCTGATAGCTGTAGGCTGAAAACGTTGATTTGACCATGCCTAATAACTGAGTTTGTTAATAATTGAGCATGTTGTATGGCGTCAAATTTTGTATAGTTGAGCTTCATAGTTGTCGAGCATTTTGATGGTAGCTATACTTGCCGAATTTGTTGATATTTGAGTCCTCTGGTCGTCGAGTTGTTGGTGGTTAAGAGTTCGATCGTGATGTTGATAGTTGTTAGCTAAATTGTGCCGATCTTGTTGATAGATGAATCTCTCTATACCTAAGCATGTCGATAGTAGATAATTTTTGAACATGCTGATATTGTGGCTCTTGTTCGTAGTTGCTCATCCTTCACATTTTTCTTTTTTGAACATGTGTAGATGGTGACTTTCGAGCTCATGGCGAAGTGATCTTGCATCCCGAGTCTCTTAGGTAAAATTCTCCGACCTTCCGTTTTTCTTCGAGTTGGTGACATGTCCGGGGAAGATGGTGTAGTTAGTGCAGTTTTGGGTGAGCTGTTGTCGAGTCTTTGGGTGGTTCGGATGATGTTGATGACGGTGGAAGTAGGACCGACATTGAGGTTGATGGTGGTGAGGTGGATGCCGATGAGGGCTCCGATACAGATAACTTGGTGGATCTCGCTATAGATGCGACCAGGCTCCAGATGCAAAATCGGGATGTGGCCCCCTTCCTTTTCGATTATTCCTCGTACGCTGAGGGGGAGCCTCCGGAAGTGCCACCTCGAGCCCTTCGTCTCCCTCCTAAAGATGACACATTCTTTGCGAGCACCATTCCTAGCCGTATGTTCGATTTTGAGCTTGAGAGGTATAGAGAGGAGTATGAGGTGCCTCAAGATGTGTTTTTCTACACTCCGAGCGGAGATGAAAGAGCTAGTCACCCTCCTCCAGACTGTATAGCCGTCAACCTTGGGTGCATGGAGGCCGGGATTCGATTTCCCCTTCATCCTCGAGTGAGTAAACTTCTTAACTTTTGGAGAGTAAGCCTGACTCAGATAGCTCCGAATGGGTGGAGTACCATTATGGGACTTTTAGCTCTTTTCGGTGAAGTCCAACCTGCCGCCTTTCCCTCAGTCGACGAACTTAACTACCTAACTCAGATAGCCCAAGGAGACGGAGAGGGGTGTTACTATGTTAGGGCTCGAGCTGATTGGAAGATCGTGGAAGACGTGTCCAGCAAGGTTGATAAGTGGAAAGAGGAATTCTGGTTCGTGGGGGGTGATTGGCGGAGCCCGGGTGATGATACTGGCAGTTCGGGTCGCATATATGTGCCTCGCGATTATGAGTACCGACTTAGTAAGTGTTCATTTTTTCTGTTGAACTGTAGTTGGACTGACCTAACTTTCTCTTGAAAATTTGCAGATCCGAAGCCTCCTAAAGATAAACACTTGAGCCGGGATTTTGCTGCTCGTCTCTATCAAGTTTGTAACCGCGAAATTTCCCTCCGAAAGGCCACCCGCTTGCACCAGGGTCGACTTCGAAAAAAGGTTGGGCTTGTTTTGTATCCCCATCATATCCGGAATCAATTTGAAGCAGGTAATATATTTGTTGTTTATTTGTTATCTTATCTTATGTCTGTCAAACTGAATTGCTTTCTTTGTCTTTCTTGCAGCCACGCTCATTGCTGATATTGATTTTGTGGACTCCGAGTTTCGCCGACGGATGGATGACTTTAATCCTATCGACTTTGCTCCTCTCTCCAAAGCTGCCCTTTCCCATCAGAGGGCGAAAGCGGCCCCTGTCTCCGAACCTCATGTGACCGCTCTACCAGCTGTCACTGCTCCTGCCCCGGTCGACGGGTTCGTCTTGGACCAGCTGCGACCAGGAAAAGAACTCATGGCGACGGTCAGTCTTCGCAAGCAAAAAAGGGATCTCGCTTGAAAGATCCTGTGGAGGGGCAGACTTTTTCGGTCTCTCCTCATCGTGACGTTGGGGGGGTTGATCCATGCTTGGTTTCCCAGCTCATCAGGCAATTGGATCTGCTCCTCTCGCTAGAGAGCCAGGTGACCGGACCTTCTTGGGGTGGAGCACTGACCAATCTCGCAGGTAGTAACCCTTTTTGAAAGTTGTTATACTCACATGTCTCCTGGATACTCATTCTTTCCTTGTTTGTCTTCTAGGCATGAAACTGACAAGGAACACCGTTCCGAGCTCCTTCTCAACTATCTGAGGACGAAGGTGCTTCCTTCTGAAGAAGCGCGTTTGGATGTGGATAGCATCCCAGAGCATCTTCAGCGATCACTAGAGGATGTGCTCCGGTCTTGGACTCTAGATCTTGAGGATGACATCACCAGGCAGAGTACACACTCCAATGCTGTCTTGCTCGCCATCCATGCTAGTCGAAAAACTTTAGCCGTGGCAGAGAGAGTTCGCGAGGATGTCTCGAGGGATCGAGATCATCTGACTGTTATTGAGGGAGCTCGAGCTAAGCTGAAGGCCGAGCTCGAGGAGCTGAGGCAAGGTAAGGAGTCGGCAGAGGCGGAACTTACCTTAGCTAGTCGCAAATTCAGGAGAAAGATGCCCAACTCCGTGAGAAAGAAGCTCTGATTTCATTCCATGAGACTACTGTGGCCCAGTTGTCTCTCCAGCGAAATGAGGCGATTGCGGAGAGTGACAGGAACAAAGTTCTCCTGCTAGATGGGATTAAGCATGGTGAGGCATATCGGAGAGAGCGCGACTGGCATGCTGCGGAGCATGCCAAACTTAAGATCGTGATGGATGGGTCTTTCTACAGCCGAGCCGGGAGGTTAAACTAGGCCAACTACTGGCTATATCATTGCTTACGCCAACTCCATTCGTTGGGCCCATTCCTCCGAGGATTTGCCAGGCATTCAGGCGGCTCTGAAAGAGAGACTGATGACTTATCTTCACAAGAATCCTCCGTTGCCCGAGTTTGGATATGTTTACCCACTTCAGGATCTTGGTGCCCTTGGTTATGATTTCTCATTCCTGGCAAATGGGGTCAGGCTTTCGAACCCTAAAGTCATGCTTAATCAGATGAATGGTATTCCTGATGTTGGGCCGGAGACGCGCGATGGTCGGACAGTGGACATCGAAGTTAGAGTTCCTCAAGCTAGTGATGAGGTAGACGTTGGGGGAGCAAGTGGGGCGCCCGCTATTCTAGATGGTGCAGAAATTATGGATGGAGGAATGGTGGTCGTTGCTCACGGCGAGTTTAATGTTGTGGACAAGAGCGTGGTATCATCCGATCATTCTGCAGATATCATGGAAGAGTTGGAGTTGGCTCCAGATAGCTCCGCTACTTGATGTGTTTCGAGGATTTCATTTGTGTCAGCCGTATGTGGCTTTATCATGTTTTAGTACTTTGTTTTGTAATAGACTAGTTTATTTTCGATGAAACTGAAGTTCTACTTTTAATGCCTTAACGCTTTCGATGTTTTTTTGGATACTTATTCTTAACATTCTCGTATATTTGATTGTCTTATTTGCTTGCAATCTTTGTTTGGCTTGTCGTCTTATTTGTATGCGACTAAGTTGTCTTATTGTTTTGCAACTCTTATTGGCTGGTCGTCTTAGTTGTGCGCGACTTAGTTGTCTTATTGTTTTGCAACTTTGGGCGCCTTTGAATGCCATTTACGAGATGTTTCAATTTTTACGTTCGTGGACTATCTGTGTGGGAGGCCAATCTTGTAGAGTTACTGACTTTGGGTAATCAACCTCCTTGGAGGTCGACGACCTGCCCCCTAGTCCTGACATAAAATATTGATCGTTTTATTTGCGATCCTGATCGTCTTATCTGGTTGCGATCCTAGTGCCTTGGCACTTATTTTGGTCGCCTTATTTGGATGCGACTAATGCCTTAGCATTTATCTTGATCATCTTATTTGGATGCGACTAATGCCTTAGCATTTTTGTGTTTAGAACATACTATAGTTGATCTCGTTAGAGGTCAGATGACCTGCCCCCAATTTCTGATCACTAAAATCTAATAACAAGGATAAAATGAGACGGTTTCAAATTTTAGTTGAAAGGACAACTTCTACTTCCGAACTTTGAAACGAACTTCTATTACACAATTGACTATTAAATTACTGGTAATACTTTTTCAAGTAAACTGCATTCCAAGGGTATTGGGCTGGAACTCCCTTCGTGTCTTCTAGCTCGTAAGCTCCGTTTGGCAAACACTTGGATATCTTGAGGGGGCCTTCCCAAGTTGGGCCGAAAACTCATTTTTCTACTCCTGGATTTCGTCGCAAAACTAGATCACCAATCTTGAACTTGCGGATCTTGATCTTTGAGTTATAATATTTTTCCGACTTCTGCTTATAGCTAGCATTCTTCAAGTCAGAATCTATCCTTCTTTCTTCAAGTAGATCGAGTTCAGTACAAGGAGCTCGATCATTATCTTCTGTGATAGATTGTAGTGTCCTGTGACTTCGAATTATCACCTCAGATGGTATCACCGCTTCCGTTCCGAAAGCTAGCGCAAAAGGTGTTTCGCCAGTTGAATTTCAGAAAGTTGTTCGATAGGACCAAAGTATGTCTGGGAGTTTGTGAGCCCACAAACCTCGAGAACCATCGAGCTGGGTTTTGAGTGTGTGTTTTATAATCTTGTTGACTGCTTCCACTTGACAGTTCGACTGCGGATGGTATGGTGTTGAGAACAACTTTGCAATTTTCCATTTCCCAAAAAAACGTCAATTTTGGCGCCGTCAAACTGTTTTCCGTTATCCGAGACGACCGCTTGCTGGAGTCCAAAACGACATATGATATTCTTCCAGATGAACCTGATGATCTTTTCTTGGGTTATCTTCGCTAATGGTTCGGCTTCCACCCATTTTGTGAAATAGTCGACCGCAACTACCGCGTGTCTCATCGTGCCCGGAGCCGTTGGCAAAGGTCCAATTAAGTCAATCCCCCACTTTGCAAATGGCCACGGGCTATAGATGGAAGTTAGCTCCTCAGGAGCTCTCCTGATGGTTGGGGCGAAAATTTTGCAATTGTGGCAGGATTTAGCATATTTGATTGCATCCTTTCTCAGAGTTAGCCAGAAATAACATTGTCTGATCGTTTTGTAAACGAGTGATTGCCCCACAGTGTGATTTCCGCAAAGTCCTTCGTTGATATCTTTCAAAATAATCATTTCTTGCTCTGGTGTTACACACTTGAGGAGTGGCAATGAAAAACTTCTTTTGTATAACTGTTTGTCAATGATAACATATCTCGCCGCTCTAAGCTGCAGTCGGCGAGCTTGGACCTTGTCCTCTGGCAATGCCCCAGTCTCGATATACTTTATGATAGGTGTCATCCAGGTCTCCTCCTGAGCATCGACTTGAAGAATCGACCATCTTCCTGCCGAGGTCGTTGATCGGATCATAGCTACCTCACTAAGGTTGATTATGGGTTGATCGCCCGATGGAATCACCAACCCTGGTGACAGCAATGTTATCCATGCTCGCTGCTCCTTCCGAAGTGGCAAGTCGAGCTAAAGCATCCGCTTGAGTATTGTCAGCTCGTGGAACTTTTTCCAACAAATTCTTGGCGACCTGCTGGTACCTGATCATCTGATCGCCTCTAGCTTCACTCACCTGACATCTGATATGCCACCAATTGTGAATCGTAGAATACTTTGAGACGTTGAACTCCCATGGCCATCGCCATTTCTAAACCATTGATCAGGGCCTCATATTCTGCCTCGTTGTTCATTGCGTGGAAATCGAATCTGATAGCAGTGGTAAAAGATTGATTGTCGAGGCTGATGAGCACGACTCCTGCCCCTGCTCGTGTACTGGTGGATGACCCATCGACGTATAGTTTCCATGGAGCCTTAACGGCCTCGCCAGACTTCTCGGGGAATGTGAGTTCAACCAAGAAATCGGCGAGCACCTGAGCCTTAATTGTGATCCTTGGAGCGAAAGTGACACCAAACTGACCAATCTCGATAGACCATTTCAGAAGTCGCCCCGCCGTGTCTGGTCGGTGCAGCACTTGCCTTAAAGGCATCGTCGTAAGAACTTCAACTTGATGATCAAAGAAATATTGGCGAAGTTTCCTTACGCTCATGACTAGAGCATAAGCAAGCTTCTCCAGAGGTGGGTACCTCAATTCGGCATCATTCAATGTTTGGCTGACGAAATAAATCGGTAGATGGAACAGCTCCTCAGCTCTGACAAGGATTGCACTTAGAGCTGAGTCTGAGGCCGCTAAATATCGGAACAACTTCTCGCCAGGAATTGGTTTGGACAAGATTTGGGGGTTGGATAAGTATTCCTTGATATTCATGAACGTGCGCTGACTTTCCGGGGTCCAAGAAAATTTACCTTTTTTCATTGTTTCGAAAAATGGTTTGCACTTGTCCCCCCATTCTGGATATGCACCTGTTGAGCGATGCCAAGCATGCTGTTAGCCTCTGGACTTCCTTCACGTTGCGAGGAGCTTTCATGTCCAGAATTGCTTGAATTTTTGATGGATTCCCCTCGATGCCCCGCTGACTGATAATATGACCGAGAAATTTCCCTGATCCGACTCCGAAACTGCATTTCTTCGGGTTCAGCTTCATGTTGTACTTTCTCAAAATGGTGAAGGTTTGAGAGAGGTGGGTTAAATGATCTTCCTTCTTCTCACTTTTGACCACGATGTCGTCGATGTATACCTCCATAGTCTTACCTATCTCGTCGGTAAACATTATGTTCACTAGTCTCTGATAAGTCGCCCCTGCGTTCTTGAGTTCGAAAGGCATCCTCTTCCAACAGTAGACATTTTTCTCGGTTAGGAAAGAGGTGTGTTGTTGATCGTCCTCATGCATGGCAATTTGGTGGTATCTTGCGAAGGCATCCATAAAATACATCATTTCGTGGGTTTGTCGTCTTTGTCTATCAAGTGATCGATGTGCGGCATGGGAAAAAAGTCATTCGAGCAAGCATCATTCAGATCGGTGAAGTCGATGCATAACCTCCAAGAGTTGTTTGTTTTTTTTACGAGCACGACATTTGCTACCCATTGCTGGTGGTCGGCATACTCGATTAACTTGTTATCAATAGTTTCTTGACCTCCCGGTAGAGTTGTGTACTTCTTCCAGATGAACTTTCGTCTCTTAGAGGCGGCTTTCTTGATGGATCAATGTTCAATTGGTGAAATGCGACACGGGGTCGATGCCCACCATGTCCTCATGTGACCATGCAAAAACATCAAGTTACCTTTAAGGAACTCAATCACCTCGCCTCGCGTTTACCGGAATTTTTTGTTCCGATCGTCATCGAGCTCAGTCGAGCATTTGGATCAATTTGTATTTTTCGAGCTCTTCCATTGGGGTTGCTCTCTTGCTCGCCCCCCCTTGACTCTCGGGTCTTATTTGGTCCTTTTTTAGGACTTCCACTTCCATCGGTTCAAAACCAAGCCAGCGGTTCCAAATGGGGAGATCTCCGAGGATTGGCCTTCTTCTCGAATTTGGCCCACGACGATTAGTTGGTAGGTCAACCATGATTTGGTCCCCTCCTCCGAACTTGGTTTCTCGACCTCATCATCAATTCCATTTTATCACTTTTCTCGTCTCTTTTCTCGAGATGATGTTTGATTCTTATGACATACTTGCATCATTTTTGGAGTTATGATTATTTTGAAAGTAAATGCGGAATTTAAATTGGGGACGGATGTAGGTCAAACATTTCCTTCTTAGGTCTGGTCACCTTAATGGTGCCAATGGTCCCATCGAGCACAGGAACTTAATCTGATAAAAGTAGGAGGAGGATGCGGCACCAAACTCGTGTTCGAAAGGCCGACAAAAAAAACCCATTGAAGGTTGATGGTTGGTCAACGATTACAAAGTCGAGCTGCTGGTAGCTCACACCTCCTTATCTAGACTAAGTAACTTCTCTGGTAAGCGGATCATCCCATAAGGATTGTTTGGCTGATCTCAAGATCCTCGATCCCCATCTCGCGAGGCTCGATGTTTATTTGAAATCCCCAGAAATTTGGTCAATGCCTTCTTGAAAATGATGTTGAAAAGCTTCGGTTGTCTACCATGATCACGGTGAGCGAGGATGCCCGTGATTCTTCTTTGAGATGACGATTGGGTCCCAATTAGGAAAAACAACTCCATCCTTGTCCCTCTCAGAAAGCGAGGAGGTTTGCCTTGGGACAATTGTGTGAGCAGGTAGACACATAAGTCGCGGCATTATCTAGGGCTCGCATCTCCTTGGCGTCAATTTGGATAGTGGGGGTGGCGGGGAGTAGACCTCCGGTGTGCCTCGGTTAGGCAAATCATGTGGATAACTTCGTCTTTTGGCGCCCGGGCATAGGTGGAACTGAAGGTCTTGGTTGCCCCCCACGGTCGGCATAGTCGGCCTTGATTCTGGCGGTTCCTCCTGGTTGGTGCGCCGCGCCGCCCGGCTTCTTCTTCTTTGGCTTGCAGCGAACTCCTCTAGCTTCCCATCTTCATATAACTTCGGTTTGCCTCGATGTAAGTCCGCAATCCCCCGTGTTATGTAAAATCTTTGTTGTGGTATTGTGAGAACTTTTTGGATTCAATTTTCCTTGCTCCTTAGCATTTTCCTTGGTGGAGGAATATGGTGTCTTGCCTTGATTGCATTGAAGACCTCTCTTGGGGGCGACATTTAGCGCCGAAGCTTCACCTCGATACTTCCCTCGTCAAAAGGTTTGAAAAGACCGGGGGAGCTTTGTAGGTGGCCCCGGTCTCTTGTCGATTTTTTACGCCTTAGTAGCTGGTTTCTTCGCTCCGCTCGCTCCTTGCTCTTCCATTCGTTGAGCGAGGAGCTCTGCGCTGCTAATCAAATTTTTAGCTCGGTGTCGAAAATTGGCGTAGGACTTCGGATACTCCATGTTCATGATTTTCCAAGTTTTTTGTTCAATAGGAGTCCTCCACGACTCCCATGACCTTAGCCTCATCTCAGAGAGGTTCTCCTTCCATGATCGGCTTGTCTACCCTTTCAATGTATGCCGGTCGGTCTCGTCCTTGTATTGCCAGATGTTGGCCAACCTTTGCTTTGTTCCCACCTTCGGGGTCATAGTGGCGAAGTGGTCAAGGAACAGTTGCGCCATTTGGCGAAATGATTCTACGGAGGATGGAGGCAATGTGTTGTACCATCTATAGGCTTGATCACCTAAGGTGAGTGGAAACAACCGACATTGGGTTGCGTCAGTTGCCCCCATCGAGTTCATATAGGATGTGAACTTGCTGACGTGGTGAGTGGGATCCGTGTCGCCTATGTATTGAGCAATCGAGGTCACCGTGATCTTCGGCTGGACAGGAGCTAGCATCATTGCCGGCAACAAAGGTGACGAGAGGGATCTAGGGGAGTTGGATTTCCATCCTTAGCCTTTGACTTGATCTTGAAGCTCTTTTCGGGGTTTGTACTATTCCCTTGATTTGGTCATCATCAATGCTGGTTGGTACCACCTCGCCGAATATGGCAAGGTGATGGGCTTCTTTCCACCATTCCTCGCTGGTGATTGTGAGATAAGGGGCTTCTCGCTGCTCCACCTCGCTGGTGATGTCGAGGCGGTGGACTTCTCTCCAGACGATCATGCACTAAGACGTTCTGCCTTGGCCCATGGTTGGGCAATGCCGTGGAACATTTCTCGCGACATCTCGGGCTCGGCAGATTCGCGACTTTAGTTTGCGAGCTCGTTAGCCCATTGAACTCGAGTTTAGTCGCTAGATCTGATCTCGTCATTGGAACCCAATGGAATCCGCAATGGTCATTCCTCCTTTGCTCAGGTCCATACTGCCTCTCATTTGGCCTCTCTTGGGGAGTGGCGATTTTGTTGGGATTCTTCGCTTTTTCCACGGTGGGGGCCTTCACCATCCTTTCGCTTGCCCCTGGCTTGGCGGAATTTTTCATCAAATTTTGGTAGCAGTCACTATAACTGTGCCCAACTCGATCTCCTTTTTAGTAAGACCGCCATGGCTTCAGATTTCTTAGGGTTTTGATCTCCTCAAGCCAGGGGACACAGTCGCACGCCCTTTGGCACCGGGTCCGCCCCACTTTTTGACTTTTGGATCCATGACTTGGCTTTCCCGGACTTGGCCTTCCCCTTTGATACGAAACTAGAGACATTTTTGGTTATGAATTTTCTAGGTAGATGTTTGAATGTTTGAAGATTCAAAGAAAAAACCTTTGAAGATTCGTCAGAATATTCAAATGAGAACACACTGAAAAATCAGATTAGTTCTTGATGAATACCCTCCTTCTAGCGCAAATGATTGAACATTGAAGAATGTAAAGGTTGAAAGCGTAAATAAATTGCACAGAGACTAGGGCAAATGTTGCCTCTTGTATATATATTTTTCGGATCGTTTTTAGGTCTTGAATGCCCATATTTATTTTACATAGGAGAGTGCACTTCACTCTCTATTTCTCTTGTCCAGACATCAAAATGGTCAAATCTCCATTTAATGCTCGGTACTTCACTTACACTAGCTTTGGACATCCTCTGGAGCTCCTGAGAGCTTCTTGGGAGCTCGCTTCAGTTCGCGACACGACACCTGGAATGTCCCTGAACTCTTTGCCGTAGCTCTTTGACCTTTCCCCAAGTGGCGTAACCAAAGTTGTCGCATTGTAGTTCCAGCCCTTGACTTGGCCGCATTTGGATGGTCTTCCTGACTTAGTACCGCATTTAACATTAAATCTCTTCACGTACAAGTGTGCACCTAGCCGACATTGTACCTGTTGTACCTTTCGACGAGCTGGGACAATCGACATGAGAGCTAAGTGGCGAGCTCAAATGAGAGCTAATGAGCGAGCTTCACGAGAGCTCAATAAGTGAGATCTCTTAGGTGCTCATAATGAGCTAGTTCGAGCTCATTGAGCGAGCTCGTGACAAGCTCTTGACAAGCTCTTGACACTTGTTGTTTTCTCCTGACTTTCTAAAAGCTCTACGACCTCGGCCTTTCTGGGTAAGCTAGAGTCCATCCCACGCGGCGAGCTCATCTACCATGGCCAAGCGGGGCTAGTTCGACCCAATTGTCCGGTTGGGCCCTTTATTAGCGGGTGCAATATTAATAGGCTTGTGCCGAATTAATAGCGACACAACAACTTGCTTGACCTCCCTTAGGTCGAGCAAGGGCGAATTTTCCCAAGTTTTGAGTTGCTCGACCCAATTTTGGTCGAGCAACACTGCTCGAGTCGAGCAGCCTGAAAAAAAGAAAACGTGCGAGCGATTTCATACTTGCTCGAGTCGAGCAACCTGAAAAAAAGGGTTGGATATGCTTGATTAAGTTGTGAGTGTGAGTCTCAATTTGGATAATTTGATGTTACTTAGTAGCTAGTTCAATCAAAAGTTGGCTAGTGGCTAGAATGACAACAATAGACATTAATCGAGTAGATGTCGTCTATGAGGTTGGTGAGGAGACGATGTTTAGGAATTAGTAACCGTGCTGAAACTTTCTACTCGTCACAATCTTGGGAGATTATGGGATTAATTAGGTGCTAGTTAATTCATGTTGTTCACATAGGCCTCAAAAGGGATTGGTCTACACATTTTAGTGATTGCTCCTAGCTAAATCACCACTTTTGACATAATTGAGTAGTTGGTTTGTGAACTTGTTAGTGACCCCACATAAGGAAAACACACGAAGCAATTCTCTCACCCTTGCACTTTCCATCGAAAGTTAGTTTTAATTGCTTGATTACTTTTTGTTCTTATTTTACTTGATTAGTAGTTAATTGTTAGTTTTAATTCTAGTTGTCTTTAATTGAAAATTAGTACTTGAGTTAACTTGCTTTTAAAATTCAAAAACTTTTATCGCTTCTATAATACCATGGATACGTATAAGTTTGGGGGTCCACTCCTATCCTAGTCTCTTGGGTTCGATAAATACTTGGTCAAATTACTTACACTACTATGACGATCTCGTACTCTTGCGGGGGAGTAGGAAAATATTTTTAACAAAAAAATTTCGATCAAGTCAATAGTAAACCATGCAACACTCCAATGGATTCAAAGATCAGTTTTTCAGCAAAAGATGATTCTCCATTAGAGAATGCATCAGATTACATGACTCTTGTGGGCAAATTACTCTACCTCACGATTACAAGGCCTAATATCTCTTATACAGTCCAGACCCTATCTCAATACATGAGTAATCCTAGCATTGGGCATCTTAAAGCTGCACATAGGTTACTCAGATATTTGAAGTCCACTGTTGGACAAGGTATTTTATATCCTTCTAACAACTCTTTTAAGCTTCAAGCTTTTGCAGATGCAGATTGGGCTAGACGTGAAGCTACTAGAAGGAGCATCACAGGTTACACCATCTACCTTGGAGCATCATTGTTATCACGGAAATCCAAGGAACAAACAACTGTGAGCAGATCATCCACAGAAGCAGAATATAGGGCAATGTGTTCTACAACTTGTGAAGTCCACTGGATACTATACATCCTGAAAGATCTCAGAATTCCACACCCTCAACCAGCCATTCTCTACACAGACAGCAGGTCTGCCTTTTGCAATGCCCATAATCCTGTTTTGCATGAGAAAACAAAACACATACAAATTGACTACCACTTCACAAGGGAGAAGATACAACAAGGAATATTGAAGATCATTCAAATACCAACAACTGAGAATGTAGATGATCTTCTCACAAAGCCATAAGGGCCAGCCTTCTTCAACCAATTCAAGTCCAAAATGGGACTTATCAACCTCCACTCCCATTTTGAGAGGGGGGGTGGGGGGGTTTCAAAAGATATATAGTGTTAAATTCCAACTAATACCTTTGTACATATTGACTAATACTCTTAGTCACTTATTGTTTAGTGTAGTGTCTATAAATAGGTGAGAATAGGATTTAGAAAGGCAATTTGTTAATTTCAATTTTCAGATTGTAACCAACTGCAAATTCTCTCATTCAATCTTGTTCATTCCAAGATATTAATTCCTTTATTCAATAATCTGAAAACTATGATATATTTTATTTTCAGGAAAAGGTTGACTGGGATGAAGTATGAAATTATATTATTGAGGGACATAATTACATCCTTTCTTGTAATGTATATATATGAGGTCCATATGTTGCCCTTTATACCCATTTTTGTGACATGCACTACACTTTGTTTGTAAGATATTACGCCAATGGGACTTCACGATAGCATTATAATCATGAGGAAAGGACTTACATTGGTGTTTATTGGACCCCTGGAAATTGAAATATTGCAGATATCGTTAACTAGGATTATTACTATATATATAGTTTCATCTTATATTTAGTAATATGTATTACTAAATATAAAATGAAACTATCGAAACAACGTTGTTTCGTCGTTTTAATTTGGGGTTTTCCGATGAAAGCAATGACGCACTGTCACATGTATATATTTTTTTAAAAGTTGAAATTTCAAGCATATAATTAAAATTTAAAACACCCCAAGGGTTGACCAAGTGATGTAGGCTTGGAACTTAGGAATATGCTTCTCTCTAGGTCTCAGGTTCGAAACTCCTTAGGTGCAATCAATTCTTGAGATGAGTCAGTCCATATAGAGCTCAGCTCTGACTTAAAGGAGGGCCCTCGCTAGTGGACGGTGGGTTCTGGTCCCTCTGATTAGTCAATCTTCGGAGCGGATATCGGGTTATCAAAAAAAAAAATTAAAAAAAAACTTAAAATTAAAACAGAATTGACGGCAAGAATTAGTCAAACACGCTTAAAAATACATGTGACAGTCCAGTTACAGCATCTGCCAAAAAGTCCCAAATTAAAACGGCAAAGTGACGTTGTTCCAACCAATTTGGAACTAAAAAATTAAATATTGTCAAAATTATTTAGACTAAATCAACGATGAAAAAAATTATAAGACTAAATTTATTTAAGGACAAAATTATTGGACCTATCTTTTATTCAAACTCCACCATAAAATAAGAATTTATCTTTTCCAAATATATAGATGATAAGTCAGATCGAGCAAGTTAACTAACAAACTACATCACGGACAGTTAGACACGCAAATTAATTTTTCCATGATCCATAAAATAAAAAAAAACAAAATGAAAATAAAAAAAAGAAGTCCATTAATTAACTTAAAATATAAGATTAATGAATAGATTTTTCCATGATCTAGCTAGTAAGTAAAAATTATATATACTCTGAACAACCAAAATGTTTGGCCTACAAGTTCCCTTCCAACCGAAGTATAATCGTTAATTATCAACTTTATCTTTGATGGATCGATTTACCAACAATCAAGTTTTCCATCAACCTGGCCACTTGTTAATTTCTCTTTCTCTACAGATATAGTGGGAAGAGACATGAACCTCCGCATTGATTGTACGCATCGGGAGCACCATGCACTTCATAATATATTAACGGTGTCATTTCAAAATTCAAAATTAATTATGTTGTTTCACCGATAGAGTTAAGAGCTTTTTGGCAGCGGGTGTAACTAGATTATCACATTTTTGTTTTTATTTTAAAATCGGGAAATAAAGGTGATCATAGAATTAAGAATTAAAAGTTGATTTGATTCAATGACCTGTAATTTCAAGTTTAAAAACGTTTTGAAAATTTTTGAGCGACTTTCGGCAGTTTGAGACAAAATTGGAAAAATTGATAATTATGGGATCATTTCAATAAAAATGTAAAGTTATGAGACAATTTTTTATTTAAATCACATCTATTTGAGGCCAAAATTATGAAATCATTTGTGATTCTAACTCATCATTATTCATCATCATTCCACTATTCATCGAACATCTTGTTTGAACCTAATCAGAGATTAGAGCAAGTCACAGTCAATGTAATCATAATTTTCATTATAAATGATCATTTAATGATTTTCATTTTTATTCTCGTCCAAGAAATTGAACACAAACGAGTTTTCTTGTAAATAAATTAATAAATAATTATAAAATCTTTTGAAGTTTTTGTGATTAAGTTATGTTGAGGTCCCTAGTCTAAGGAGTGTAGTCTGGTCCAATTAAGCATTGAGGGCACGTAAATTATTTACGTGAAAGTGACGTCAGCCCTAATGTAAGTTTAATAAAAGATTAGTGATTAATTAAGAACCTGTTAATCACTAATAACAACCATCAAAACATGTTTAAGTATACTTATGGCATAGGATTATTTCCTAATCAACATATATATCATTGTTGCGTGTTGGTTTAACAGTGTTAGAACAGTGGATTATAAACTTAAGTACAGAAGAAATATTCCAATTTTCATCTATTCCAACTTGCAAAGCACTTTAAAAAATAAAAAATAATAATAATTAAAAAAAAAACAAAAAACAAAAAACTTGCAAAACACTACCGGTAATACGACATCATTAGTATACGCATGTGGGGACATTTGACCTGTATTTTCATTAATTGGTATTCTAAAAATGAAACATCAACTATAATAGAGTTAATATAAAAAAAAAATCAAAATTTAAAAAGTAACAAAAGACAGGACTAAAAATTGAACACACTAATGAGCCAAAACTAAAAAAAAAAAAAAGCAAAATATGCATGATAAAAAATTTAATTCAATGTTTTTACTTAAACTTTAGTCCAAAAGGACCAAAATATATGCCAAAATAACAAAAATTGAATTAAAACACACGGGATTAAAATTAAACATAACTTAAAATACATAAAAATTCTTAATATCAACAAATAATGAATTTGAATCACAAATGACCCATAATTTTAGGCTCAAATAGATTTTGTTTCATAAGTTTTTTTTTTCATTGATTCAGTCCCAATAATTTTGACAATGTCCAATTTTAGTCTCAAATTGGTCAAAAAATTGAAATATGACGTCGTTTTTTTTCATTTCAATTTGGGGCTTTCTAACAAATGTTATGACTGGACTACCACGTGTAAATTGATGAATTTTAAGTTTTTTTTTTAATTATTATATGGCCGGAGATTCTAGCTATTAGAATTTACAAGTGGCGTGGCTGTCTAGTCACAGCATCCGCCGGAAAACCTCAAATTGAAACTGCAAAATAACTGTCATTTTGAGTTTTCTGATCAATTTGGGACTAAAATTAGACAGTGTAAAATTTATTAGGATTAAATTAACGATAAAAAAATATATGAATCTGAATCTATTTGAGTCTACAGTTACGAGACAATTTGTGATTTAAACTCAGTTTTAATAAATTAAAGGGTTTCATAGAATAGATTATACATTATATATATCCCCATTTTCCAGTACTTAGCCTAATCAAAGATCATAACAAGATACAAACTCTGATCTATTATTTCTCTAAAACAAGAAGGAAAACTAGAAAAAAAAAAAGAAATTAATTTAGAGATATCGTTATGAAAAGAGGTGAAAGCGCTGGAGGTGGGCAGAGCTCTTTGGGGTATCTCTTTGGTTCTGATAATAAGCAGAAAAAGGAGGCGGCGCCGTCATCCTCCCACCACTTTAACGCCGCCGTACGGTACCGATATAGGCGTCGGAAACCCACCGGAAAGCCCTCTACACACAAAACTAAGGCATCCAACAGCTATCAAATCCAAGGCCCAAATTCTGGAATCTTTATTACTGTAAGTACGTCCTAAACATATAACTAATGTCAAATTTGTACAATATTTCAATAACCCAAATAAGGGAAAATGTTTATTTTTAATCCTGTAACTCTTTCGATTTTTTTTATTTCGGGTTCTACTTTTTCGAATTGAATTTTGTTCAGCTATTTTTTAAATTTTATTTTTTATATTCTGTTGATCGACTACGGCGGTTGGTAACTAATTTTGAAAGTTTAATTACAGATCGATATACAAAAGTATCCAAATATAAAAAATGAAAAAGAAAATGTCACAGATCGTGAATTTGAAAATTAACATGACGGAATTCAATTTGAGAGAGTGAATTATTTAACCTTCCTTGAAAAAAAAAAAGAAAAATAAAAGAGCAATCATGAATACAACACTTAAAAAAGAAGAGTTTGTATCTTTCTTGCTAAACTCGTAATACCCTTTTTTGTAATATGTTTCACATCATTTAGTTATCACTATTAATACTTTCTATTGTAATATAAGTCACATCTTTCAGTATTATAAAGTAATACCCTTTATACTAAAAAAAAATCACCTGAGCTTATCACAACTAATACCCTATAGTAATATAAGTCAAGGTCTTAATCGGTTCATTAAATTCTTGTGTGAAACTTGTTCACACCTTACTTTGCCAAAAAAGAAATTTTCAATAAAATTAAATTAATTATAGCCTTTCTAATATAATTTTTGTTAATGTTTTCTTTGAAATGTATATTTAATTATGTGACAGGATCGTCCGTCGACCAAGGTTAAATCCGCACCTGGTGGTGATTCATCTCTAGGCTACCTCTTCGGAGATAAGTGATGTTTATTACTATATATATCACTTCATACACATGTTAGGTGTTTAATTTGTGGGAAATAAAAGAAAGATTCCCATAAATTATATGTGTGGGATTGGTGTTGTGGGTTAGGGTTTGTCTGTGGGGCTTGCGCTTAATGTATGATTGTAAATTTATTTAAATTGCTCAAAAGTGGCAATTTAAAAGATGAGATTATGAAGTTGTGTATCTAATTAGAATATATATAGGGATTTTATCATTCTTAGTATGTTCCATATTTGGCAACCCTAGCTAGCTAGGCTAGGAGAGAATTAATTAATTAAGCTGCAACTTTAGGCTTTTCAAAGTGGGAGTTGCTGCTGCTGCTGTGGTGCTTTGGGATTTATTTGTACCTTTATTGGGCTACAACTACAATAAAGTGTGTTCAATATTGCCATTTTAGAATTAGTGTTTAGTTTGCTGTCTCTTTTACCATTTGTTTTAATGTTTGATTTGATAAGAACTTGTTTTTTTTGGGAGTATGATCTCTCCATCTCTCAATTTCTGATGTATATGCTCGATTATCAGGTTTCTCTCTTTCATATTTAATGATATTTTTGAGGTTAATTTGTATTTCATATTATGATAAAAATTTATGAGTTCAAGTTAACGTGAATTTGTTTTAATCATATTGCTTGAATACACACTATTAATATAATGTATGTACCTATTATCCATTGTTATGTGTATGCACGATGACACCTAAAAAAAAAAGTTTACGTGAACTCAAGTTCACAGGAGACTTTGCTCTTCATATTAATTGTCGCTTTTGTTTTAGACAACAATTTGTGTAAATCCGAGTTCACTGTAAACTCGGTTCTTTTAGTATCCCTATTATGTATAAAAACTAAACTTTAACTCTTATATACAAAAATTATCACTATTAAAAAATACTTTATATTTTTAAGTATTAATTTATTTATTTTTGAGCCCAGAACCATATCATGTGAATAAAATTGGTGAAAAAATAGCAATTAAACGAAGAAAATGATTGATGGAGTGTTCTATTAAATTATTAAATTTCATATTGATTAAATTTGATATAAATAAAATTTACAGTACTTTCAGCCCTAATTGACGCGATTTATTTACATACTGTATAATCATTATTGCACAAAATATTTAAGCACTTAATTTGTGTGTAAGGATCATTTTTAAGAATAATTAGAAAGCG